>JAHDVF020000532.1:0-101460 GCA_022606425.2 Lepidostoma basale | reverse complement strand
AATAAAAGGCAGTTTTGGTTGTGTGTGTGGACTATTTCTGAGGTTATTCCTGAGCTGATCATTTTCCAAGTTATACACTTTACTAAATGGAGTATCCCGGTCGTCATAGGCATATTTTTGTTATTAATCGAGCTCTAATTAACTTTGTAAATTTATAAATTTTCGTAGTGCGAGCGAGTATAGACCTTCATGTTCGTATCACCCGAGTATCGATCTTTAGAGTCTATATTCGCTTGGCGTGATAAGATGCAAATTAGTGGCTTTTTTGACTCTTTGCGTGGTCAGATATGAAATTAGTCGCTCTTTTGAACTGAAAAATATACGCACGTATATGGATGGGCAAAACGACTCATCTCAGGGATCTGATCTGAACGGTTCCGCTCAGCAAAGTGAGCCGACTCTTTTTAACGATCCACGGTTCACCATTTTGAGTCATTCAAAGTTTGAAATTATTTTAGTGACCTTTTTTTTTTGCTCCTCGACCAAAAAAGTTGATTCCGGTAAAAAAAAAAAAAATCACCAGGATAAATTTTTTGTCGATGAGCTAAAAAAAAAATTCACAACGACAAACAACTTTTTTGACAAACGACTCGATAATTATCAAGAAGAATCGGCTCACTTTACTGAGCGGAACCATTCAGCTCAGATCCCTTAAAAATAGTCGACTCTTTTGCAGTAATATACGATTCACCGGAATTTTAACAAGAGTAAACTACGAAGTCGTCTTATTGATGAGAACCTGGAATTGTGCCTAAAATTAAGAATAACGACAAACAAACATGCATCAGGCCCATAATAACATATGGAATCAAAGCAAGAGCAGACACTGTCAGAACCAGACTGCGACCTATTGTGGGGAGAACCGTTAGAGATAGGATACCCAACGAATAAATTCGCAAATCCTGCAACATAATAATAACAACAAACAAACATGCATCAGACCCATAATAACATACGGAATCAAAGCAAGAGCAGACACTGTCAGAACCAGACTGCGACCTATTGTGGGGAGAACCGTTAGAGATAGGATACCCAACGAATAAATTCGCAAATCCTGCAACATTGAAGACATAGTGAGATGTAGTAGGCAGAGACATCGAGAGAATGGATCCAGCAAGAATTCCTAATATCGTGATGCAAGAGACTCCAGAGGGCCGTCGACCACCAGGATGACCACCAAAGAGATGGAGAGAAGGCTGGTCGCCTTCATCACAGGAAGAAGTATGAAATAATGTTTTATTCAGTGTACCCGTAATTGAATGAAGTGCAAAAATTATAACAAAGGTTATCTAAATCAATAAACATATTTGGCTCTCAATTTTTTTTTAAATCGTTGTAAAGTACGCATTTGGCTCTTTGGCTAATAAGTTTGCCGACCCCCTGACCTAGCGGATCATTGAGCTGCCGCTCTTTTTTTTATGGATCATCGCTCACCCGCTCACCAAAAAGATTCGAATCTTTGAGTCGACTCGTGAGCGGATTGCCCATCCCTATCTCTAATCTGTCAAAAAAAATTATTTGCGTGTTACTTTTTAGTAAGTAAAATATTTATATTTCTAATTCATATATATCTTCAGTTTATTCTATTTTGCCGTTGAAATGAATACAGATTATATTTCCGCATTACATATTACAAATTATATCGAATAGAAATATAATTATGTATCGTTTTACTTACGTATTATTTTAGGTTATGTTATGACTCTACATGGAAAAACGTTAAATTCTAAGTAACAATTCTATGAATTGATATAATCTATTTTAATAATGTTATTTTAATGTAAAATTGTTCTGGCAGGGCGATAACCTATATCTTTTGGATTAGACGATTTACTTCAGCTGTTTTAGTTTTTCTCTGAAAAAAAAAAATGCTGTGATAGGTAAACATATCCTTACATACAGCATTAGCTGCCTCAGTTGGAAAAATCCAGCAATATAACATTTCCAAATGGTCTGACGTTCCCACGACAATCTTACAATGATCGATCAAGAGCCTCGAGTGCTTTTTTTTTTAATATACTGCTCATTTTAATATAATTATTTGATTTTTGCAGAGATGCCGACGCTAAGGATGATACCAGGAAAGACTCTTTGAGATAGGGTGAGGAACACGGCTATCCACGATATCTCCAAGGTGGAAGATGTCGTGAGATGGGGGCACGCAACGCAAGATACTGGCATAGATGGATCCCACACCTCGATATGTGCAAGACAGATTGTTATATTTATGAACTAATTTTGAAATGGTATGTACAGGTTGGATTAATTGGTTTAATTCCACTATTAGAGGAAGAACAGGAGTGTCGGACATCATCGGAAGAAACTAAACTTGCCACCTTGGTTGCCAGCCTTCAATTGTTCAATTCACATTAGTATTATTCAAGTTCACAGCCTTCAATTGTTCAATTCACATTAGTATTATTCAAGTTCACAGCAAGTTTGCTTGGATTAAACAAATGTTTTAAAGATATGAACTGAATTAGGATACACACATTCTTACACCTATACACATGTCATTTTATCCAATAAAATAATTGATATTGAACTGTGATGGTATTGAATCATCGTAGAGAGAGATGCGTGAATTCAGACGTAATACGAAAATAAATTCAAATGACTAGGAAATATAACACCTAACCATGTGGGGGTAGGTCTAGGCGGGGAGCAGGGGAGACGCGGGGAGGGGAGAGAGGGGAGAGAGGGGGGTTTAGCCGAGAGGGGTGTGGGCCAGGGAAAAGATAGCTCGCGGCAGTTGACTTTTGACCTGACGGGAAGCGGTCGCTTTGGTATTAAATTCAGTGGGTGTTTGTTGTTCTGATTATCAAGAACTTCATTTTATTTTGTATACAAGTATAGTGGTACGAGGGGTGCGGCATTTGCAGATTTAAAAATACTATAGAATCAGTTTTCCTGAGCTGTTTTTACAACGGAAAAGCTAAGTCTAGAATTAAGAATTTATATTTCAGGAAATTGGAACGTATGCGTTCGGCTTACTCCATGATTATACTATGCTTACGCTTATGTATTACATACATGTACCTAGATATATATATATGTATATGATATATCGACACCTTTCCTATACTGCACGTAATATAGTTCACTAACACTCGGGCCAACAACGCATCGCGCCCGAAACAGGTATTCACTAACTCATCGAATACTGAAATCTTAGTTATGGACATGTAGCGTTTTAACAAAATTTGCCATCTTCTATATAAATAAACATATAAACTTCGACCCATGCAAATTATGCTACATAAATATGGTTGACTGCTGATGAATGAAGACAGTTAGAGAAGTTGGGAAGCTCACTTCAAGAGCCCGCGCCAAATACAGACTCCTATAGATAAGTAGGTGGAAGACCCTACTATCGCGTCTGCGGGAATTCTGTCGTGGGTGGGCTAACTTCGAAACCCCCCGATAGGGTGATGGCCAGGTTCATGGGTTTGAATCCCCAGGTCCACTGATTAAGGGTTGGGAGGTAGAACGTCTGGTCTCCAGACGATTCTGCTGTGGAGCAGTGGAGAAAAATCATCAGTCTGACGAAAGGACTGGTTCCCCGCGATACTAACACATTATATCCGAATCCCCTATAACTCCTTATATACTTAATATATTATATTTTGGCACTGAATTGTTAAATAACCTGTACCTTTCAGGAAGCTGTTCTTCATTGCATCATTATTACATTACGCTCTGATTTAAATTACTGTACATTGTATTTGTTCCAAATTGTTTGTGAATGTTTCTTCCAGGGCTGCCACATTTTCTAGAGATAATATTTTGAATTTATATTCTGTAAACTTAGAGATATTTTAGGTTGTTTGGTTTAGATGTTCCTAGGAAATATTGAGTGACATATAGTTGATTACACGTGGGTTTGTCAGGATTGCTTAGAATATTCGGAAGGGTTAGGAACGATTAGCTTTAGAATGAAATTATCAGTATTCGCCAAATAAAAGGGCTTGGATTACATCGGTCATAACAAAGGGTCATACGGTATTATTTCTAGACGATCACGAAGGCCAACTCGCGCAGGGTAAAACACCTGTAAGCTCCGTACAGGTGGATGAAGAGGGAATGACTGGAGGAAGCTCCACCATTCGCGGAGGAAGGTTAGGACGGATTAATTCCTCATTGACAGCTCATTTCACCACATTTGGTGCCGTGACCAGGATTAATTAATTCTTCACGTGTGTAAATCGATTCCATCACATTTGCTGCGCGTGACCAGGATATTTGGTTTAAAGTATTACTTGATAATTTCATTATTATACATATTTATTTAATTAATTTAAAAATTTAAATCGTTTTACAAAATTATTCATCACTAGAACATTTCATGCCAACCCTAGGTAGGATTCGTAAGTGCAGCAGGCGGGTTTTCTAGGAAGGTATTCTAGGATGCTCTATGCAGGGGTCGCGTATCGTTTCGAAAATAATTATCGGCGTGGTATTTAGTTTATGATTTGAATATTTAAAGAGAACTCCGAACATATTATAGAAAGTTTAGTATTGAAACACAACTTTAGTTCACTTTTCGGTAGGTTTAATAGGAATAAATATATTATTATCATAATTTTGTTATTGTAGAAGAATATTTCGAGAATTTAGAAACGGGTGAATGTAAATATTAATATTCATAAGTAACGCTATTCTATTAAATTATTGCCAGTTTGAAATTATGTTTGAGAACAATTAGAGTAATCTTTGAATTATTTAAATTATTGATAGGTTAATCGTATAATTGAGATCGACTAAGGTCACCATTAAAACATTCATTGTGTTATAGACTCATGTATATTCTAATCAAACTCTTAAGAGTACGCTAAATAAATAAATAAGTATTGTGATTATGTTCCGAATTAGCATATTTGTAAAATAAAATTTAAGGGCCCGCTATTATTAGTATACTTAGAATAGACTATAGTATTTAAGTTAGTTTAGATGTATGATCGTGACAAGATTGAATTCATGCTTAAAATATTGGGAATTAGTAATATCGAGAGTTATATTTATTTCGTAAATGTAGTGTGTAAAAAGGTTTGTTACCACCTACGTTTTTTCATACTTCTAAAAACTGCAGAGAGAGATCTAAAATGGCAAACATGTGTCTTGAGTCAATAACGTTCTTCTTGGCTTGTATTTTTCCATAATCTTGGATAGGTACACATTAATTTCTTCACACCAAAATAACCATAAATTAGTTCGAGTCAAGTGGTTACATTAGGATATTTCTTAGATCGGTTAGGTCGCCGTAGTAATTACAAATATTTTTTGCTTGCTAAGGAGATGTAAATAATATTATGAATAACGAGAGTAATAAATAAATGGGTCGTCTCTAAAATATTTAATCATTTATTGGCCATGTATAATAATACGTACTTGGATTTCGACTGTCCCAGTAAAAGAAGGACGTAGCTCGGTAATTTTAGTTAAATATATAATTATAATAGTTTATGAATACGGAATAGGATAGGATATATATTTTATAATGGCTAGCTTACAAAATTTATATCTAATGTCTTTATGTTCTACGTATGAGCAATAGGTCATCGATAATAATTTTAAGTTGTGTACATTGCGAAGTTGAAATACAGACGTGTTAATTATATAAAATAGAATTGCGAGTAATGATTAAATCAGTAATAATAAGTGTTTAGGTTACTTCCATCGTAAATTAAAATACAGATGTGTCAATTATGCGAAATAAATATTATTGATTTGGGAGATGCCTATTGGTGGCGATGCGGTTCGCAACCCATCATTCCGCGTCTCCCGCGGAGCGAAAAGAGAAGGATTGAGTGCCGCATCGGTTAGAGTGTGACGGGCCACTCTTGCTGCCTACCCTTTCGGGGAGACGGCGTGAAGGTTAGTTGGTTAGTTGATCATTATTAATTGCAGCAAGTAAGAATTTAGGTGAATGTCTACGAAGCGGAAAATAAAATATTGTATTTTAAATGAATCGAATTGCAGTCGTATATGAGGCGTTGCGGTCTGAGATATCCTAGAGATAACGAGGAGACCACTTAAAGGTACCGTTAATTTTTGTGAATTTTAAAGTGTCGACAATTTTAGCCGTTAAATAATTTCGGATGGAACAAAAAAAAGTTCTTAAGTTTCTAGGCAATGTGTCGGGCTTAAATCTTAAGGAGATAGAGTTATTTATTGCGGATGCTGGAATTTGTTAAAATAATTTTTTTGGTTTGTTAAGTGATGATTTTCAATAGTGTCAAGTTGGTATTCTGTAGGCTGGCATTTCATGGAATTCTCCTTATGGATCAAGTATCTCGCCAAGCTGATGTTGTTTTAGGTCGCCATGGGTTGGGTTCACGATAACAAATACTAGGAAATGAACGGCGATGTGACATGCATTTGTGAAATTATTACAGGTTCGAGGACGATACTTAAATTGTACGAAAAAAAAATTAAGATACTTTTTGATACTTTAGAATATTATTTAACAAAATGGAGCGGCATACCCATAGGTTAGTTCGTATATTGCGAAATACATAAATACAAATACATGTTATTTCAAAAGGAATATAGGATAGTGCTTATAATTGTCGAATAAACAATTACGGTGATCAACCGAAGTAGTATAATATGTTAGCATTTAAAGATGATTTCGTTTAAATCTGAATTTATCGTTTAACTGTATATTTTCATAAAGTATTGTAACTTAATCGTAGTTTTAACATAAGTCTAAGACTAGGTGTGAAAATCCGGATGAGTAGGTATTATAAAATATATAAACATACAATAGGAAATTAAAAATATATGAGTAAGATAATTATAAGGTTTAATATAAATAAAAATATCGATAATAAGCTATGATGGTTAGGTATAGGTATTTCAGGTTTCAATTGCAGCCGGTTATAGGTCACTTACATATATCCCAACATAATTAGGTGTGCAAAAAAAAAAAAAAAAATCGGAATTTATAAAATTAATAAATACTTTCGCAGTCGTCAAAAATAAGGGCCATATATCATCGATATATATATAATAGATTTCTTCTGAAGTTCAGTAAATTATTAGATTACTTAACAACAGATAGTCGCAACATTCTACAGTTATGTTTTGCGGAGATTCTACATTCGTATTTCGTGGAGCGGACGCTCGTCGATGGCTCCGACTTCTAATGGAACTCCTTTTGGTTTTATTGATTTGATCGCGTCACGCTTTCTTCCGACTTTCTCGACTTCTTTAATTAACACCGTGCGTATATATCTTTTCAAAAATAATCTACGTTATTTATTGTATTTATTCTTAGGAGCTTGATGTTATTCTTTTAGGGAACGTTCAATCGATCGAGACGTATTATCAAATTGTAAATAATGTCTAAAGCAGCAGAACTAATTATCAATCGTAGTGATGAGAAAATTCTTAGGGGGGTACGTTGACGTTATAATGAGCGTAGTTTATATCGAATCTAAGTTCGCTTAAGGGCGAGTTTGCAATCGAAATAGGTGTTAAGTCATAAGGAGGAAGCCTTATAGTTGAATTTAACTTTACAGGTTAGGAAACAAAAGGGGGGAGAAAACAAGGTCCGCTACGATATTTTACAGACACCGGTTCGACACGAGGGAAAACTATATCGAAAATAATGTCTGGGACAAAGGGGCGCTGCGCGAAGAAGGCGATCAGGAAGAAAACGTACGGTCCCAAGTCCTACAAGAGGATTGAGGAGATGATGGGGAACTTTTTGGAGTTGGCGGTGCCAATGCTACAGGAGATGAAGAAGAGAGGTGTGGAGGAGACCGAACCACTGGCGTCCACATCTCATTCGAGAGTGAGTGATAACGTGAGAACACTGCGGGTCTACAAGGCTGTGGAGAATCCGAAGTTCTCCGGAAAAGGGAACCCTCTGGCTTTTCTGAAGGAGCTGAAAACGGTCGTGAGGAGAGAAGGGGAGGGGAACTGGAAGGAGTTAGTTGAGAATTGCTTAACCGGAGACGCCGAGAAGTGGGCGAGGGTATACTCTACGAGCTGGGACAGTTTCGAGGAGTTCGAAACGGCATTCAAGGAGTGTTATTGGGGAAGGATCGTGAGGGATAGGTATCGCGACCTACTTTATAACGCGGTTTGGGAGGCGGATAGCGGACGGAGTATGAGGGAGCATTTTACGTACTATTGGGATATAGCGCAGTCTATTGACGAAGCTCCAATGGAAAAACTGTATGTAGGGACAATTATGCGACATTTCCCTACGAACGTCCAGTCGATTTGGGTGGCTCTGGGTCTGGAGACGGCCAGAGAAGCCACTGAGTTTTTGTTACGTCAGGATAGCGTGGTGACGACTAAGCGGCCCAAGGTGTTTGCACCATCTCCAGCTAAGCGAGGATGGAAGAGGGGAGAGGAAGTGAACGCAATGGAACGGGTAGAAAATGACAAGTCATTGGAGGGAATCGATGAACAAATGAGCTCCGAGGATGGTGGTAATGGGGTTGTTTGCGTAGCCCAACGCTTTGATGACCAAGGTAATTTTAAATTAGTAGGTAATGTAGCATTAAAAATAATGTTGAGGAGCTCTTGGTCGCCGGGACAGGGGTTAGGTAAGGATAATCAAGGGATCAGGGTACCTGTTAGACAGAGAGGCAACGATAGTATGCACGGCTTGGGGTATCAAAAAAATAAAATACCTCCAATAAAAGGCATCATTAACGTATTACAGAGGAAAGGTCGGTCTATTGGCTATCGTGGAAATAATGCTGGGGAGCAGAGAACGGCTGCAGGTTTTCATACTATGTTCGAGGATACAGAATACGAACAAGAAGGGGAGGAGGAAGGAGTGATTTGTCTGCCAGAAATTCATGTATTTATAAATGAGATATCTGTATTCTGCCTCATTGATACCGGTAGCCAAATAACATGCGTAGCGCAAGCGATGTGGGAGGATAAATTTCGGAACGCGAAGGACTTCCCCATATTTCCGGTGAGTACTGTGCAGATAAAAGGAGCTCTAGGACGAAAGAGCCAGAAGGTTTCAAGATTAGTGATGCTACCTCTGAAACTAACTGAAGGGATAATTTGCAACACGCCGTGCTTGATTGTACCAAAACTAGTTAGACCTATAATATTGGGGTTCAATTGGCTAGAAGAGCGCCGGGCAGTGATTGATTGTGCGAAATCGAAGAAATTAATAATAAAAATAAATGACCAGACCGTAAGCATACCTCTTGTTAAGTCCGGGATATGGAGGAATGAGAGGCATTTAGGTGTGAGTGCCAATGCTGAGATCTCTATGCTGGGGGTATCGGGACGGTGTGAGGATAACGAAGCCATAGTGGAATTTACGAGTAATTTGCAACTAGATAATGAGTCTGTGAAATGGCTCACGGGAGTGTTGGTAAAGAATAAGACTGGATTTTCGACATATCCAGGTAAGACCCATTTATATGAGCATAAAATAGTAATGAACGATGAAACACCGTTTGTTAGAAGATCTTATCCCGTTCCGTTTGCTTATCGTGGGAAGGTTGAAGAGCAAATAAATGAATTAGAGACCTTGGGGGTTATAAAAAGGGAAAGCACCCCGTTTGCTAGCCCGTTGACGTATACGATGAAGAAAGACAATACAGTTAGAATCCTGTTGGACGCGCGAGAACTAAATTCCCGAATGCAAGGGGAGGTAGAAAAGCCGCCATTAACGTCAGAACTCCTACAGAGATTCCATGGAGTCAAGTTCATGTCAACATTAGATCTTAACAATGCGTATTTTCAAATACCATTGGAAAGAAATAGCCGGAAATATACGGGGTTTGTATTCAACGGAAAGTCATATGTGTACCAAGTCCTACCGCAAGGGTTAAAAACATCCGTAGGAAGTTTTAGTCGAGCCATGGACGTGATATTGGGGCCGGAAGTCAGAGAATTCTGTGTAAATTATCTGGACGATCTATTACGCTTTTGGTATTAAATTCAGTGGGTGTTTGTTGTTTTGATTATCAAGAACTTCATTTTATTTTGTATACAAGTATAGTGGTACGAGGGGTGCGGCATTTGCAGATTTAAAAATACTATAGAATCAGTTTTCCTGAGCTGTTTTTACAACGGAAAAGCTAAGTCTAGAATTAAGAATTTATATTTCAGGAAATTGGAACGTATGCGTTCGGCTTACTCCATGATTATACTATGCTTACGCTTATGTATTACATACATGTACCTAGATATATATATGTATATGATATATCGACACCTTTCCTATACTGCACGTAATATAGTTCACTAACACTCGGGCCAACAACGCATCGCGCCCGAAACAGGTATTCACTAACTCATCGAATACTGAAATCTTAGTTATGGACATGTAGCGTTCTAACAAAATTTGCCATCTTCTATATAAATAAACATATAAACTTCGACCCATGCAAATTATGCTACATAAATATGGTTGACTGCTGATGAATGAAGACAGTTAGAGAAGTTGGGAAGCTCACTTCAAGAGCCCGCGCCAAATACAGACTCCTATAGATAAGTAGGTGGAAGACCCTACTATCGCGTCTGCGGGAATTCTGTCGTGGGTGGGCTAACTTCGAAAACCCCCGATAGGGTGATGGCCAGGTTCATGGGTTTGAATCCCCAGGTCCACTGATTAAGGGTTGGGAGGTAGAACGTCTGGTCTCCAGACGATTCTGCTGTGGAGCAGTGGAGAAAAATCATCAGTCTGACGAAAGGACTGGTTCCCCGCGATACTAACACATTATATCCGAATCCCCTATAACTCCTTATATACTTAATATATTATATTTTGGCACTGAATTGTTAAATAACCTGTACCTTTCAGGAAGCTGTTCTTCATTGCATCATTATTACATTACGCTCTGATTTAAATTACTGTACATTGTATTTGTTCCAAATTGTTTGTGAATGTTTCTTCCAGGGCTGCCACATTTTCTAGAGATAATATTTTGAATTTATATTCTGTAAACTTAGAGATATTTTAGGTTGTTTGGTTTAGATGTTCCTAGGAAATATTGAGTGACATATAGTTGATTACACGTGGGTTTGTCAGGATTGCTTAGAATATTCGGAAGGGTTAGGAACGATTAGCTTTAGAATGAAATTATCAGTATTCGCCAAATAAAAGGGCTTGGATTACATCGGTCATAACAAAGGGTCATACGGTATTATTTCTAGACGATCACGAAGGCCAACTCGCGCAGGGTAAAACACCTGTAAGCTCCGTACAGGTGGATGAAGAGGGAATGACTGTAGGAAGCTCCACCATTCGCGGAGGAAGGTTAGGACGGATTAATTCCTCATGGACAGCTCATTTCACCACATTTGGTGCCGTGACCAGGATTAATTAATTCTTCACGTGTGTAAATCGATTCCATCACAAACTTTAATTGTATTTCTTTCATATATATTGGGTGTATTTATATACTCTAATATAGCAATAGCGAAGCGTTGCCGGGTCAGCTAGTATTTTATAAATACAAATAAAACTATCACGCCGTTTCCTCGAAAGGGTAGGCAAAAATAATGGATCACCACATTATTCTTACCTGATCCACCTCCCTAGCGTTCTCCACATTCATACAGCTAGTCATACACGTCGATTCTTTAGACTTCTAACATAGCCGACCTTATTAATAATCTACATAAAACACAAAACACGCAATGCGATTCTGTATGACATAATTTGTTTATTAATATATATAGTAGTGATGTCTGGAGTTCCACTAAAGAACACCAAGGAGTTTGTCTACCTCGGGAGCAAAATAACATGGGACGGTCGGTCTAGGAGCGAGGTCGATGGCCGTATACATCAGGCTAGGCTTGCATTAAAAGGTCGAAAATAAAATAATCAAATAATATAGACCTAAAACTGAGAATACTCCTCACCAAGACCTATGTATGGAGTATCTTGATGTACGCCTGCGAGACATGGTGCCTATCCGAAAGAGATAAGCGGAGACTGGAGGCTCTTGAGATGTGGTCCTATAGAAGACTATTAGGAATTTCCTGGAAAGACCACATCACGAATGAGGAAGTTCTTCAAGGAATTGAAGGAGGAAGGCACCTGCTCAAGACCTTGTCCGAAAGGCGTGCAAGATGGATCGGCCATGAATACGTCGATGAGGTCTCTTGCATGCCATAATGGAGGGTATGAACGAGGGGACAAACTCTAGGAGGCGCCCACGCCGAGAGTACCTGGAGGACCTGTTGGTGGACGTGCGCTGCACATCATATGCAGATTTCAAAAGAGCCGCACAAGACAGGGAAGAATGGAAGAGAAGAACAAAAGAAATTCTTGCAAAATAATCCCAGGATTAAAACTTTCTAACTAATATATGTCCCTTGGCAGGAGAATTTAAACACTAAATAATCAACTTTACTTTTCAAAATAAAAAAAATTATCCACAGCATGTTTTGGAGGTGACCTCCTTCGTCTTTGGGTGTAAATATGATATAAAATATTAAATAAATGAAGTGGATTCTCCTTCCAAATTAACAATGAAATTCAATAGTGTGATAACACTAGTGATAACACTGTAGTGTGATAACACTATAGTGTGATAACATAAAATGATAATTTTAACTTGTATAAAACAGACGATATCATTCGTATCAATTATTTCATAAGGAATTATTTATGTTGTTGATTGAAATTTCTTGGTAGAAGTTCATTGTAAATAATGAAAATAAAAAAAAATTATTAAGAAAATTTCTATGTTTATTTTTAGTGTAAAATCTACTTATTAATTTTCGTCTTCGACCGGTTTCGGCAGCTCGCTGGCAGACCAGACCAGAAGCAGGCAGGCTCGCTCGCAGACCAGAAGATGGCAGCGAGCTGTCGAAACCGGTCGAAGACGAAAATTAATAAGTAGATTTTACACTAAAAATAAACATAGAAAAATTCTTAATAATTAATTTTTATTTTCATTATTTATTTCATATGGAGTTTTGTATTATTGTTCAAGAAATAATAAATAGGCTTTTAAGCAAATTCGATAAAATCATTTTTATTTATGGGTACATTAATTTGAGTACATCACGTACATGTACATGTGGGCATGTATATTTAAATTTATATTTTTGAAAAATAATAACATAAAGTGAATTAATTTTCTTATTGCAGTAATTCTATGTGGCATGCGTCCACTAGACTTACGATGAAAAAATCAATAAAATATTATTTAATAGGCGGTATGCATATACTCGTAGCATACAAACATCACAACCAGCGGCAGTTCATCAAGTTTCATTGTTAAATTTATTTTTTTACACTTCTTTGCTGAATAGGAATTTGACGACACAAACAAGATCGACTTATGAATTTTAAATCGACTTATCATTTGCTACCGACTTTTATCGATTTATAACCGAAGGTCCCGGGTTCGATTCCTGGCAATGGCAGTGTGACTGTTACACTGTCTTTGACCTGTTGTAGAATTCACGTGATAATAAAATGGAGATAGATTAGCTATCTATCATATGTCATGAGAATTAATAGCCAATACAATTTGTACATCTGATATCTGCAATGTAGAAGACGCTATTGGAGAGATCATGTGGAAAGAGCATGTTCTGAAAGAGTGATAAATATAGCCGCAAATAAAGTACCAACAGAAAATCGACCTGCAGGAAGACCACCTAAAAGATGGCGAAACAGTTGGTCATCTGCACCCCAGGAACAGGCTCTGAGAAATAATAGGACACAGTCCTAAATAAAGCAGAAGAAGAAGAATAAGTTTTAAACAGTAATTATGTTCAAATAACCTACTGCATTCAAATGTAGAAAGCAGCGGGAAATTATAATAACATATAAAAAACCCAGGTGATAAACCAATAACCAAAATAATGTTATACTTTGCTGCAAACCAATCCCTTGGATTGAAACTAGTGCAGCGGAATTTACTAGGGGCGCCCGGTCGTTCAAGTGCGTTCTGAATGACGGACGACAAGAAAAGGAGTTGATCCTAGGAAATTTTGAGAAAAGTTAATCACATGTACGTATTGCAAGAGCATAAATGTAATTAAAAATTTGTGTTATGTTATGCTACAGGCAGACGTCTTTCGTCCCGTATGTGATAGAGATGACTACAGCCTTCTTCTTTCTTATTCTTCTTCTTTTGATAGATCTGACAATCTGTGACACAGAAATCATGTCTCGTCGGATGATGAGATTCAGCTGTCCTTCCATCTCTTAGGCGGTCTTCCAGGTGGGCGGTGTCCGGAGGGGATTTCATAAGCGGCTGTATATGCAAGTCTGTCACCATCCATTCGGGCTACATGGTCCCTCCAGTATCTTCTTCTTGATCTACTCCACTGAACGATATCCTCTATTTCGCAAGTTTTTCTTATGTCTGCGTTGCGGACACGATCTTGGAGGGTTTTCCCGGTAATTGATCTTAGGACCTTCATCTCCGATATTCTTAGTAGTCCCTTAGTTCGCACAGTGTCAACCCGCGTCTCTACAGCGTACGTCATGATAGGTCGCACGCATGTTTTATAGATTCTGATCTTGCTGTTGACACCCATGTGCTTGTTCTTCCAGACCAGACTACAGCCGTAAAGAATATTTTTTCTTTGGACGAATCGCTAATAATAAAAAGTCATCCATCGCCGCTGGCTCATACGCTTAGCGCGATTTATGTTTCTATATCATATGGTTGGGTACCTCGCGGAGTAAGCAATAAATATGGTTCACGTCCCCCGTTCAATTATGTTAGAAAAGAAAGCGTACCTACTTGGCGACGGGATATCATTCTCAATTTATGGCTCCGTATTATTGAGTCACTTTATGGCAAAAAATATACCTATCATGATAAAACACATCTGTAATAAAAGTATTTTAACATGTCGGGCTTTTACGATGGGAATAAGCGTATACTTCTGGTCGTAAAATACTCCCTGCACGCCGTTCTCTCGGACCACCCGCCACAGCAGGGTGGCCGGAAGGCTTTAAAGATTAAATTATATAAATACTAATTAATTGCTTCATTAGGATTTTATTTAACAATTGAATATGCATGAATTATATCCAAGAAGCGATGAAGAAGTTATGTCTAATGCGTGGTAACTTAATGTCTCATCTCGGGTTAAGTGGCCTGGGAAATAATAATGTTAGATGGTGAGCTGTTGCAGGCAAATACTTTTTATGACCTATTCAATCATTTCTAAAATAAAAATACCGATGGATGAGTGAATGAAAGAGATCTAAATCCCAGGAACGGGCTCCGAGAAATAAAAGTATACAGTCCTAAATAAAGCAGAAGAAGAAGAAGACATAACATTTATGTTTCCTGAATATTTATTATTGTGGATAAAAAAATATTTGCTAATTGTGAACCATGAGTATTTTATAATTAAAGCTGTAATTAATTGATATTTTATTTTCGGAACTTTGTGATTCTCTAGAATCACTATAAATGATATTAAGCAGAGACAATAAATATATCTAGTTCTCTGGGAATGAAAATAAACTAATCATTTATAAAAAATATGTGTACTTCAGAGCAACTGCAACCGGTGATGGTGGAGAGAAGGATTATAGGAAGGGTTTTGCGCTGGGCATTGCTTTCGGGTAACTGTCCTTATATTATATTAAATAGGCTACTGAAAATAATGAAAAAATATTTTTTCGTGATTAATCGATCTTTTCTGTAAGAAATACTTCTGAGGGATAGGCAGGGAGGTTGGAACGCCAGACTGTTCTGTCCTGATACACCTCCCTAGCTTCCTCTACATTTATACATCTTAACATACACGCTTGTCAATTTTTCCGACTTCGAATGTGAAATAGTAATATCGATATTTTTCATTTGAACGAGCGTTTAAAAAAAACGATTGGAGCAACTTTTCGACATAGACGAAACCCTATTGCAAGCAAGCTTTTTTAATTCCATTACTGAAATTATTTTAAACTCTTTAAAATCTTACTTTATTTTTGTTTGAATTAAGTTTAACTTCGATTTCGATCCATGAATCTGTAAGTACTGTCAATTGTTCTTATCATTTATATGTCCATGTAATTGACCTTATTTTATTGTTTCTATATGTTTAATTGTATATTTGTATGCTGTTTTAACTGTTGCTAGTTACCCCAAACAATTTTTTAGATTCAATACTTGTTTTAAAATATGCGCCTATAATTATTCCGTGAAAATTTTTAAACAATATTTCAAAAGTCACGTGATACCCCAACCATAATAAAGTCTTATATTTGAATATTTTTTAATTTGGTAATTCGTGATGCGCGGTCAAAGCTCAAAGTTACGAATTCATAAATGTTAATCCATTTTGTAAAATATGGGGTAAAATAAAAAGGGGTGGCGTAACTTAAAGAATAAACTTGAACTCCTAAGTGACACGTATTCTTTCACTTATCAAGAGTAACAGCCCCTAAAAGAAGGGGATGTCAGAGTGTGTAATAACCGTATAACATTTTGAACTCGGCTCTGAATCAGTATGCAAGAGTCGCAACTTTTTACTGCGGGGCGTTTTATGCAGTTTTGAAGATTTCGCGCATTAAACCCGAGACGTAAAACAAAAGACGTGAGATATCGCCATAAACTAGTGCAGGATGACGTCATGGATGTTCCTCGAAAACGTTCACAGGATCGGCAGAATGCACAAAGAGGTCTTTGTTTTAAATACAAATTTGGTGCATCTCAACAAAGGAGTAAACCGAATTTTGAATTAACTTTAGCAAGTCTGACTTATACATTATGACTTAACATATGAAACGCGACTCTGTACTTTCTTGACAGATTTCTCTCGATTCCTTAACATTCACGTATCGTGTTATCCGCGGACGTCGATTTCTCCGACTCTTCACGTGGTGGACATTTAATATTACTTTCATTATACTTAGGAAATAAAAAAACTTTGTATAATCCACTATTTAATAAAAAATATTAAAAAAAATGACATATTTCGGAGGATACCTCCATCTTCCGGTTTAAAAATAAAATAAAAACTTAACAAAAATAGACTAATAAAAAACGCATTTAAAATTCTACACAATAATGCGATTTTTTTCGATTTTAAATGCGTTTTTTATTAGTCTTTCTTTGTTTAATTTTCATTAAATTTTTACACCTGAAGATGGAGGAATCCTCAGAAACATATTTTGTTTTTTTAAATATTTTTTATTAAATAGTGGATTAAACAAAGTTTTTCATTTTCCTAAGTATAATACTAAATAATATTAACTAATATTATTCTAAAAAGAATAGAACCAAAAGTAGAGAACATCCTTTCCAGTGACCAGTATGGCTTCAGAAGAGGTGTAGGAACCAGAGAAGCAATATTGTCACTGCGAATGCTACTAGAAAAGAGAGTAAGAAAAAACCAAAACACATACATCGCATTCATAGACCTGGAGAAGGCTTTCGACAGAGTGGAATGGAGGAAGCTCTTCGAGATCTTGAAAAAAATTGATATTAAATATAGAGATAGACAAATAATCCAGGCGCTATACAAGAATGAGGCCGCCATAATCAGATGTGACGAGGGTACAAAGGAAGCCAGTATAAGACAAGGGGTAAGACAGGGATGCTCTCTGTCACCTGCTCTTTTTAACGTTTACATACAGAATGCGATTGACGACTTGAGAGAGAGAATGAGTCACAGAGAAGGTGTAAGGATACACGGACAAAAGATAGACATGATAAGGTTTGCTGACGATATTGCTATGGTTGCTGAAAGTGAGGAAGAACTGCAGGAGGCCTTAGATGCTTTGCAAGACATTCTTCAAGATAGCTACAACATGAAGATAAATAAGGACAAAACAAAGCTGCTGACTGTAGGCCGAACGCAACATCAGATGAGAGTAGTGATGTCAGGAGTTCCACTAAAGAATACCAAGGAGTTTGTCTACCTCGGGAGCAAAATAACATGGGACGGTCGGTCTAAGAGCGAGGTCGACAGCCGTATACATCAGGCTAGGCTTGCATTTAATAAAAGGTCGAAAATAATAGAATCAAATAATATAGACCTAAACTGAGAATACTCCTCATCAAGACCTATGTATGGAGTATCTTGATGTACGGCTGCGAGACATGGTGCCTATCCGAAAGGGATAAGCGGAGACTAGAGGCTTTTGAGATGTGGTCTTATAGAAGACTCTTTGGAATTTCCTGGAGAGACCACATCACGAATGAGGAAGTTCTTCAAGGAATCGAAAGAGGAAGGCACCTGCTCAGGACCTTGTCCGAAAGGCGTGCAAGATGGATCGGCCATGTAATACGTCAAGAAGGTCTCTTGCATGCCATAATGGAGGGTATGATCGAGGGGACAAACTCTAGGGGACGCCCACGCCGAGAGTACCTGGAGGACCTGTTGGTGGACGTACGCTGCTCATCATATGCAGATCTCAAAAGAGTCGCACAAGACAGGGAAAAATGGAAGAGAATAATGGAGGAAATTGCTGCAAACCAATCCCAGGATTGAAACCAGAGAAGAGAAGTATAATACTATGGAATTCCAGTGTTAATGTCTTAGCGTTCAATTAGTTAATATTACTTTCATCCTTCTTTTGCAAGATCCATGCTCCATTTCTATATATAAGGGTCGGTACAAGAACACATGACGACCTTCGTGGCAGAGTGGTTACGAGCTCTGACTTCCATGCCGAAGGTCCTGGGTTCGATTCCCGGCGATGGCAGTGTTATTGTCACACTGTCTTTGGTCTGGTGTAGAATTCACGTGACAATAAAATGGCGATAGATTGGCTACCTATCACATGTCACGAGAATCAATATGATAGCTAAAAAATATAAAAAAATGTATACAGTAATTGGGTCCAAACGACCTGTTGTGTACATAAAAAAAAAAAAAAAAAAAAAAAAAAAAAAAAAAAAAAAAAAAAAAAAAAAAAAAAACACCGTTGTACACTGCTATTTTAGATCTATTGGATAGAATTGATTGCGATGATAACTTTAAATGCACTATTCACATTGAAACTATGTATGTGCGTATGTTTTATATGTTGAAAGACGTCTAAAAATGTTTTTGAGGGAGGAAGAACAAGAAATGGAGAATCTCGTGTTAAGACTCACCTGGTAAATAAGAGATGAAGGTACATTTCATGCACAAACAGACAGAGATCGCGTAGCAGTCAACACCCTGAACACAGACTTTTGTTCGAGTTCCACACCGCATCGTTTTTACAAAATCGCTCTATGAGTGTTCATCCTGGGATTGTTTGCATCTCACAAGTGCGGGTATTTTTTAAAACTCACTTAAATGTGCTAATCTTGTATTTCAAAATCTCAATTATTTATTAATTAATTTCAGAATTTGTTTAAAACAATGAAACTTGTTTCATAATTATTACTTATTAAAAGTTCGATTTCTAGAAGTTTTAATTATATTTTATGGAAATGACATGTTTCGCCATGCTAAGGCATTATTAACTGTTTTAACTTCTTACTTCAGTTTCAAACATTTGCTGCTGGTTACATAATTAAAACATATACCTAGATATAAAATAATAAAACACTTTGTATTTAAGCACGGTATGGTTGCCAACTAGTTTCGCCTGGACAACTAAACAAAAACACAAAATAAACTGTTAAATTAAAAAACTTTGTTCTATAAATCACACTTGTATTTTATTTTATGCGACAGCTGTTTCGTCAACCTATGTTGACATTATCACATGTTGTAACACCCGATGATTTCAAGATAGGTTGACGAAACAGCTGTCGCGTAAAATAAAATACAATTGTGATAGATAACACAAAGTTTTTTTAATTTAACAGTTTATAACGTTAAAGTATCATAGTGTTTCGGTCAAAACAATGAACTATTTAAAAACACAAAATTTACATGTATATATAATTATCCTCTTAATTCATTTTTAATTTATTTTTGCAGCTTTAAATTAGAATAAAATTTTATTGGTGTTGGTACCGTAAAGAGTTTCAGGATTCCATATCTTACAAGAATAACAAGAACAAACCATCACGCCGTTTCTGAAAGGCTAGGCAGAGAGAATGGACTGCCGCATTACTCTATCTTGACATACCTCTCTAGTGTTTTCTCCACATATAATATATATAGCGAGTCAGTTACGCCCGTCTATTCTTCCGACTTTTAACAAGACCGATTTTTTAATTGAATTGATTTTGTCATTATATGATTTATTCGGTTTTCCACGGCTACGTATTCCGTTGACATCGTTCTTCGTATACTTTCTTAACCGCTGTTTTTTCAGCCATGAGTTTTATGCTTCCAAATTAACGTATTGGTCTTTCTTCTGCTCTATATTACTTTCTAATATCAGCATTTGAAATTCTGTCGTACATAATTTTTCCACACATACATACGCCTAAGGGATCTCATATCTACCGCATTTTTTCTACTTTCATCCTTCTTTTGCCAGTTCCATGCTTTGGTTTCATATATTATATAAGGGTCCTAATCATAATTTAAATGAATAATTAATACGAATGAAAACGTCAGTTTTCTAGAAGTTTTATTATATTTTATGGGAATGACATGTTTCGCCCTTCTAAGGCATTACCAAATGTGTGTATAAAATATTTGATAAAGCCTTAGAAGGGCAAACATGTCATTCCCATAAAATATAATAAAACTTCTTGAAAACTGACGTTTTCATTCGTATTAATCGTTTTATTTAATTATTTAATTTAGTTATTCGGGTGGTGGTCTAGGGGATAGAACGCTTGGCTCCTGATCTAGGGGACATGGGTTCAAGCCTGGACACGACCAGATTCCTTCTTCATAATAATGAGCTTTTTTCTGCTCAAATTGAAGATTGTAAAAAAAAATTATAATATCATTTACGTAAATCCTTGATATTAGTCTTTAAAAAAATATATATATTCTAATTGCCCGCTTAAATATTTCTATTTCTTGTTAGTAAATGATTTCTCAGACACGATGTTTCCAAGGAGGTCATGGAATGTGCGATGGAATGAACGATGGGCATTTCTCGAGATCGGCAGGATCCAGAGTGCGGCTGTAGCGCGAGCCAGAGAAGCAAGGAGGGGCCACGCCGGCGGGCGCGGGTGTGGCGTGATTATCATAATCCTCCCGTTTTGAAGTTTTTAGTACCGCGGGAATACAGCTCACGAGATTTCTCTCCGTGATGATATTAAAAACTGATGACAGATGGGTTGAGTGCGAGATGTGATGTAACTAGCATGCCGACTACGGAGGTCGGGGAGGTAGGGGGGGTAGGGGAGGAGGGGCGGGGGGCGAGACTGGAAAGGTAAACGTAAATGAATAATAATACTATTACGTGTAACAAGACAGGGAGAGAGGTTGCGAAGGAGGGAAGTGATTTTTTTATCCACCGTTAGCCTAATAGAAAAGTTTTTATAATAATAATAATCAATATATATATATTTTTTCTTCTTCTTAAAGTGCCCTGTCGCGTCCCCCCGACGTTGGCGATCAATCTGGTAAACTCTACCCTATTCTGCGCTGTCCGGAATTTTTTTTAATGTACACAAATACTGGATTTTACCCATTACGGGTGTATTAATCATTATTGAATAAATGATTAATCTCTTCTTATTCTTCTTTTTGGTGGTGCAAGGAACCTTCTCCACCCGACTAATAAAATAATAATAATGATTAATACAATTCTTAATGATTAATACACCCGTAATGGGTAAAATCTAGTATTTGTCACAAGTATTTGTATACATTAAAAAAATATATTGTATAAAAACTGGTCAAAATTAAAAAGCATATAAATTGAGTTTTCTCCTGGCGTTATCTAGTAATATGTGATAATTGGGTTGATAGCCTTTATCATTACATTAATAAAGATTCATGCTTAATGCTTACCTCTAGTCTCAATAGATGGCGCTAGTGTAGATTGAACTAAAATATGTGAAATGTTTCTCAACATGGTATCATATATACAACTTTCGAATAAATGTCAGACGTGGTGTTCGTAGAAGGGTGGAATGGGAAATGTTGTACTACATAAAGCGAACTTTTAACCCAACCAATGACAGGTCATAAGTCCTGTAAACGCCTCGACCACCATATTCTTTTTCCAATTTATTTACATCTTCGTCTCAATTGAGATACAATTAATTCTAAATAATAATAATCGGTTTATTTATTCACACAAAAGATATTACAAAGATAATTACAGTTTGAGGCATCTATTTGAGAAAGGGCAAAGAATCGGGAACGCATGAGAGATGGTTCAACTTTAGGAAGACAAGATTCTCTCTAAAGTTATTATTTTCCTTCTGAACGTACTTAACTAATATGAAAGGCGTCAATCTCCAAGGTAATCTTATTCAGCAGACTGATTACTCTTCCTACCGGCATTATTAGGGGCAGGTTGGTTCTTGCGGCTGGAAGAAAGAACAATCTATGCTAGCGCTGTCGGAGATATCTGTCGGGAACAAAAAGACTTTTACCCTCCAGCACGGTTGAGTTTTTAAAATATTCCCTAATAAATCTAAAGAAATGAGTTATGAGAAACCCGTCTCTTCAAAGCTGCAGAGAATTAAACCCCAACATTCCCAAAAGAAACGTTGTGGGAAAGAGCCACGGATAGCTACCATACTCTTTTATGTAGAGTTACCTCAGAATTTTTTTCTGAACCCTCTCCAGCATAAGGAAATATTTCGCCTCGTGCAGACTCCATATCACAGGACCATGTTTAATCACCTTAGACGTTTTTTAAATTTATTTTCTTCAACCAAATATTAAATGTCGACCATGTGAGGAGTGGGTGAAATCTACGTACAGGCATGCTACGATGTATGAATGACGAGGAAGTGAAATAATGTATTATGTATTACCCCTTAGGGGAGATGGAGTGCTGGTTAGTTGTTAGTATTTAGTTTTTTGAACAATTAAGTAAAACTCAATCTTAAATCTTAAATATTGATGAAATCTGTTTTGTTTGTTTCTTAGACTTTTTATTACATTTTATGTGAGTGGCATATTTCACCTTGTTAAGGCATTATCGTTGTCATCAAAAACTTTCAATCCTAGTGATTGGTTGGCTACAGAGTCTTGCATCTCGTCCTCTACTGCACTTAGTCTTCTGTAGCCCCCTTCAACTCAACATATAAGACACAGTTCGTGTCCTTGCAGATCAATTTCAAATATTCTCTTCAGGGGCGCCCCCTATAATTTGACTCTATATTATATGGCGCATAATGAGGGCAATCCATTGGGCTTTCCTCTTGAAATGGTTTTGATAAGTTGCCTACCTCCTTCGATTCAACTGAGAATCTTGTTATTCATGATGCGATCACTCCAGGAAATTCCTTAACAATAGTGCTTAGAACGACTTAACATGTTACTCATATAAAGTTTAATAAAACATCTTAACAGATGTTATTTAAAATATGAAAATAATACACAACATATTTTACAAAAATCTTGGTCATATTATTTCTGGTTGTTCTCTTCGAACAACGTTAGTCAACCACTCTAAAATTGAAGTCTGCAAAGATCATCGAAACGTTGGTCAATAACCAGGTGACACGGATACACCCAAGATCTCAGGAATTATGGGCTAAGTTGAATACCCTATATTTACATGGCTTACTGTACTAAAGTATTGCGTAATAATATAAGAATGTTGACTTAAAGTAGAATTTATTTAACATTTTTAAACATCAAATGTATAAAAAATACTGTTTTCTAAGAGTTTTGTTATATTTTATGGATGTGACATAATTCATTTTGCTAGGGCATTATCAAATATGATAATGCATTAGTAAAAAAAAAACAACAGATTATAATTTTAAAAAGTTTTTTGAGAGAACAAATGTGAAGATTTTTTAGATATTATAAAGTATTATATCACATCATTGAAACATGTCACATTCATGAAATATAAGAACTAACTAACTAACTAACCATTACGCCGTCTCCCTGAAAGGGTAGGCAGAAAGAATGGACTGTCACACTTTAACCGGTACGGCACTGCATCCTTCTCTTTTCGCCCCGCGGGAGACGCGGTGTGATAGGTTGCGAACGTCATTGAAATATAATAAATATTCTAGAAAACCATTTTTTTCAGTAATGTATAAAAATCAGTAACCATTTGCTAATAATGAGACCCGCTGTCAAAAGAGTCACACGGATAATGTAAATAATATAATGTTTTAAAACAAAAAATACTAACTTTTAATAGACCTGCGAGAAATATTGTTTATAGGTATGTTTTTGAAAGGGTTTTTGCGTGTATAAAGGTTACACCGTTTTTGAGCTTTTAGTGCGGAGCTTACAACGACCGCCCCTGGCTGGCGGAGTATGTAGACGAAGGCGGCAGTTAATTCTGTTAATAAAACCAGGTTATTGTTGTCGCAGCTAAAGAAAAATGTCGGCGGAATGCAATTTTCTTGCCGCGCTCACCTCTCCGTCTCTAGGCACAAGCGGAACAATGAAATTACTCACAATTTTACTAAACTTGCTACGAGGTTTTAAAAATGGCTCTTGTAAGGTTTTTGTCATTGTCACTTTAATATAAAACTAATGTTGTTATACAAGAAGACAACTTAATTGAAACTGGAGCATCATTAAATTACTGTGTAATAAAACATGTTTTATTTTTTATTTCACCTTGCTTATAAATAAATTCGAAATCACTCCTAAAAGCACAGCTATCTTCAAATCTACAATTGTAAGAAGCTTCTGTTTATACTTTTGCAACAATTAATTTAGAACTGGATAATACAAATGTGCTAAAAATAAGTTTTTAACCACAGTTAGTGTTAAATTTAAAGGCCAATAACTGTGCAAAGGTGCAAGGTGATATGATTAATAATAAAATTTAGTTCAAACGTCACCCTAAATATGTCACCTGTAGTATAAAACAGATGTTACAATATATATTTTTTTTAAATATTTTTTTTTGTTTAATGTTTAAACCAATTAGCACCTTTGTAAGAATCAGCTTTCAATTGTACGCCGCTGACTGCTGTCCGTCTCTTAAAAATCGTGCGCTAAGAAAATGGGCTTCGGTACTGGGAGAATTCTACGACTGGCCGAAAGGAAACGCCGAGACCCATGTGTGCGCTATCTCGCTCGCACACATCTTGCTAGCCTCGGCGTCCTTCCCAGCAGACAACGTTTTGCTTAGCTAAGTCCTCCTCTCCCCGTTCGTCACACCACCCTGTACAACATTTCAACGTCGCTTTACAAATATTGAAAGGAAATGAAATACAGAAAATAATAAAAATAGATTGAAATTAATAAAAAAAAGGTAATAAGAAATGACAAAAACCACCGTCGTGCGTCCGATACAGTGCAAACAGGCAAAAACTCTTCAGGAATGTCTTCCCACCTATGCTAGTTCAATTGAGAGTACGGAAATTTATTTATCCAAAAACATTAAGATCTTATGACGTCTCAACAAACATTTATAAATAAACCGTTTTTAATAAAGGATTAAATGGTATACATATTCTAAGTTTTTCATATTTTATGAAAAGCTATCAAAAAAGCAATGAACAAATCCGTCTCCATTCATCAAACGCTCTCAACACCGGTTCGTTTTCATTTTTTTGTTGGAAGGAAATGAAATTTCCAAGACCGTTCATCTCCAAGGGGTTCAAACATTTTTTGTTTTGCAGATGAGGTGAGTTTCAAACCTGTTTTCAAGATATTGAAAATAGAAAACATGGGTTCTGTTCTTTCTTAACTGTGCATTCACTTGTAATATATATATCATTTGCTTTGTAATATTCATACGATAACACTAATATAACTTACTTGTTGTAACTTCATAACTTTTTAATTTGTTTCAACAATAATTTTATAAGTAACTTTAAATATTTAAGTTAAACGATAATTGGTGCCAGTAGGTTCCGCTATGACCGAACTTTGTCAGGATCATAAATAAAAGCTTAAATGGTTTTATTATAATGAAGAAAATTCGCCTCTTTCATAACTAGAATATACGAGAGGGTTCCAAAAAGTAATTTTATTTTCACTTACAATGTCACACCACAATGCGAATGGCTTTCGTAAAATTTACGTATAGTAATAATTTTACAAATAATGATTTATGTCAGATTATTTTAACATAGTAAAATTAAATGTCTCATCAAATGAATCTTAGTGTAGACAATTATTTAAAAATATTTAATTAACGATGCATTCTAAAAAACATCCGTTGATGTTTGCGCAGCTATGTTTAAAAACTGAATCTGTTGGTACCATTATTCCGCATATGGTTTATTCAAATAAAAATGTCACAGATGGAAAATTCGGTATATCCGTATGGCGTAATTTTGAAAATGTATCAACAGCACGTTTCAGATTTTATGATATTTCCGTTTTGGAAACGCGTACCAAGAAAAAGAATTTTGCTGGAATAAAGACTAAAAATTAATAAATTTTTATATTAAAAAATGTAAAAAACAATACATAAAAACACATTGTGTTTAACAACGGAATGGTTATTATAATTGATGCCAAATAGTTTCGCTTGGACCCAAGCTTCATCAGGGCAGTGTAACTAGTTGTAAGCTAAGCTTGAGTCTTAGCCAAACTACTTGGCATCAATTATTATAACCACAACTTGGTCTAAAACATTTTTTTTTTAATTTTATATTTTTAAAATGTCTAACCACAAAGTGATTGCTTCATATCGAAAGTCAATTTTTATATCTTTTGATCTTACGTATTTTCGTCGTATTATCGTTCGTTATAACTAATTAAATACAGATACAATTATTTAAAAAGGCGGGATTATTTGCTAACTTACTAACTAACTAACTATTACACCGTCTCTCCGGAGGGGTAGACAGAAATAATGAGTGATATTTTATATATTTAAATCTAAAAAATTGAAATTTTTTGCGTAAACTGTACGCTCATTGCTCAGGTTACATAAAATTGGAACTTTTTAATAGGATATTGTTTTTCGAATCTATCGGTTATGACTTTAATTGGAAATTGAAATAATTATTTCTCAATCAAGAAATTGTTTTATTTAGAATTTTTATTGTGGGAGATACATAAATCATTAATGATTACCAGAATTAAAAAATATATATTTATAACGTGTTTAATTATATAAAACTATTTTTAATACACATTTTTTTAATGCCTTAAATACAAATAATATATTATAAAATATTTAATTGAAATGTAAGAATAAAAATTATATAATCGTATTTACAGTAAACATCTTCGATTACCGTTTCATTTTACATATTCACATAAACTCTTTTAACGGTATCAGGTTTAATTTAAAGAAAGAAAACAAATAAATACGCTTCACCTTCACAGAGCAATATTCATACCTGCATATTGCTGCAACGTCATAGTTCCTGTAAAATGTGAATACATTGGGTCCTCTCACGTGAGACTAGGCTAGGGTGGAGACCTCTTGTTACATGTAGATATATCTTGGTAACCTACCTTATTATAAAGTTTTATTGTATTTTAGTGATTTGTTTGGGTTTTTGATTAAAAAAAAACAATATTATTAATCATTATTACAATTTCCTGGAAGAAGTCCATAGAAACCAGAATATATGCATTGATGTAGATCAGTGAATCCCAAAGTAGTCTATATAGACCCCCAAAGGGTCAACGACAGTTGTGAAAAAAAATTGGGGATCCATGAGATGTAAACCGGGGTCCACGAGATGGTTCATATCGTTGGCGAGCTTTTTTTAGCTCATTTAATTTTTGATCGGACATTCGATTTCCCCAAATGAGCTAAAATAAATTAAAAGGTCGCCGAAGATTTCAACCGGCAAATTTTCTCCATGACCTAAAAAAAAGGGTCGACAACGAAATCGACCTTTTTTTATTCGTTTTTTTTTCCCCTAAAAAAACTATTTTAGGAATGCAGGGGGTTTATACAAAATACAATGCATCGTCAAGGGGTCTACGGGACACAATGTTTGAAAATCTCTGATGTATATGGTGGTGTGATAAGTCTCAATTCCCTCCCATCAGCAGTCAGAATATTACTCTTTTCTTGATCAAGTTTAATAATTACACTTTTTGTCTTTATTTTCACAGCATACAATATTGACAACAGCGAAAGTAGTTCATAAATAATTGTTTTATTTAATTATTATTCAAAATGAATCAATCAACGGTTTAAATAAAATCATTTGATTGCGTAGGTTATTTTTTATTTTCGACCTTCAATTCCATGACACTGACCAAAAAAATAATTATAATAATATTTATACTAAACGTAATATTACAGTACCGAAAGTTTTTATTCGTTTAAAATAGCATGCCTTTCTTATTTATATAACATCATCTAGAATTCATCCTCTGTGTAAGTATTGTACACATTGATAATTATAAAATTCTTGAACTTCTTCCAGGTGACACATTCCAATATTTTGAAGTTTGTCACTTAATTATTTTTAACAATGTATTAACCCGTATTAATTAATGTATCCATTCCGCTTCTTAAAATCATGTATAAAAACAACAACGCGCTTGATTTTTGATACTTTAAATAATGTATTAGAAATGCGAAACATGTCATTTTGAATAGCATTTGATATGGAAAATGTTTTTATTTTGTAAAAAGAGTTTTAAACAAAATTGGTAGCAATCCCCTCACTACGGGTGGAACACGTGTCGGTTGTGTAGGCTATTAGGTATATCATTGCCGTGCTGAATATTCCCGCACTCAACACATCTTCTTCGGAGAGAGGATGAGGAAATATGAGGTGCAATTGCTAGACCGGAACTGACATGCAACCGGAAATGTAAACGCGGAAGTAGAAACTCTTAAATTTGTAGCGCGATGGCTGCACCGCTGCTCGCGGCGGGAGGGAGGTGCACCCCCTCATCTAGAAAACCTTCTGTGCGATGGTGCTCTTTCTTATTCAAACCGTTGATGTTTCACTCAAATATGTTATTTACTCTTGCTCCCAAATAAAGATTCAATATCGTGAATTTGAATATGCTAGTAGATACTATCCTAATATACTATACATCCGTTAACAAAATGAATTGTATATTTTTATGCACTGTTGAATTGCAAAAAACTTTGTTTTTTGTATCACAATTGTATTTTTATTTGTCGCGACAGCTGTTTCGTCCCCTCCCACCTTTGTCCGCTTTCTTATTAATGTAATTGGCTTTCTTATAATGTTTATCGTCTTAAATTTATTTAATCGTTTATAACTATATTTTATGTGTAATTGTTCCTTCTAATTACTGTTGTTTTTTTATTAAATTATTTTTATGATTATTATTATTATTATTATTATTTTATTCTTATTAATATTATTGTCACCTTAAATATGTTCTACTATAAATAGTAACTAACTGTTATTTTAATTAAAATAATTAGGCACTTATCTCAACTCCAGCAAGAACTACAAAATTATATCAAAGAAATTTTCAAATTAACACATGAACAAATACACATAATGGTTAAAAAAATCACGAAAATTTGACAAGTGATATATTATTGTAACACCTGATGATGTCAACATAGGTTGACGAAACAGCTGTCACGAAAAATAAAAATACAATTGTGATACACAAAACAAAGTTTTTAGCAACATTTTGAATGTATACAAATACTAAAATACTCGTACAATCTTCATAGATGGCGTTAGTGTGTAGATTGAATATACTACCGTGTAAAGTGTGGTGTTGGAGATTAACATATATACAACTTCCAAAAATTTGTCTGACATGGTGGTCATAAGAAAAATAAGGTGGAATGGGAACTAAAGAAACATTGTGTAAAGATAATTTTGTGCTACTCTGATTTTGGAATAATTGGTAGTAAGTTGGTAACTCACGTGGTTTATGTCTGGAGAGAAGAGAAGGGAAGAAAGCTCTAGCTCCAGTGTATGGGGCACATTCCAGTCAGAGTGATGCCAGACCTGAAATAGGACATCCCAGAGACCTGCACCGCCTCGCTCTGAGCTGTTACCTAACTGACGCGCCATAGAAATTTCACTACAATTACTGTTAAAGACTTAACGAAAGCTAATTCCCACAATAAAATGTACATTTTACTCAAATGTAAGCTCTGCTAAGCTAACAGTTTAACTCTAAACGCGCTTTTTTTTTGCTTACTGAAACCTTCTGGTATTAGACCTTATTTAATTATGTTATAATGAACATCTTTGCTGGTTCGTGGGATGCCGAATGGGCTATATTTATGTGTTTTTTTCCCGTTACAATTCTTTTCCCTTAACAAAAACATAAAATTCAAAAGAGATAGTGAGCAAATGGATTTATGATTAGTTAAATGTTTAGCTTGTTATATTTCAGAGAGCTATTTTTACAACGAAAATTTTTTTAACACAAATATTGGCCACGTGCCGAGGACTCCGTTTGTTTAAATCAGCTAAGTGCTGTTCGCCGAAGGATAATTAAAAATATTCCAGGACGAGAGCTTTACATACCCCAGTTTTTATCTTTTGCCTTTTAAGAAATCACTTATTACACAACGATTCTCAAAAATCGTTCGGGAAAATGGTCGCTAACAACATTTTAGACTATAATAGAAAAAAAATTTAAGCTGTAAATACCATTTATTTTGATAGTTGAAATTTCATTGTAGAAGTTAACTGTAAATAATGAAAATATAATGAAGCATTTCTTTCGAATGTATTTTTAGTAAAAATACACTAGATGATGGCAGCGAGCTGCGGAAATCGGTCGCAGATACAAACATTAATGGATTCTAACTAAATATATAATACATTAAAAAAAACGACAACTTCGCTTACAACATTTTAGCTTAAACTAGAAAAAAAAACTTGAGATTTAAATATCATTGTTTTATTTTCAGATGATAATTAAAAAAGCAGTTTAATTTTTTTTATAGTTTAAAGACCCCATAGAATGGCAGCAAGCTGCCGAAATTGGTCGCCGACTTAAGCGTTATTGGATTATATCTAAATATAGATGAAAAAAAAATGTAAAATCAATAATAACTGAAAGCGAATATTTTGTGAATTAAAATACTGTTTTCTTCATTTTTAGTTTTTTTTTTCGACATATTTCGAAGGCTTTACACCTTCATTACCAAGAGAACAATATAAACGAACCAAAATTAATTCAAATTAAATACAAAAACCTAGAAATATATACGAGTATGTGTTATTGTTAACTTAGGCAGAGCCTCTCTGATATAAAATCTTCGATAGTGGAAAAATGTTTTAATTAATAAAAATGTAATCAGTATGGAATTTCACCGTGTCCACGCCTTAAGTTTATCTAAAATTGAAAGCGTCAATGTTTTGATATGATAACGATATATTTATGCTTGATTTGGTAAAAGTAAAATTTCAGTACTACTAAGGACATCGGAGATAAAGGTTCTAAGATTAAGTACTGGAAAAACTCTCCGAGGTCGTGTCCGCAACTCAGACATAAGAAACACTTGCGAAATAGAGGATATCGTTCAGTGGAGTAGGTCCAGAAGAAGATACTGGAGGGACCATGTAGCCCGAATGGATGGTGACAGACTTGCATAAACAGCCGCTTATGAAAACTCCTCCGGACACCGCCCACCTGTCCGCAGAATGATGGACCGCCACACTGTTCTGTCCTGACATACTTCTCTCGATTCCTCTTCATTCATACAAAGTGTCATGTACGCACGTCAATTTCTCCGACTCCTCACGTGACCGACATTGAATATTTGATTGATTTGATCGTGCTACGCTTTCCTTTGCCTTCTTCTGCTTCTAGTTTCGTTCACATCGTTTGCATACACCTTCTTCCTCAATCTGTCTTCATTCATTCTTTCTATGTGTCCAAATCATCTTAACGACCCTTTCATTATTTATACGTAGTTTTATTTGTAAAATTTCATCTAAACACGACATTTGAGCGATAGTCTTCGAAGAAATGAATGAGTAGAATAATAATAAATCCCAGGATATAAAACTGAGTAAACTATAAGATCGTATTTTATATTGAGTTATATTTTAAACCACAAAGTGCTCCGAGGAAGAATGAGGTGTCTGAAGCGCCGCAGTTTGAAATAGATTAGAAAAGACGGAAAGAATTTTGATGTAACTAATTCCCGAAATCTCTTTATTCTCCATTTTAATTTCTCCCAGTAATACCAGCAGAAGAGCGAAAATGAGAAAAATAAATAAACAGGAATACAAAATGGCCGGAATAATTGAATTCTTACTTGGCGTTTGGGATAAACCCACGAAACGCTATTAAAAAAAGTTTCTGGGGATTTAAAAGAATTTGTCAAGCGGCGTTATTCGAAAACATTTCTCTGTTTGCTCCCTTGAAGAAATCCAACTAAATGAGATGCCCCAAAATATTGATTATTTTAACAAACCCATTTTAATTGTGCAATGTCCTGTGTGGCTCCTAATGAACGTACAATCTGAATAAAATAGTTCTGAATTTATTGATTGTGTAGCATAAATTAGAATCAATCATTAATTTAAATATTATGTAATATAACAACTACGAATTTCCAGGAAAAATTATGTATTTAGTGTGTTTTCACTTGTGTTTATGTTCGACCGGTTTCGGCAGCTTACTGTTATCTTCTGACGACCAGAAGATGGCATTAAGCTGCCGAAACCGGTTGAACATAAACACAAGTGGAAGCACACTAAATACACAATAAAGACATTTTGTACCAATTTTTAGGGGTGTTGTTGTTATGATTAGTCACGTGTGTGTTTAAAATAAGCAAAATTAAAATTTACGTTCTTTTACATTCGCCATCTCTTTTGGTTGTAGATTCATATTTGAAAATTGAAAAGTAAAACATCGTATTTTTTTACGCAATACAGTAAAGTGTTGTGAAATTAACACAATAAAAAAATGTTCAACCTTTCCTAATTATTACAACAAGCTTATTATTTTAATAAAATTTGAATTTTTGAAATTATGTCAAATAGATTTAATTTTTTTTGTATGCTTCTCCCGAAAACAGTAGAATAATCGGAAGAAGGAAAGTCCTTCGACTTGTGGTAACTAATAACTTTAATAACCGGCGCCCTTGGAGACGACACAAAGTAGGTAAAACTTTACTCCGCAAGAGAATAGCGGAGATTTGATATGAGAAACAAGGCCATATCTACCAAACTAACTTGTCATAAGAATACTAAGAATGGTTAAACATAACTAGTAAATTGGGTAAAACCATGATTTAACTGTTTTTTTGATGTCAAAAAAGTTTAAACACTTCTAATAGGATAAATTGACGACCTTTGTTTCAGAGTATGAAGAGCTGTAAGTGCCATACTGAGGATTCCGGGTTCGATTCCCGGCAATGGCAGTGTGATTGTCATACTGTCTTTGGTCTGGTGTAGAATTCACGTGACAATAAAATGAGGATAAACAAGCTTTCTACCACATTTCACGAGAATCAATATACTAGCTAAAAACAAATTGTGTATAGCAATTGAGTTCAAACGACCTGTTGTACATAAAAAAGGTTTTTTATAGTTATGTATAATATATAATAAAAAAAAACATTAAATTTTTTTATTATAAAAGAGAAAATCTTTATCAAATCAGGAAGAGCACACTTCCTCTAATTTGTTTAATACATCGGTTTACTTCTAAAAGAAAATTTAATTTCTCAGCGGTCCGTCGTACCGCGAGGGCCCTAATTCAGGCGATGGCATACAAAATAAATGTTTCCTTAATGTGTGAAATATTTACATAAGATTCTTCGGGGTGTCATAATAGCGTTCCGGTCTAGAGGCCACACATACACACACAAACGTACACGTGGTATACTTGTACAGATGTCATTAGCTGGGAAAATAAAACCCACTGAGCCGAGATGTAGAAGGACACCACTACAACGGTTCTTTATACGTGACTCCTCACGAGGCCGCTATTTAATATTTGTTTGATTCCATCGTTCTACGTATTCTTCGGTCTTCTTTTATTTATTATATTAATTATGAAATGTCACATAAACTATAATAATACTTAATTGTATCTTAATAGGCACGAAGATGTAAATTGTTTTTCTGAGAACAGAATGCGGTGGCCGAGGCGCTTATATGACTTATGACTTGTCATTGGCTGGGTTGAGCGATCGCTTTATGTTTTAACAACATTCCCCACTCCACCCTTCTTATGACCACCACATCTGACAATTTTTTGGAACTTGTACCATATATATGCTAGAATCCCGCGCTTATATTTAGATGTACACTCTACACTAGCCTCATCTATTAAGATTGGGAAGCATTAAGCAGAAAATCTTTATTACATCTTCGTCTCTATTGAGATACAATTAATCCTTATAAAAAAAAATTATCCGCAATGGGTAAAATCCAGTAGTTGTCTACAAGAATTTGTATACATTCAAAATGTTGTATAATAATACTTCTATAAAACGGGTGTTTTCATTCGTGTTAATTAATCGCTGTACACAGAAAGCACTGCTAGTGTCAGAGTAAATGGGGATCTTACAGCCTGGTTTGATATCAATAAAGGTGTCAAACAGGGGTGTGTAATGTCTCCATGGTTGTTTAATCTATATATGGACAAGTGTATGAAAGAGCTGAAAGGGTTGGAAGCAGGTGCAAAAATGGAAGATGTTTCAGTAAGCTGTTTGTTGTATGCGGACGACGCTGTGCTACTTGCAGACAACGAGCACGAACTGCAAGCCCTGGTGTCTAGTATGTATGAGGTATGCAAGCGATACGATTTGATGATGAATGTGAATAAGTCTAAGGTAATGATTTTCGAAAAAGAAGGAAGCATGACAGTGTGCAACATTAGTGTAAACGGTGAAAATCTGGAACAAGTGGATGAATTTGTTTATTTAGGAAGTATGTTTACAAAGGATGGGAGGGTGGAGAAGGATATTGAAAGAAGGGTTGGGGCAGGCAACAGAATAAATGGTGCACTTAAAGTTGTCATCGCAAACAAAAGCCTATCCAAAAAAGCTAAGATGGCAGTGCACAATGGTGTTCTTGTGCCGACCCTTATGTATGGAAGTGAAGCATGGAACTGGCAAAAGAAGGATGAAAGTAGAATAAATGCAGTAGAAATGAGATCTCTAAGACGAATGTGTGGCAAATCTGTTTATGATAGAGTGACAAATGCAAGTATAAGAAGTGAATGTGGTGCGAATGAAAGTGTTATGAACAAAATAAGGAAAGGGTCATTAAGATGGTTTGGACACATGGAAAGAATGAGTGAAGACAGAATGGTAAAGAAGGTATATGTAAACGGCGTGAACGGAGCTAGAAATAGAGGAAGGCCGAGGAAAACGTGGCACGATCAAATCAATCAAATATTGAATGTCGGTCACGTGAGGAGTCGGAAAAATCGACGTGCGTGCATGACAAGATGTATGAATGTAGAGGAAGCGAGAGGCGTATGTCAGGACAGAACAGTGTGGCGTTCCATTCTTTCTGCCTACCCCTCCGGGGAGACGGCGTGATGGTAAGTTAGTTAGTTAGTAATTATTTATACTATAGAGTTTTACATCATTATTCAACAACAACAAACAAACCATCACGCTGTTTCTCCGCAGGGGTAGGCAGAGAGATTGGACCTCCACACTACTCTATCCTGACATACCTCTCTAGCTCCCTCCACATTCATACAGCGAGTCATACACGCACGTCGATTCTTCTGGCTTCTGACAAGAACAACCTTTAAAATTTGATTAATTTGGTCATGCCATGTTTTCCTCGCTCTACCTCGATTCCGTACTCCATTTACATCGTTAACGTATACTTTTTTAACCATTCTTTCTTCATCTATGCGCTCTATATGCCCGAACCAACTTATAATTATTATTCAAGTAATGCGAGAAGATATCGCACGCTTCATAGTAAACTTACCGATTATGGTTTAGGTCATAATTGAGTTAACATTAGACAGAGGCTTGTGTTAACGCAATCCATCTATTTTTCACAATGTTAACGCTATCCATTCGTAGTACGATAATCGTTCACAATATTAACGCTATCCATTCGTACGTCTTTTTCGACTGTTTTTGTTAAAACACCGACTCATGTCAGATTGAGCAAAACTTGCTTTTTTGAGTTATACAGTGTTCTATTAAGCGTGCGATATGTTGTATTATAATCGACTATACATCGAAACAATGGGGCACTACAATTCGTGATACTGGTTCAACTGTGTTATATGAACAGATGATATTTCTCTGTCACATAGATACTATGGAACTGCGAAAGGAAAGGGTAATTAATGGTGTTTGCTCCCTTTATTTGATCATGATGTGGGTCGGGAGTCTGGAATATAAATCGGATCTGGGTGATAGTCAGGGGGCAAGACGCTTGGCTCCTTGTCACAGAACTGCTGGTTCGAACTTAAGCATCATCCGGATATTTTATTTCAGTCCATTTGAATATTCATCTCTTTATACAACTGTTAATATATTTTTAACACTATTAATTACAAATTACAGGGACACCATGGCGAGATGGAGTGTCTTTCAGGACAGTATGACGCTCTGTATCTCAGCCATGGAGCAATCCGTCGGAATACCCTTGTTAGACTAGTCTGGCGAAACCGGTCGCTGTCGAAATAAAGACAGATGGGAAAGCAGTTACAAAAAAAGCATCGTTTTATTTAATTATTATTAAAAATGAGCTTCCATAAAAAATTAAGTTAAATCATTTGAGTATCTTAAAAAAGATTACTAATACATGTTAAGCAAAAGACTTTACAAATATATCAAACATTTGACAACAAATTTGGAAAGTGGTATAAAATAACCAACATGTCGATATCCATTAACAAGGAACTCATTTATTGTTTTTTGAAGGATGATATTAAACTTCATATAAAATTTTCATATCCATACCGTGGTTAAATACAAATCGTTTTATTTATTATATCAATAAATTCCATATATTTTTTTACGTATACAACAGGTCGTTTGAACCCAATTACTGTATATATATTTTTTAGCTATTATATTGATTCTTGTGACATGTGATAGGAAGCCAATCCATCGCCATTTTTTTGTCACGTGAACCACCAGACCAATGACAGTGTGACAATCACACTGCCATCGCCGGGAATCGAACCCGGGACATTCTGTATGGAAGTCAGAGCTCTCACCACTCTGCCACGAAGGTCGTCATTATGAAATAATTATTTAATTATAAAATAATTAAAATGTCTGCTTTCTAAAAGTTTTATTATATTTTATATGAATGACGATTTTCGTCTAGCTAAGGCTAATCAAATATGATTGACATTCAATAATGTCTTAGAAAGGAGAAAATTCATTATAATAAAATTACAGAAAACAGACGTTTTCATTCGTATTAACTAAGTTTTAATGGGTGTTTAGGAAAGTCCAGTCCGTGTTTTTGTATGAAAATTACATTTATTTAAAAGGTAAAAAAACAACAACATATCAATCAAAAGATTTTTCGTCGTTACCTATTACTTTTCTCATCTTTCTGGCAATAGATGAATCCATCGTCGAAATAACGCCTGAGATTTGAAGTAATCCAGGCATCGACCTAATTGCTGAAGTGCTGTTTTTCCAAGGCATGTGTCATAGATCTGAACAAGTGAAAGTCCGATGGTGCCACCTCTGGTGAATAAGGCGGGTGTGGTTTAATCTCCCAACATACATTCTGAATTTAGTTTTTAACCGCGATTGCGATGTGCGGTCGAGCGTTATTGTGTTGAAAAATCAGCTTGATGTGCCTGCAGTCCCATTCCGGTCGTATTTTAGCAAGTGGCTGCTTTAATCGCATTAGTTGTTACCGGTAGACTTCCCTCGAGACCGTTTCATTCAGTTTGAGGAGTTCATTTTTAACAACCGCCAGATTAGAAGACTTGAACCAGCCAGAGCCCTCTGTTATAAAACGGACCGAACTTTCTGAAACACGTTTATTTTAAGTAACAAACGTAGCAGTAATAATAATGTTCATTTATAAAATTCACACACGCAATTTAATAAACAATGATTGTATTATATTATATTATGGGAATTCAAATGAAGCTGGGTCCCGTCTTTCGAGAATTAATTAAGACAAATTACAATCCGTCCAATCTGCCAAACGTGAATAATGTACAACGCGGATATCATAAAAGTAAAAGAATTATTTTTTTCGAAAAAAGCTTGTTTGCCGGGACAAAGGGGAAATATTAAAAAGGCAATTCGTCCTTTAATTAAGGAAAAGAAAAATAAAACAATTTGGTGAGGCCGAGGCTGGAGATTATAATAATATTCGGTCTTGTAGGTCATCATTGCCCGCCATTACTTCTCTGCTTATTTTACCAACTCTTTCCGGGGCGGACGCTTAGAATTAATATTCATATTTTATTAAACAGAACAAAACACAATAATATTTAAATAAAATGATGTTTTTTAATTACTTGCACTTTTGTCTTTATTTCGACAGATTCTGGTTTCGCCAGGCTCGCTGGCATCGACAAACTTGTGACACTATTGTAAACTTAGTCCTTTATAAATACAGATCAGGGGCGGTAAAAATGATTCTATACAAAAATAATCTTCAAATATTTATGTAAAATTTACTGAATTTAAATATTGGTAAATATTACAGGTATTTAAGAAGATTCATATTCAATACAATGGATTTTAAATTTTATTATCATATATAACGTTTGAAAAAAATGATAATTTTGTTTTTATATATGAATATGTAACCGTTAATAATATTTAAAATCCATTGTATTGAATATGATTCTTCTTGAATACCTTTGATAACAATATTTAAATTCAGTTAATTTTACATAAATATTTGAAGATTATTTTTGTTTACGATCATTTTAACCGCCCCTGATCTGTATTATACAAAGGACTTAGATTACACAGTGTCACCAGTCTATCGATGCCAGCGAGCCTGCCGAAACCGGTCCCTGTCGAAATAAATATAAAAGTGGAAGTAGTTAAAAAATATCGTTTTCTTTAAATATTATTTAAATTGAACTTCCATTTCAGTAAATTCATTTGATTACAAAACAAAATTATTACGCAAACACACTAGGCCATGTTAACGGGAAAGTGTTTCTTACAATTAAGAGAAGAATTTTCCTCAAATAGTTGAATCATATAATTACCCAATTTTTCATTCATTATTTTAACATGTAATGTCTATATATAATTTTGCTATATTTTCACCGAAATATATGATGTTTTTAGATAAAAATTGGCCGTTCACAATGGAGTTCTGGTTCCAACCCTTATGTATGGAAGCGAAGCATGGAACTGGCAGAAGAAAAATGAGAGCAGAATAAATGCGATAGAGATGAGGTCCCTAAGACGTATGTGTGTATATGTACGACGTGTATATGTACAACAGAATCTCAAATGCTGATATTAGGAAGGAATGTAGAGCGAAAGAAGGTATTATGAACAAAATTATTAAAAGGTTCGCTGCGTTGGTTCGAACATATGGAGCGCATGGGTGAAGAAAGAATGATTAAAAAAGTATACATTAACAATGTAAATAGAGTAAGGAGTCGAGGTAGACCGAGAAAAACATGGCATGACCAAATTAATCAAATATTAAAAGTTGGTCATGTCAGAAGCCGGAAGAATCGACGTGCGTGTATGACTCGATGTATGAATGTGGAGGAAGCTAGAGAGGTGTGCCAGGATAGAGTAGTGTGGCGGTCCATTCTTTCTGCCTATCCCTGCGGGAAACGGCGTGATGGTTTGTTGTTGTTGTTGTTGTTTAGATAAGAATGCGTTTCAAAAGGAAGATTAAATACGAATGAGTGTTTGAAATATCGGGATCGTACAGAGTACAAGCTGTATAGATAACGAGATTTAAAGATTAGAGATTAAGCTGCATAGATGAATTCTATTATATAAAATTACATTCTCACATTAAAGGAAATTCACCTGATTGCTAGCAAAACTTTTTATTATTTATTTTAGATCTTCAACGATCGCTTTAAGCTTGAATATTTTGTCACTTAAAAATTAATTATTAGGTAACAGTTTACTAAACAAAATGCATAAAACAGGTATTTAATTATTTGAAAACATTTTATTTGACCAACATCGCAGTTTTCTTTAAAATTACAAATCAAAAGTAAATTTAAAATAATTGTAAACATTACATTGTTCAAAAAATTATTGCTTTATAACAACACGGCTAAAATTGAGACAAAAACGTCAGCATTTACAAATGCTCTTTTAAGATAAGATATGACGACTTACTTTGTTAAATTTTTTAGTCCGACTTAATTCAACGTGAAGTAGGCATTTAAAAAATTATGATTAAAACAAAAATCCACTTCCACAATATGGAAAAACAAAGAAATGGTCATTTAGAGTAAGATGAGAATCTATAAAGCATGCGTAAGACCAATAATAACATATGGCGTCGAAGCAAGGGCAGACACAGTAAGGACCAAGCAAGTTTTGAGAACTTCCGAGATGAAAAAACTGAGGACGATAGCAGGCAAGACACTGAGAGATCGCGTGAGGAACACCAGAATAAGAGAAATATGTGAGGTTAAGTATATTATAAGATGTCGAGGACGAGTCCCATAAGATCAGTCTCATGGGACTCGTCCTCGTGGAAGACCTCCTAGAAGATGGAAGGATAGCTAGGAATCTACCTCACAGGAGGAGCAACACTTTGGAGAACATACCACATAAGTCTACAATAAGGAAGAAGAAGAAGAAGTAGAAGAAAAAAAAGAATATATGTACAAATCAGTATTTTGTTGAACTAAAATGATAATTCTTATTTTTCAAAACATTTAATAGACTAAAAGCATACATTATAACAGAAAATACTAGTGTATTAAGTAACCTAAAGGCCCTAAATTACATAATTAAAGTTCAACCCCCACATAAGCGTATCATATAATATATAAGCCTAATAAACGTTGATGTAGGCACCAGAAGATGATCGAAATCTAGTGAAATAAAACTGAATATACATTATAAAATGATTAAATGTTATATATGGTATGTTCTACTATATGGCTGCGAAACCTGGACTCTGAAAGTGAATGTAATGAACCGGTTGGAAGCATTCGAAATGTGGATATACCGCAGAATGCTCCGTATACCGTGGACCGATAGGATCAGTAATGCAAACGTACTGCAGAGAGCCAGAGCCAATAGAGAGCTGTTGTCGAGTGTGAAAATTAGAAAGGTTTCATATTTGGGTCATGTGTTAAGGGGAGAAAAATATCACCTCCTTCGAGTGATATTGACGACCTTCGTGGCCGAGTAGTAAGTGCATTGACTGCCACCCCGAAGGTTCTGGGTTCGATTCCCGGCGAGGGTAGTGTGATTGTCACACTGTCTTTGGTCTGGTGTAGAATTCACGTGACAATAAAATGGCGATAGAATAGCTACCTTTCACATGTCACGACAAGCACTTCGATAGCTATAAAATCCTTTACATCGATTTGGCTCATGCTGTCATGATGTACAGAGTAATTGAACAAAATAATAATAATATTATTGGGTAAAGTGGAGGGACGTCGGGGAGTTGGTAGAAGGCAGCTGTCCTGCCTGCAAAACATCAAAGAGTGGACAGGAATAACAAGAGTTCAGAACCTGTTCAAAATGGCGCAGGATAGAGATGCCTTTGCTGTAGTGATCGCCAACGTTGGGGGGACCTGACACGGCACCGAAAGAAGAATGCATTATAAAGGAAGCAATTCGAGCTGGTTTTATATAACAATGAATATAATAAGATGACGGTCCATAAAGTGTCAAGGAGGCCTCCTCCCTCTGGCCACATTACGCGGCGCAGAAATCCCCGACAAAAAATGGAGAAAGGCGGAGATCCGAGCCCAGCCGCCCCTTCCGCTCCTCCCGCCCCCTCCCGCAAGGGTCGCGGGATTTTAGCCTAATGAAAATACTTGATCACTGTCCGCCACTCGCGTCACCCTTCGCCGGCACTAGCAACTCCTTATTCCGTGTCTCTCACAGCGCTGCAGCCCGGTTATGATGATGTCGTTTGAGATTTATTGTCTTACCGGATGCTTCCTGTTCTACGCAGCTCTAACCAAGCAAACTCAATTTTTTTTTTATGCAAATTTGTTGAGTGAAATATGGCCAATATAACAAGACAGATTAAGCAATTTTTTCCAAGATATTGTTTCTCGCCCATTAAATGAATAATTATTTATTATTATTTTTTTTATACACTTTGTATATAAAACACTTTTATTAAAAAAAAATTATATAGACATGTTTCGGACAAACAGTCCTTCTTCAGTAAAGATACATATTTATAAAAATATTATAAAATTGTTGTTGTTTACATGATCTGACAGATGTTGTGTTAAGTTATGTTATGATGACGGATGCTTCCTGTTCTACTCAGCTCTAACCAAGCACACTGAATTATTTATTTATGCAAATTTGTTGAGTGAAATATGGCCAATATAGCAAAGACAGATTAAGCAATTTTTTCCAAGATATTGTTTCTCGCCCATTAAATAATAAGGACTGTTTGTCCGAAACATATGTGTATAATTCTATTTTTTAATAAAAGTGTTGTATATACTAGTGCATAAAAAAGAAAAATAGAAATAAACCATCATAACAACACAAAGTATGGCGTATATAGAAAAAATAATTATTTAATTAATACGAATAAAAGTTTTCTTTCTGTCTTTGCGCGGTAAACCAAACCTTAAATTCTTTACATATTTTTCAATACGTCATTTGAAATAAATCACTGTATACAATTTGTTTAAGCTATTGTATTGATTCTCATGACATGTGATAGGTATCTAATCTATCAAGATTTTATTAGCACATGAATTTTACACTAGACCAAAGACAGTGCGAGAAAAGCACTGTCATCGCCGGGAATCCTACCCAGGACCTTCGGTGTAGTAATCATAGCTCTTGACACTCTAACATCAAGGTCGCCAAGTTAATGCCGTGAAACACATCATCAAAAATAATAAAAACTTAAAAAAAACGGACGTTTTCAGTCGTATTCATTATTTAATATGGAGTTTTACATCGTTGTTCATGAAACAATAAATTACTAATTATTGATAGTTTTTATAAAATGTTTTACACGAATAAAAATTAAAAGTTAATTTTCATAAGATGTTTTATTATTTTAAGCTAGCAAGATCATATTACAAGTATTAAAAGTATTAATTCTAAAATTATCTTTAAATTTAAATGATTTTTCATCTTCAAAATATGCAACCTTGTATTATTTATGTCCATTTTTTAGCATCCAGTATATTTTAACAATATTTTACAATCTGACTTCCATGCCGAAGGTCCTGGGTTCGATTCCCGGCGATGGCAGTGTGATTGTCACACTGTCTTTGGTCTGGTGTAGAATTCACGTGACAATAAAATGGCGATAGATTGGCTACCTACCACATATCACGAGAATCAATATAATAGATAAAAATAAAAATTGTATACAGTAATTGGGTCCAAACGACCTGTGTTGTAAAAAACAGTAATCTCATTACGAAAATAACTATTAAATAATTCTGAATGTTGATAAAGCTTTTTAGATAAAACAGTGCTCTAAAATATTAACCGAAAATATAGGATTACGCAGCCATTGGTTTGATATACTTGTATTTTATAAGTACATATAAATGGTATGTGATGAGAGAACTCCGTAGGAAATATTTTCTCGATTATTGATTTTCCGAATAAAGAATTCTTCTTTGCAAATAAATATCGGATGTCAAATATGGAAATATCACGTAAGATCGGGCCTTTAATCATGATTCAATGTTCAAAAGAATAATTTCAAACCAAAACACATTACGACGCTTAAGGGTGTAGGGGGTAAATGTTTTGAATTTTTTCATTTCGATTTCCATTTTCGGATGGATTTTTTTTTATCCGAAAAGCCTTTATTTTCATTTTTGCAACCCCATTAACAATTTTTTTGCGGAAGTTGGAGAAAATAATGTGTTAGGGTTGCCAGAATGTATTCTGGCGAAATAAATGTTCTGGCGAATATGTATCCTAGCGAGAGAAACACAAAATATGTTATATTGCTGTTGCACAACACGACACGTGTCACATAAATACGGAATGTTTTATACGCCATAACGTCCGCCCTCGGGGAATGAAGACAGCATTTTGATTCGAAATAATCTCAAAGAATATTCTCCCATTTCGTAGGCGGAACAATGTGCTATTTTTTCCTTGCGTATTATAATAGCGGCTAAATTTGCGGAATATTTATACAGAACGCTCGCCAAATCAGTGCTGACTTATGCAACAAAGCCAGCTGAGCTGAGATTTTTATATTTGCAAGCTTTAAAATGAGATTTGGTCCAATTTGGAATAATGGTCTCAGAGAGTTAAGGTCTTCATTATTAAGATCTCGAATTCGGTAGACGAATCTCGGATTTCTGAATTATAAAGATAATTGGTATTTGATTATTCTCAAAGGAATATTTTGTTTGAATATGATTTTTAATACATTCTATACGCAATATCGATTGTTTGAAGAAAAAAAAGGTTTTTGTGGGTGTTATATAATTATATAATAATTATAAACTAATTCTAATGATCTATCGTTATTTGAACGAAAATGTAAAACTGCACATTGAATTATTAAATCCAATAAAAAGTCTGTTTCCATTAAGTTTTATCTTATTTTATGGAACTGACATTTCATAATGGCTTTAGCAAAGCGAAACATATTACTCTCATACAATAAAATAAAACTAACTTACTAACTTACCATCACGCCGTCTCTCCGAAGGGGTAGGCAGAAATAATGAACTGCCACACTTTCCTTTCCTAACATATTTTTCTCTCCTCACATGGCCGACATTCAATATTTGATTTATTTGATCGTGCCACGTTTTCCTCAGTCTTTCTTTATTTCTGGTTCCATTTACATCGTTAATATATAATTTTTTTACCACTCTTTCTTTATTCATTATTTTTATATCTCCAAACCATCTTAATGATCCTTTCATTATTTTGTTCATAACACCACCATTCGCACCGCATTCACTTAATATATTTTCATTCGACACTCTATCATTCACAGAGTATCTACACATTTTTATATATATTATAATATATTGTTGACCACAGTAAAAAGTATCCACAAATAAAAAAGCACAGAACGATCTATGGAGAAGCAAATGCTCGGCGTGAGTTTCCGAGACAAAATACGAAATGAAGGAATAAGACGCCGTGCGCTAAATTGAAATGTCAATGGGCAGAACATTTAGCCAGACAGGGCAGTAGCAGATAGATATCCAGAATACTTGATGGAGGCTATCGTCAAAGAGAAGGAGTGTCGGGAGACCACCTAAAAGATGACTGACAAAAAACTGGAACGACAACAATGCGGAACGGATAAGACAGGAACAAGTGGAAAAAAATGGAAGAGGTCTATATCAAGTAGTGGAAGGAAGAAGGCTAAATTGATTAAGAAGAATATTGTTGACCTTACGAGGCACATATTATGTTTAACTCATTAATTCATTAAAACGTAAAATAATCATTAAGAACGAACATGGAAAAAATGAATGATAAAGAAAGTATATGTAAACGACGTAAACGGAACTAGAAATATAAAAAGAAAATAAGGAGAGGGAGATCGAAAAAAACGAAGCAAGATCAAATAAATCAAATACTAATTGTCGTCCACGTGAGGAGTCGGAGAAATCGACGTGCGTGCATGAAATGATGTAAAAAAATCGAGGAAGCGAGATAAGTACTCGTATGTTAGGAAAAAAACAGTTAGCGGTCCATTCATCTGCCTGCCATTTCGGAGAGACGGCGTGACGGTTAGTTAAAACGTTAAATGAAATAAAAAATTCCATTCAGCACGCTGATTTCCACGATGTAATTAAAAACAGTCACATAATTTCCAGTCATACAATCAAAATGGTAGTTGTTAGGGTTGGAAGCGTGGGTATAATTTGGGAAAGTTTTCTCTATAAAATCATGTAAAGCAGAATAAAATGGAGCCACAGATTAGTACAAAAAGTAGGGACCTCCCGGCTGGGCTCCAGATGACGTCATCGATCTCTATTGTGGAGAGGACATTTCGGGATGACTGTGCCCTTTTTCCTAATTTCTCCAGGAAGAAAATTGAAGTGCCCAGCGCGGGAACTACTTATGTAAATTTTACAAAAAAACTAAATTTACTCACAAAAAATATTTTGTTTTATTAAATGTAAATTGAAACAAACTTCTGCCAAGTATAATAGTAATATAGTATAGAGTGCATCTTCTTTAATTAAATGTTTTTAATGGAAGTAAGGGTCACACGAAACCATGTTATTAAACGATTTTACGAGGAGGCTTCAAAATTATTTAAATATCCAAAAAGTTGAGAAGAAGATGAGGCTCCCATAGCTGTTGGGTCAAGGTTTCCACAAAATGACTCGAGTAAAATGATTTAATTATTATATTATTTTGTAAAAAAAAATTGAGTTAGACCTTTTTTATTAAATTTATTTTAAGGTTTGACTTAAATTATAATGTTGCTGCTTAAGCGTTGTATTTGGTTGGGCTCTTGTACCAAAATAAGCAAATCAATAATGAAAATATTTTTTTTTTGTGAAAAATATTTTTAAAACGTATATTTAGTTAAAATCCACTTATTCTTGTGTCTTCGGCCGATTTCGGCAGCTTTCTGCCATCTTCTGGTACCTATATAAATTTTAGCTAGACTTATAATATATGAAATGAAAATGGTGGGGGGTTGAAGATTAACAATTCTGTTTAATTCGATAGTGTTAAAAGATTCGAACAGATGTTGGATTTTTGGAGTATATAGAATCGTTAAACTTCAACCTTCTACCATTTTCATTTAATATAAAGTATTATATGAGCCTGGGAAAATTTGATATAAGTTACGGAAGATGGCAGCAAGCTGACGACAAAAACAATAGAAGATTTTAAGTAAATATACAATTAAAAAACATATACATTTTCTTTATTTACAATGAACATGAAATTTCACATGAACACATTTGATAATGCCTTAGAAGGGGAAAACATGTCATTCCAATAAAATATAATAACATTTCTATAGAACTGACGGTTTCATTCTCATTTATTATTTAATATGGAGTTATACACCACTGTTCAAGAAAACAATAAATAAATATGAAATTTCAAATCACATAATATTTTTTTCAAAATTAGCACTATGAACACGTTGTTGTGGATTCGAAATGTGGATGTATCTTAAAATGCTTCGCTTTCCATGGACCGATATGGTCAGCAATGTAGGTGTGCTACAAAGAGCAAGAGTTGATAGACAATTGCTGACTGACATCAAGATTTAGGAAGATTTGGGGCATGTGCTGAGAGAAGAGGAGTATCTGCTGCAGCACCTTATCATGAAGGGAATAATAAAGGTATGTCCAAGTGTGGGGAGAATACAGATCTCCAGACTCAGGAATAGACGTGATTAGACGGGGATTAGAACAGTCTATGCGCTGTTTAGAACTGCACAAGATAGGGAAATGTACTCTCAGGTCTCTCTCTATTTAACCTTAATTTGACATTTTAAGATAAACTGCATACCTACTTAAATTTTTCGGGTTTTATTACATATACCTCTTTACCAAAACACCACCGAAATTTTCCTAAAGCTAAAAGCAAACTCCTGTATAAAATTAGTTAATAATTTATAACCAATAATAATTTAATAAGTTTTGTAGTATCTTTATGATTGACTAGGTCGCGTTAAAACGTTTAAAAATAATACAAACGATTCGTCACGTTTGATACAGTGAGCATCAGTGTAATGCAGTCAGGAGAAAAATTAGAGAAATGTTCAAAGCACCCTTATCGCGTTGAGCCCTTTAATTTCAGTAGAAGGGAAATTACTCAAGGACTCGCACGCCGTAAAAGTTGAAAGTTTCGGGATTTAACGACACCATTACAGGACCTCGCTGGATAAGGGCGTCCTTTGAAGGTTTATAGAAAATTCTCGATGTTTTATTATGCCCGCCGAGAAACATCATCACGCGGCGTGATTAATTTGCCGCAAACAACCCACAAAAAGGAGGCCTCCGTTCATTTGGGGCAGGGGACGTTCATTCTCTACGGAATGTGAGAATTCTATTCAACGATATTCAGCGAAGGAAATTATAAATATATCAATATTAATGTTGTTTTGTTGAAATTTCTTGATAGTAGTTCATTGTAAATAATGAAAATAAATTCATTTACAATATATAAATATTTACAACATTTTGAATGTATACAAATACTTGTAGACATATACTAGATTTTACCCATTGCGGGTTATCATTTTAAAGGATTAATTGTATCTCAATAGAGACGAAGATGCAAATTGGAAGCATAATATGGTGGTCGAGGCGTTTACAGGACTTATGATCTGTCATTGGTTGGGTTAAGCGCACGCTTTATGTAACACAACATTCCCCATTCCGCCCTTCTTACGACCACCACGTCTGACAAATTTTTGGAAGATGTACTCGTATATATGCTACAATGTAAGAGAACACTCCACATTTTTTAGTTCAATCTACACTAGCGCCATCTATTAATTATTAATGCTTAATCCAATCTTAATTTAAAGAGATTTAAGGAAGGACTATTGAATTAGTGATTAGTATCGATACCGATACTAATTCGTAATAAATGTGTTGAGTATATCTTTATTGTGAAATAAATTTCTTTTGGCTTGATAAGAATTTTTTTATCGCAAGGGTACAATTTATTTTCACTGAATAGTATAATATAAATATGACGAGGTGTCTCTGCGCTTATATTATTCTACAAAGTAAGTTATTTCTGTAAACTAAATAAAGTTCTCCTTTAATATTAAGGAGTTCTCATCCGTAAATAAGACGCAAAGGAATCTTCAATCAAAGAGCGAGAGAAATCTTTCCATTTAAAATAAAATGTGTCATCAGCAAAAATAAATATTCACATCTCACTGATTTTGTAAGGATGATGAGTTTTTTGACAGAACGATGACATTGTTGTTGATCGTTTAAGAAAATAGTAGAAAATATATAAGAGAAAATAGTGAGACTCTCGCGCGTTAGAAGTAAAAAATCTTAGCTCCTAGAAAAAAAATATTATATACATTGATTTTTTTCTGTGTGTTAAATATTTTTACCCCTTTTTTCTTTACTGAACTGATGAATTGGCTTCAAGAAACAACGTTCGACATAGCTCAAAAGTTTTATACATGACGATGCGTTGAAGTTTCCGAGGAAACCAGCGCAAACCATTATAGACTGTAACGCCTATAGCGCGAGATAACTATTATATTAAAATTTTCATATGAAGCACTCACTTTGTGATTAGACATCTTAAAAACAGAAATTAAATCAAACACGTTGTATTTAACCACGGTATGGTTATTATATTTGATGCCAACTAGTTTCGCTTGGACCCAAGCTTCATCAGGGCAGTATAACAACTTAAAAAGAATACAACCTTTACTTGGACATTTATACTCGTATTATTACAAACGGTGGTGAAATCAGAGGAGAAAATGCGAGAGGGAAAGGGATAGTCGAAAAAATGTTTACCTTTGGAACAGCATAGAAATTTTCTACCAAGATATAAGGAAAAGCCTCGTCGGTCATCAAAATTTGCTTTAAAAAAAACAGGTTCAGTGTTCTTTCAAAATAACCCTTACGCAGGATGCAGGTTATCCTTAAATGACAGAATGCTGGAACAGGTTGCAAAGTTTAGATATCTGGGAGTGGATCTGCTCAGTCAAAATGATCTTGTTAGTGAAATAATAGGACAAGTCAACAAGGCTTCGGCGGTATCAGGTTATCCAAAGGATATAATGTGGAAAAACAAGTATATGAGAACTGACAGTAAGGTCAGAATATATAAAACCTGCGTAAGGCCTATACTGACATATACCTACCACTGAGACCAGAGATACCACAAGAACGAAGGCTGAAGTACAGGTGGCAGAGATGAGGACGCTGAGGATGATAGCTGGAAGGACTATTCAAGATAGGGTGAGGAACACGGCTATCCGCGGGATCTACAAGGTGGAGAATGTCGTGAGATGGGGCAGATAATTCAGAAGATACTGGAATGCGCACGTGCAGAGGATGGATCCCACCAGAATCCCACACGCCGTGGCGCATCAGATTCCTGCCGGCTGCCGTCCCCCCGGAAGACCGCCGAAGAGATGGAGAGATAGTTGGGAGTCAATCGGGTGGTGGTCTAGGGGATATAACGCTTGGCTCCTGATCCAGGGGACTTGGGTTCAAGCCTGGACACGACCAGATTCCTTCTTCATAATAATGAGCTATTTTCTGCTCACATTGAAGATTGTAATAATAAATTCTAATATCATTGATTTAAATCCTTGGTATTAGTCTTTTTTTTAAAAAAAAAAAAAAAAACCTCCCAAGAGAGGCCAGCCTGATTTCAGGAACAGACCAAAGGTCTATAAGGAGAAAAAGAAGAAGAAGAGAAGGTTCAGTGTCGGCCATTCGTGCGACTGTTTGGCCGTATTTCAAGCAACGTGGATGGCTTGTCGACAATATTCTTTGAGTCAATTGTACCTAATACGGAAACGAATGGAAATCATCCTTCAAAATGCGCCGCAAAGTGGTTCTACTGACGCCAAAATGCTGAGCGCGGTGATGATACGACACATGTGGGTTTTTGGCAACACTCTCTTTTACCGTTTCAACTACTTTATTTAAACGTCTTGAACGTTGATGAATGGCATGTGAAAGATTTTCCACTGTCTCATGTTCAAGACAATTCGACAACAAACGACAAATAGTGCTGTCCGACGCTGGTTGTTGGCCACGATATTTTCGACGATATGCACGTTGAGTTAACACAATTAACCGACTATTTTCAGTGTACAGCGTCACTATTTCGGCGCGTTGTTTTGGTATAAAATTATTCATGGTTTAAATTATAATAAATTAAAGTTTTTAAAACATGTTTATTCAAGTCAATCGGTTGATTAATGTTAAAGTAATTTAATGTTTACATACCGATATAAAAGATGGCTCATCCTGTACTCTCCAATTACATGTGATTACAAGTTGTTAATAATGAAACTAAAATGAACACTTTTCTTAGAAAATGCGGCACAGTCGCCGAATTGAAGGTTTTCTAATTTAATATATTTTCTTCCCACTTTCGAATACAAAGTCTCTTGAAATAAAACAAAACGTTTTTTAAAATGGCATTTGCTCTTATAATATAAATGTAAGAACGTAGAATATACCGGGGCCTCGCGGCGGGACATTCGTTAGAAATAACACTTGTGCCGGTTTATCGCGTGAGGGGTTGATTGAACTCGAATCGAACTGTGAAAATATATTGCAAATATCTGCCAGCAATAGTTCAGGAATGTTTCTGCTTTGATAAGGGCAGCGTGAGGCGGGCTTATTGAAATTAATGACCTCTGTGCTCAGTGAGATAATATCCTTTTATTAGGCGATGCTGGGTGATTACTCTCTTGGGACGTACATAGCATGATCTTAGCAGCACCATATTAAGAAAGTGGAAGTGATACTTAAACTAATAATACATATTTGATATCAGTTTATTGTATATTTAATATTTAATATGACGACCTTCCTGAAGGCCTTGGAATTCGATTCGATGCAGTGTGATTGTTACACTATCATTGGTCTAGGTGTAATATTCACGTGCTGACTTGGAGACCGTGGACGGCGAAGAGAAGTGCAGGGCGACCGCAACTACGGTGGAACGATGATCTAAACAGACACGTCGGAATAACCTGGATGCAGTCTGCATAGGACAGAATGACATGGAAGCAAATGGATGAGAACTTTATCCACGAGTGGACGGGAATAGGCTGAGGAAAAAGAAGAATAATATTCACGTGACCATAAAATGGTGAAAGATTAGCCACATATCTTTTGTCATGAGAATCAATAATTAAAAGTCGTATGCAGTAATTGCGTTCAAATAACCTGTTGTATACAAATGTGGAAAGTAACAAGAAACTATCACATTAAAAAACCCAAGTGCCATCCCAAGAACCAGTAAAAATGTTATACTTAGCGTCAAACCAATCCCTCGAAGTGAAACTAGCGAAGAAGATATCGGACGAAATAAAATTTAAAAAAACAAATTTAGGATGAATCTGTACGCGTCTAAACTGGCCGGAGGACTTCTAGGCAGGCCTCAATGGATAATGTTCTGATTGATCTCGCTAGGTTGGGCGATACGGAATGCTGGGAGCAAACAATCAAGGAGGCTAAACATCTTCAAGAGATGTGCGGCATAGAAAGTGAATAATTAAAAGGTAAACCGTAGATCATATACAACAAACGAAGGAAGTAAAATTTTGTCAAATTCTATGATATTTTATGCAATTACGAGGCTATAAAGCATGGAGAGCGCAAAGGTTCATTACTAGCGTGATTATTATTGTTTTTTTATTAGTTGATGATGACGCCCTAAAATACATTTGGTAAAGGTAATCTATTATTTTTCAGAAGTCTCTTACTCAATTTTAAACAATGATTAAATAAAACGACTTTTTTTAAGTCAAAATCAAATCAGTTTATTTTCTCAAAAGATATTACAAACAACAATTATAGTTTGAGGCACCTTTTGAGAATAGGTAAAACATAAAAAAAATATATAATACCGACATCAGGAATACAAGATACTCTCCAAAGTCAAGAGTATTTGTCTTCTGAACGCACTTTCACGAATATGAGTGACGTCGATCTCCGAAGCGACCATGTTCAGCAGTTTGATTGCTCTCAACGAGATAACGAGACCAGTCTGTCGATATGAGGGAGCCTAGCAAAACCGATCGCTGTCAAAATAGACACAAAAGTGGTAGTGGGGCTTAAAAGCTTATTTTATTTAATTATTTATTTAATTTACGTAACATAAAGCATGCCTGATAATCACGTTATGTTATGGTGAAATAAAGCTTTTTTATTAGAGCTTTTTCAAAAGTATATGAACCATCTCCGAGGCCGAGCTCCTCTCCAGCGTACAATACCAAAGTAAAAACAACTTAAAATACTGCATTTCCTTTACCTTTACGTACAGAAGCAGGTCTAAAACCTTTGTACAAAAATGGTTATAATTCAAACGTATTTTGTAATTACGAAAGTTCCTCTCGCCGGGCTGGCTGCTATCTTTTGACCTTTCGGGCGTCTTTAAAGGAGAATTACTCTCGGCACGCTGACCCCAAAATATTTATTTAGCTAGACCCTTGAAACTCGGTAAGTTATCTAATTTTAATTTCGGGATGCTGTGCCTCTTCCCCAGTGTTGTGCGTATTCTTTTACGCTTATACTAGGCTTCAAAAATGAATATCTAAAAGTTTATTCTTTTTCATGTACTATGCCGGGTCTTTGCTGAGTCATGGAAAGAGCCATGTTAGGAATAAGCCTAAGAGACAGAGTCAGAAACGATACGGTGAGAGAAAAAACAAAGGCCACTGACATTATCCACCGAGTGGCGACTTTAAAATGGCAATGGGCAGGTCACGTAGCCAGAAGCTCAGTTGGAAAATTGACAAAAAGACTGCTGACTTGGAGACCGTGGACGGCAAAGAAAGGTGCAGGGCGACCGCAACTACGGTGGAAGGTTGATCTGAACACACACGTCGAAATAACCTGGATGCAATATGCACAAGACAGAGTGACATGGAAGCGAATTGAGGAGGCCTTTGTCCAGGAGTGGACGGGAATAAGCTGAAGAAGAAGAATATACTATTTTACTTAATACATTGATAATCTTATAAATTATCTTCTTCTTCTCTCCTAGTTCTTTTCTCAATCTAAATGATGTTGATAAAAAAATATAAATCAAAAAAAAAAAATCATAATCTATAACTATATATGTAAAATACATAAACCAAAGTCGTGTTAGTTCCACAATTTATAACTCAAGAACGGCTGGACCAATTTTATTGACCTTTGATTTGTTGGATTTGTCTCCGTCTCGAAAAGCAGGATAGCTATTAAAAAATCGGAAAAAATCCATCCGAGTGCATCCCATCCAGAAAATATAACAGTTTAACAGAAAGTACTGCAACAATGCTACGTGAACCATATTGATAAGTGATTATATTCATATCATTGTAATACAAATACTTTTCATATTGTTTTTTGCACTTTTATTGAACTTAATTCATTTTGAGTTTTCAATTTATCTTAATAAATTATTAAACTTAATTCAACTAATAAGTAAACACAACATTATGCCTTGAGAATGCCTTAGAAGGGCGAAACATGTCATCCCCTTTAAAATATAATAAAACTTCTAGAAAAACAAGTTTTTTCATTCGAGTTTTACAGCATTGCTCAAAAAACAATAAATAAGTTAACACAATATTTATTGGTTCTGAGGCGGCACGAAGTTCGCCGGGTCCAATAGTAAGATAATAAAAATAAAGAAATTATCATAAATAAAAATGAAAACAGGCGATAAAGAAATATATTTTTAGAATGGTTCTATACAATGAGTTATTTTAAATACATCATATAAGATAGTATATCGCATAGCAAATTTTTTGAAAATTATGAAAACCAAAACCCACCCTTGCTGGTTTAAGGTAAGCTGTTCTCAGAATCTTAAATCTGCGAAAAAATAAACTTATCAAGATGCTAAGAAAAATAATTAAATTCTCGGTGTTTCTTTTCTGTTTAGAAGTTTCTCCAAGAATGGAAGAGAAAGTGACTGGTAAGGACACTATACGAAGAAAGTGATAGTTGTATAATGTAAAACTAGTATTTTAATCAGCTACCAACTGTATGAGAAAAGTTTGGATACTACGATTATCTGTTATTTGAAGCATCATTTGGGTGAATTACTGATCAATATATATTATACACCAGTCTGTCGATGCTAGCGAGCCTGGCGAAACCGGTCGTTGTCGAAATAAGGACAAAAGTGGAAGTAGTTAAAAAACATAGTTTTATTTAATTATTCATTAATAAAAGTTAAATTTATATCTTTTTTGTAACAATAATTTGATTGCTTTTTACTAAACTGTAATATATCGAAAAAAATAATATATTCTTATTTTTCTTTGAAGAATTGATTTTTATATGTAAATTTGAATAACAAGACTTCAATTCAGAAACACGTTTCTCGAAATATAACGAAATAATCTTCTACTTAAATTAAAGATAACAATTTATTATATAAAATAAATAATTAATAAACCATTACGTCACTTCTTTGGTGAAGAAGTAGTAGAAGGAAGGGTAGGTAGAGAGGTTGGAACGCCACACTGTTCTATCCTGACATAACTCTCGCGCCTCTTATATATTTACACACCGTGACACGCATGATATTTGATTGTTCCGACTTCGAATGTTGTTGCCTTTTTGTCATTTATTGTCATTGATGTCATGATATTCAGGAGTGTTTTTTCTGCAGGTAATTGGTTTGCCCGAGTTATCTCGCGTGTGTTAATTTTCGCACTTAATTATCGCCCGAGTACGTGATACTTTAGCGGTTTATCCTTCTTCTGCTAACTCCAAGCTTCACTCCAAAACACAAGGCATTAAGAAGTATTCCATAAAGTATTACATAATAATTAATGCTGCTCAGAACCTTGTCCGAAAGGCGTTAAAGATGGATCGGCCATGTAATACGTCAAGAAGGTTTCTTGCATGCCATAATGGAGCGTATGACCGAGGGGACAAACTCTAGGGGACGCCCACGCCGAGAGTACCTGGAGGACCTGTTGGTGGACGTGCGCTGCTCATCATATGCAGATTTCAAAAGAGCCGCACAAGACAGGGAAGAATGGAAGAGAATAATAGAAGAAATTACTGCAAACCAATCCCAGGATTGAAACTTTTTAACTAACTAATAATTAATCTCCCCCTATTGAAAATATCTCGGGTCCTACTACCCCGCTGAGTAACAGATTTGATTTGGAAATAAAACAAAGGCGCCCTTTTGCTATTTAACTTAAGTGAAGACTAAGACGACGATACTACTCTCTGTGACGACACGACCCGACAGTATTAGTAGTAATACCAACCGTGCTTCAGTGAGGTGGTCGATTGACATCCAAATGCATATTTGATGAGAATTTAATTTCTTTGGACTCATACAGGCTGTTCTATAAAAACTGTATAAACTATTTTATTATACATACTATTTTTACACATGTCGATTATAGGCACCATCTACATTTTTTTTGTTACTATAATGAAGATCCGGTATGAGGGATATATTGTAGAATTTGAAAAATAAAAATAAATAATTATAAAATTAAAATGGCAGCCGTGCTATGTATTTATAAGACATTATTTTTATGATTTATTAACAATGATGTCAAGCTAAAAAACAGAATAATTAATACACATGAATACGTCAATATTCTAGAAGTTTAAAATTTATTTTAAGGGTTAGCTTTTTTTTCTAAGGATACATTCTACGTTTGATATTGTAATAGAAAAACGAAATATGTCATTCCCATAAAATATAATAGACTAATTACTTCTAGAAAAAAGACGTTTTGATTTCATATCAAATATTTGTAACATGTTTCACATTGATGATGATGATGATGATGATGATGATTTATATAGCGCCATTTTTGTGAAAGATTCACTTCAAGGGCGCTCGGGGCGTTATTGCTTAGGCATTATCGCGATTTGATTAATTCGTATTTATTGTCTCGTGTTTTTTTTTTAATTTCTTTAAAATACGAGATAATAAATAAGAACCTATCAAAAAATATAAAGAATTAAAAAAAAACACGAAAAATCATGAAAATTTAACAATTGATTTATTATTCTAAAACCTGATGTCAACATCGGTTAACGAAACAGCTTATGATACATAAAAACATAGTTTTATAATTTAACAGTCTATAAGAACCTTTACTTTCTTTGTGAAAAAAATGTCTTGATTATTAAATGTAATAACAATAAAAGTGAGATTAAAAACAACCTGTAGATATGGAGGACCCGGCAGAGGTTTACTGCCGATAACGTTAACACTTCCGAAATTTTATCTTTGGCCATAAAAAGGGCTTCCAATTCTAACATACGTGACGTCGCTGTTCTCAGCTCGAGTACTACGGCTAATATCGGGTTCAAGCTGCTCATAACAACAAGCCGCATTAAGAATCTAAAATTTGTAATAATATAATAACGAGATCACTTTTACCTTCTAAAAGATCTAACTCATGTGTCAATCAGTAAATCAAATCAAATCAAATCAGTTCATTTTATCAACAGATATTACAACAATTATTTTTAAGGCCTCTATTGAGAACAGGTAAAATAATATATTATATACTCGTATAGTATAGTATCAGAAACGCATAAGAGATGGTTCAACATTAGGAAGACAGGATACTCTCCAGAATTAAGAGTATTTGCCTTCTGAACGTACTTTCACTAACATGAAAGACGTCGATCTCCGAGGAGACCGCGTTCAGCAGACTAATTGCTCTTCCCACCGGTGTCTCCAGAGGCAGATTGGTTCTGGCGGCCGTTAGGTAAAACAATCTAGTAACTGACTAATTAATAAACCATACTATACTGTTTCTCCGGAGGGGTAGGCAGAGAGGACGGATCGCTACACTGCTCTATCCTGACATAACTCTCGCGCGTCTTCTACATACAATGTATCACGCATGCTCGTCGATTGTTCCAATTTCGAACATGGCCTTCTTTTAGTATAAACATTGATTAATTGGTTATGCTATGTTTTATTTGGTCTTACTCGCCTTTTTTCCATTTATACTGCTTGTAAATATCTTTATAACCATTCTTTCATCATTCCAACCATTTTAGTGACCCTTTCTCAAATTTCTTTAGAACGCATTTATTATTATACATTCCTTTCTTACTTTCAAGTTCGGCATTCTATCAAGCATTGTTTTTTCGCACATTATTTTCAGTTATCTCATTTCTTCGGTCTTCATCCAGCTTTGATTTCATTTTTTATGTTTAAATCCTGGGTCTATTAACATCTGCTGGTTCTTGGGATGTCATTTATACCCTTTTAATGTGGCAGGTTCCCATTGCTTTCCACATTTTTGTTTACTAAAAAAAAAATTTCCTTTTTTTTTTCTTGTATACAACAGGTCGTTTGAACCCGATTACTGTATATAATTTATTTTAACTATTATATTAATTCTCATGACATCTGATAGGTAGCTAATCTATTGCAATTTTATTGTCACGTGAATTCTACACCAGACCAAAGACAGTGTGACAATCACACAACCATCACCGGGATTCGAACCCGGGACCTTCTGTACGAAAGTCAGAGCTCTTACCACTTTGCCACGAATGTCGGTGAGGTTATTTGAATTCAATTATTATATTATACATTTTTTTTAGCAATTGATTCTCATGACATATAATTTATATATAGGTAGCTAGTATATGGCTATATTTATTGTCACGTAAAAACTACCAGATCAAAGAAAGTGTAATTTTTTTCACAACGTCGATCGAGCCTGGATCTTTCCGTGTGGCACTCTGCCGTGTAGGCTGTTTTTATTTATATTAAATTACTGTTGATCAACCCAAAGTCGAGCCCTGCTTTTATCATCCCCGGGGCCAGACTAAATTGACCACAACATCCTCATGCAAATAAATACATATTCAAAATCAGGAGAGCAAAATAACGAGTGCTCTAAGGGCTCTTCAACCCTAGGATAAGGGAGGGGAACAGGCAATAAACAACCCTAAGGAGCAGGGGATAAGGGCTATAGAATGAGAAGCACCTTATTATGCACAATACCCAATCGCCCCTCGGCCGGCTGTTAGCACCGCTACAAGATCTAGAATGCAGAATGTTCTCTGGCGTGGCGCGGATTATGTTGGGAGCGTGTGCCGAGTGGGGCGAGCACCCGATCTCATATCAACATATGGGTGGGTCAGAATATTAATGGATCAAGTCTAAATTTTATAAATTTGGAGTTTAATGTTTCTACAGGTAGATAAAACAGATTTCTATGTTGTGTTGTAATAACAGAATAGTAGCTATTAAATTTTCTCCATAAATGACAATACTATTTTCATTTGTTCCAATGACAATTTGAATAATTTCTTCAATATTATTTTAAAGTTCTTGCTGGTTAAGTGCCTAATTACAGCTAATTTAAAAAACGTTGGATACGTGTAACATAAATTAAATAAACACAAAAGTCCGGATCGTCCATGTCAACATGTGCAACATCGAAAAAAACATTATGTGTTATTACATTATGTGCTAAATTAAAAAGACGGTGGATTCGTGGAACATAAATTAAATAGACAATATGTGCACCATCTAAAAAGAACATTTTGTGTTTAATTATTTTTATTTTGTTATTTTATTTTATATCATTGTATTTTAAATTATTTGTTTTAGATTTATTTTGTGGGTGTTGGACGATCGAAGTGTGCGCGGGAGATGCCTATTGGTGGCGATGAGGTTCGCAACCCATCACACCGCGTCTCCCGCGGAGCGAAAAGAGAAGGATGGAATGCCGCATCAGTAAAAGTGTGACAGTCCATTATTTCTGCCTACCCTTTCGGGGAGACGGCGTGATGGTTAGTTAGTTAGTTAGTTATATGACAATACTACTATTGATTAGAGATCAAAATTTTAAACTTTTCAGAATACTAGTGAATCATGTCCATTTTAACAGATCGTTCACCATCAGAGGTATATTATATTGACTGTTGATTGCTAAAAGTGAGTTCAGGTGAAGACTTTAGTTCGTCCAGTGCACGAGACTTTACAAATTAGTGTTGTGCGTCTATACAGGTGTTTGAAGAAAACAAGTCTAAATTCAGTGACAAATGAAACCCGGGAAGTCAGAACCAAGTGACCATGACCAAAGTGAGGAAGGTTTTGAAAACGATGAAGTTATTTACGATTAATGTTGTATTTTAATGTTGCTCTATTTTGATTTTTTTAAAATGTGTTTCATTATTTGCGTAAGGAAAAATTTCAGAATAATAGTGAATCATGACCATTTTATTTTCTTTTATTTGTACTTTTATTATTAATAAATCCTTTGTGTATCTTATTTTTTTATCTATTTATTTAAATTGATTCATGTACTATAAAAATAAATTAAGTGTTTGCAGTGAAAACATTCATGGATTTTACAAAAGTCTTTCAACTTTAGGTCTAATTATCTCAGAATCAGGATCGATGGACTTGATCCATTAATATTCTGAACCACCCCTATGGTACATACCCTACATGCTGAGATTTCTCCAATATACCTGGAAAGGGAGAAACACTAACGCGCAAATAGACATTGTTTTAAGCAACAATAGCCAGATGGTGACAGGTTATTAATTTCATGTTTAAAATAGCGAACAGTTTCACAGACATGTCTCATATCTTGATTTAATAATTAAATTGAAATAAAAACTTTGTTATAAATATCACTTGGTCTTACAATTAACTAAAAATTACATCAGAAAGACTTAATTTATACACATAATTATTATAAGGGGTGAAGAAACTACACAAAATATTGTTAACAATTTAATAAATGTGGAAAAAACAGTAATTAGGTTCAACAGTTACTGAAATAATCTAATTACTGTTTTATTCCACATTTTATTTTAATTTACTTGAAAAATATAAAATAACTTTGTTTAATCCACTAGTTATTTAAAAAACGTTAAAAAAACACGACATGTCCTGTTTTTTTAAACATTTAAAAAAAAATTGGTGTATTAAACAAAGTTATTTTTAATTTCCTAAGTATATTACATTAGAACTTAGGGTTCCATAAGTTTATTATGATTGTTTACAATATTGGGTGTAGTTTCTTTCCCTCTTAATAATTTTGTAAATAAACTAAGTCTTTCTGTATGTTCAATGTATTTTTTAGTTGATTGTAAGACCTGACGATGCTAACATTGGTTAGCGCAACAGCTTTTGCGACATAATATAATTAATTGTGATATTCAAGCAATGTTTTTTATTTAAACAGTTAATAATGTTGAAATATCAAAGTGTTTCCGCCAAAACAATGAATTACCTAATTATGTATAATAAATTAAAGCTAACTTACCATAGAACGATACTTATATCGATAAACTAACTTATCATCGACGTAAACGGAACTAGACACATCATTGAACGACCTTTGTTGCAGAGTGGCAAGAGCTACGACTGCCACGCTGAAGGGTTCGATTTTTGGCGATGGCAGTATGATTGTCAAGATGTCTTTCGTCTAGTGTATAATTAACGTGATAATAAAATGGCGATACATTAGCTACCTATCACATAGTGGAATTTATGTGACTACAAAAAAGACAATAAATATCTACCTATATACAGTAGTTGGGTTCAAATCACCTGTCGTATACAACAATGTGAAAAGCAACCGGAAACTACCATATTAAAGACTCAAGTGGCTTCCCAAGAACCAGATTTTTTTTACATTTTAGTGCGAACAAATCCTTAGGATTGAAACTTTATGAGGTATCGATAAATTTTCATTAAATGAAATAAAGAATTTTTGTGTGGTATATATAATATAAATATCCTAAAAAACCTACTTGATAGACATTTGATTTTCTTATCCATTAGTATTAATGTTGCCGTTTGAAAGAAGACTATAAATATCCCATTGAATGAAAATTCAGATTCAAACTGCGCTTTTCATCAGCCAACTGTGCGAGCAAATAGTATTCCGCGAGGCCCATCGACTCCCGTCCCTCTGAACTTAAAAGAACCCTTCATAAATAGAGCAGTCTCCGATAGACTCAAAGGATCGCGGTTCAAGTATTAGCATTCAATAGACAAAGATTATTCTTTTGGCCGATATCGGTAGAAAAAGAAAACTAACGGTTCTGAGATAAAAATCAAACATACCTAACTATATATATATACTCGTATACTAACACGGAACTAATTTATCCTCATGATGGTTATCATCGATAGCGTCAGTACAGACTGTTTTATCCCAAAACATGTAGAACTAACCTGCCTCTGGTAATGCCGATAGGGAGAGCAATCAAACTGCTAAACATGATCGCTTCGGAGATCGACGTCTTTCATATTAGTGAAAGTACGTTCAGAAGACAAATACTCTTGACTATGGAGAGTATCATGTATTCCTAAAGTCGAACCATCTCTCTTGCTTTCTGGTATTAGATATAATATTTTACCTGTTCTCAATAGATGCCTTAAACAATAATTGTTATTTGTAATATATTTTGAGAAATTAAACTGATTTGATTGATATATTGTTTCTTGAACAATGATGAAAAATTAGATATTTAATAATTTATACGCATGAAAACGTCCGTTATTAAATGTTTTATTCTTCAAAACCATCACCTTTTTTTGTATAAAACAGGTCGCTTGAACCAAATTACTGTATACAATATATTTTAAGCTGATATATTGATTCTCATGACATGTGATAGGTAGCTTATCTATTGCCATTTTATTGTCACGAGAATTCTACACCAGACCAAAGACAGTGTGACAATCACACTGCCAGCCCAGGTAATCGAACCCGGAACCTTCGGTATGGTCATCAGAGCTCTTACCACTGTTCTTACTGTTCTTCGTATCCGAGGAAGACCGTGCTTCTCGGTTGTGAGTCCGCATGTAGTTTAATAGGATCCTGGACCCACACATTTTGGGTCATTTAGAGCAGGGATAAGCATTGACAGTGAAACCGCCACCGTCTCTCGATGATCTCTCATTTCTTCTCCTCTCCCTCTCTGCGGCGTCGTTATTGCCGTGTGCTTCAAATTCCGCGTGCCTTTATGCATTATTATTTTCCACCTAGGTCAGTCTTCTACTATCCTTTCCCATTCACTATCGATGTTAGTCCATCGGAGTTTCGTTTTAGGGAGTCCTTGAAGCGTTTCCTCTGACTTTCGTGTGAACGTTTCTCTTGGGTCAGCTAATCAAGCATTCTAATGACATGGCCAGCCCAGCGCAGTTGTCTCTGAATGATGGCAGTCTCAACACTAGTCATATTTAATAATGCAAGTATGCTGCCATTTGTCCGTTCTTCCAGAAGTTTAATTATATTATATTTTATGGGAATGCCATGTTTCGCATGTCTAAGGAATTTTAAAATATAGCGAGAATCAAGCGCGTTGTTGTTTTTATACCCAAGTTAATGGAGCAGAATATGGTAATTTAGGTAATTGAATTGGCTCAATGTTTTGTTAACATTAACTAAGGGATAAAACCCTGAATCCTAGAACTAGAAATATTATCTGGAACTAATAAACGAATTGTATTACTATACAGGTATATGTATACAATGCTTACATAGTTATAAGGGGTGTCCCTTATATGGGCGATTTTTTTTTCGGTTATTGAAACGCATACCCCCTAATTGTGTTTATTAGTCTACTAGTTACCCAAATACATAATTTTAACTTCCTACGTTAATTTTAACCCGTGGGGACTTAGCCTCAAAGTTTTAGAAAATAGCTGCTTAAAGTGTCTTTCAAATATAGTTGTAAATGATCAAAAATCCTTTCTTCGTTCATCCTTTCTTCCTACTCCCCACCCCCCCGAGAAAACGTCTTTGATGGTTAGTTAGTTAGTACAATCAATCTAAATCTCCTTTTTGAAGAATAATTTACAGTTAAAGTAGTTTTGAGGCAAGTATCCTTTATGATTTATTCGCCAGCCTCTGTATAATGTTTCGGGGGAACCTTTCAGTACCTTTGAATCAATCATCTCATCTCCATAAACTAAGAGATCGGAAAAACCCCCAAACGATTTGCGAGGGAGATCTCCTTCTGTATTGTTGTGTTTACTTCTTGGAAAATATTTCTTTTGTTCATATATGTTCAAATATCGATATATATATTGGCACAAGATATATATATATATATTCAAGGAAATTACGTTTTGGTTCGTAACCAAAATCTATTTCCGAGACAACAAATAAACATATCATAAAAATATGTAATTGTATAAAAATATACTCGCTCTTCCGTTATTTTTGTTATCTACGACGATTTGTTTAGCTCATTGAACAATAAACATACGTACAGCAGTACTCTTATATTGATAAAAATCTAGACGACCTGGTTTTTATGTTCTTTCTGGTTTTTACCGAGTTACACTTATTAAGTTTACTACAATAGTTTTTATAAAAATTTATATCTCATTATAGGCAAAATATGTCATTAATATGAAATAAAATAAAAAATCTAGAAAACAGACGTTTTTATCCGTATACTATATTAAAAATGGAGTTTTACATCATTGTTCAAGAAACAATCAAAAACAATTATAGTTTTCTTGAGTAACTCACCTCAAGGGTTCTTTGACAATGTTTTTTTTAGTCAAAATGCATCTGTTACTACTGATTATATGTTGGTTATTTCTATAATAAGAGATATCTTTATACAGATGGTAAAGTCCCTTTATTTCAGGGAGATTGTTTGCTATAGTGGGAGTGATGAGTGAGTGTGATTTTTTTTATAAATAGAATGGTCAAAAAATATTATTATGTTTATTTCAATGTTTGAAACATTGAAATAAACATTTATTTATATTCTTAACTTCGACAAAGTAGTAATTTTCAAATCACAGAGTATTTTAGAATCTAAAGACACAGGAACCAATCAGATAGCATTATATAACCAATTTATTATAACAACATTATTGCCAATCATCTCTCTGAAGTGAATAAACTATAAGTTAGATGTAATATCAGATTATAGGAGCATCTAATGCGTGTGGAGAGCATTTTCCACTTCTCTATTGTCTTATTGCAGGACTGTTAATTGAGAGCTCTGTGATCCTTAATTAACGTATTAAGAATTGATATATTTGTATTATTTTGTTGGTGATAATTTAAGATATAGATGTATTTTGAGATTTAAAAAGCACTCGCTGATAAATAATTGAAAAAAATAATTTGTTTAATCGATTTTGAGGTAAGATTTCCTTACAATTGTAATGAATCTACAAGTCATAAGATGCGTAATTGTGTTATTTATGAAATATTATATGTAATAAACTTAGAAAATTATTGGAGGTTTTCTAAATAATGTTGTTCAAATAAAAAAAACTATATCCAGATTATATATACCTGTATTGTAATTGAGTTATCAGTATTGATGACAACATACTTTTTTAGAAATTTTGTTTCGTTTTTTGAAAATACCGAGGATATAATACTTAAAGCCCTAATACATTTGAAAAAATCTGAACTGGGAAACTAAAGGAATCCGTGTTGATGGAAAATATGTAAACCATCTACGTTTTGCCTACGACATCGTACTCGTGAGCAACACTCCGGAGGAACTAGCTGAAATGCTGAAAGAACTAAAAGATGCATCCAAATCTATAGGTTTGAATATGAACTTAACAAAGACCAAGGTGATGGGCACGGAAAGGCTTGAAATCAGCGTGGACGGTAATAGAATTGAGAATGTCCAAGAATATAAAGGTATATACCGGGACACAATATTCGATTGGGCTGAGATAACCAAACCGCAGAGCTAAAAAAAAGAATAATTGGACTAAGCTGGGCAGCTTTCGGAAACATGAGTTACATCCTTAAAAACCGGAAAATACCGATCAACCTGAAACGAAAAGTCTATGAAGCCTGCGTTCTGCCAGTTGGTACTTATGGTCTTGAAACTATTACATTGTACAAACAAGGTGCCGAGAAACTACGAGTGACCCAAAGAGCCATGGAAAGAGCCATGCTAGGAATAAGCCTTAGAGACAGAGTCAGAAACGATACGATGAGAGAAAAAACAAAGATCACTGACATCATCAACCGGGTGGCGACTCTAAAATGGCAATGGGCAGGTCACGTAGCCAGAAGCTCAGATGAAATGTGGACAAGAAGACTGCTGATTTGTAGACCGTGGACGGCAAGAAGTGCAGGGCGACCCCAACTACGGTGGAAGGATGATCTGAACAGACGCGTCGGAATAACCTGGATGCAGTCTGCACAGGACAGAGTGAAATGGAAGCGAATGTAGGAGGCGTTTGTCCAGAAGTGGACGGGAATAGGCTGAGGAAGAAGAATAAGAATATCTAAACGATCCAATTAAATTATTAGGCGTTTTCGTAGAAACGAAAATAACTGTATCTATTATACTCGTATATACATTTTTAAAATGACTGCTATTCAAAATATATTTTCTGAAATGAGTTACGGTCTCATCAGGTTTACGTTGCAATAGAGTAAAACGATCACGTCTGGTACAATAAACACAATATAGCAGGAGCGCAGAAGTAAGTATCCAGATATGGGGCGGGAGCTTAAATTAACGTTGTCAACTTGTCCCCGTAAGACGTTATTAAACGTTTCTCCTCGCAGGTACATCGCGCTACGGCCGGGCCGCTGTGACTGGGACGCGGGGAAGCGTGAACCCCTCGGGAATGGGTTCTTCCCGCGAACTTATCTGCTGCAACGTCTAGGGTTTACTTTAACATTTATATAATGGTAACCAAGCCTCACGTTACATATTCTGCTAACCACAAAAAAACGTTAATTTCCGCGACAAGGCAAAAAGCTGTTGCAAAATAAAATAAATACTTTTTTTGGGAGTAGAGCGGTATCCGAAGTGTAGAGGAGCTGTTTCGAGTGGCACAGGACATGGACAGGTTCGCCGAGTTGATCGCCAACGTTGAGGGGACCCGACAGGGCACCTGAGAAAAAAGAAGAAGAAGATTTACTATTTATTTATATTATTTAACCTTACTGTTACAGTAAAATAACAAGACACGTCCAAAATAAAGCAGAAGAAGAACATTTAGAGTTTGTTTTGGCATTATAGTAAATAAACTTATTTTAAAAGACAAAAAGAAAACAAACAATCAAACCATCGTCCCGTTTCTTCGAAAAGGTAGATAGAGAGAATTGACCGGCACATTCTTCAAAAAGAAGGCTCTTCGAAACATTTAATTAGAAATTAATTACTACAAAATGGGTAAGTATTAACAGCGTAGAATGTTTGACTCTAGTTTTCTTTGAATTTTGGAATAGGTAAATAATGAAAGTTCCCTATAAATACATGTTTAGTTTTATTCCATTTGTTTGAACTTCTATCTAGAAATTTCAATAAACAACTTTCTATCTTGAAATAAGCAGGGTTTCATTCATAAAATTGTAAACATATGAATTTCCAGTGATTGTATGAAATGTTTCTTAGTTTATTTCCATTGACAGTTTCGGTTTAAGATTCTAAACGTCAATAAAATAGGTACTGCTATTTAACCGTCGCGTTGCCATGTGGTCAATTGAGTTTCAACTGCCAATTTAAAGTTGATTTTCTTAAAACCTATGGACCCTAATATTATAAAAAAAAATTGTAATCCTCCATTGAAGTGTTCTCAATATTTCGTAATAAAAAAAAGCAAAAAATTACTTCCTTCATCCCAAAAAAAAATATTTTCTAAGACTGCCCTCACCTTCATTCGTGTTAAGGTAGAATTTGTTTTGCTAATATTTACAACTTTATCAAAAGTGACAAATACTTACTCGCTGTTTTGAACGTATTATAAATTATATCTTTGGCCTTTTCAATAGGTACGTAATAATACCGACTGTGGACGGAAACGCAGCACGCAACTTAATAATATCAGAACTGTGAAAATATTAACACTTTACCAAAAGGGACAAATATTAATACGTACTCGTTGTCTTGAACGTACTATACATTTTGCCTAGGTGCCTTTATCATACGTAAAATCTCGTAAAGTCTCGCCCCGCCGGCCGCGGCGCGGAGACAAGTTTATACTTGGTGTCCAGTTGCTCGTATGCTGTGACGCATTCCATATCAGAAATCGCATGGTTCCAGAAAAAAATTAATAATGATATGTTTTTCAAATAATCCATGTATGTTATAGATATCGATCTATTCCTAATGAAATTCCCTACAAGATGACATAAATTAAATTTTGATTCATCGAGTCATATGCTTGATATTTAGATAAAGTTAGCGGTAAACTGAATTTACCACATGGGAGCGAGCGTTTTGTTTTGAACACGGTACGTTAAGGGTTAATACATAGCAGACTATTAATGCACACAAACTATTCTGCTGACCTTTTTTATTGTATTTAAAAACTAAATAACCAACACGCCTTCTTTTCGAAGGGGTAGGCAGAATGAATAAACTGACACATTTTTCTTACCTGACATACTTCTTCTGTTTCCTCATTCATACATCGTGTAATGCACGCACGTCGATTTCTCTGACTCCTCACGTGGTCGACATTCAATATTCGATTTATTTGATCGTGCCACGTTCCCACATCTTTATTTCTAGTTCAATCTAAATAGTTAAAACATACTATTTTTTAACATTTTATCTTCATTCATTCTTTCCATGCGTCCATCATAATGTTGCTTTGATTATTTTGTTCATAACACTTTTATTCGCACCGTAATCACTTCTTTTACAATATTTTGAATTGACACATTATTTAACACAGTTAATACACAGTTAATACACAGTTAATTCAAAGTTAATACACAGTTAATACACAGTTAATACATTAAATACTTAATATGAACGAAAAGGTCAGTTTTCTAGAAGGGATATTATTAAATAGTCCATTGTTTTGGCCGAAACATTATGATATTTTAACACTATAAACTGTTAAATTAAAAAAACTTTGTTTTATGTATCACAATTGTATTTTATTTTACGCGACAGCTGTTTTGTCAACCTATGTTGACACCATCGGTTGTTACAATTGAAGACTACAGGGGAAAACAAGGAATGTCAGTTAAAATTCAAAATAAATGTAATAATGCCATCTAGCGGCATTTGTACGTATCTATCCACAGTAAAATTTTCATATTAAAAAATCACGTGTGTCATCGACTATGGCCAGATAATCGATTGCTAATTGCTAAAAAATATATAGACTTTGATTAGCTTTATTCTCAATTTATTCAAATTAACCTTCTACTAACATTCCTTGTTTTTCCCCTGTAGTCTTCAATTATTATTATTGTAACACCTGATAATATCAACATAGGTTGACGATCGCCTTTTCGTTTTCGTTCAGAGACATTTTCATTTGTATTACTTATTTAATATGGAGTTTTACATCATTGTTCAAAATACAATAAATTCATACATTAAACCAATCAAACATTCAATTCCATAAAATATTTTACCGCACATTGTAAAAATTCTTAGCTGGAGTCTTTTTATCGATATCTCGAGATATTGAAGTGGTCCATTACAGTTTTCTCACCCGACTTAATCTAATTTTTATCCCTCTAGTACTTTCCTTATTTTAGTCGACCTGCAAAGAGCAAAACCTTCAACTCAAGGTACTGCAAGATATTCATGCGCAGTCAAAATAGCGATTGAACGTTTTTTTTATAATAAATACTTATTTTGATTTCCTATTTGATTTCTTAATTTTATGCAACAATATACAAAAAAATAAAATATTTTTATTACAATATATCACCGCTTTTTATTGAATGAATTTGAAGAATCCAGGATATCTGTTAAATGAGCACTAGAGGGCTATCAAATTTTTGTTATTAACTTTATATTTATTGCAGTTTATTAAAATAAATTTAATTTAATTTTGAAGATACAAATTAACATTTTTTATGATGGGGCTCATGTTTAATATGAGGCAGATTTACGAATAAAAAAAATGAACTGCAATCACATTTTTACTAGATTAAGAGAAAAAACATTGTGTCAGCTCTTTTAAAAGAAAAGTGTGTATTGAAATATTACATGTGAAATGTGGTGTTACATAGTAATTTGTCAGACATGGTGGTTGTAAGAAGGGTGAAATGGGGAATTGATATTAAGTGTGCTAATTAAAATGGAGTTTAAATACTTATATAATACATAAACATATGTTATATGATTAATATGTACGATATAAGGAGGCTAGAAAATTCCAAGTTTTTCATCTTTTGAGATAATAAATGGTTGTTTATCAAAACAATCAAAAACGATCGTTTCAGATTAATTGAAGAAAAAACTGTTTTACAAAAATATTCATGAAACTTTTGAGACTTGTGCACATTTTTTTAATCCAAACTGAAAGAATTCCTCCAATACAAACACTAAACCCGTTTGTATTAAAATTCGATAAAGCAGAAAATTGCGAGTATCTTAGCGCTCCTCTCCCCCCCCCCCCCTGCAGACATTAGGGTGGAAATTAAATAACAGATTGCGCTATGGGGCACGATTCCTCACACCGGAAAAGTGGTCTGTTGTAAATGAAAAAAGTACATTTTCCTAGAGAATGTACGTGTTTGCCATACTCGTTTATATAAAAATGACCGTTTTTCTTATACAAGCATTTTGATACAACATTAGCCTTTAATGTTTCAGTCACCAGTTAATTATTATTATTTGATAAATATTTTTTTAATCACTCTTTGCATCATTAAAGCGCGAACCAAATCGATGTAAAAGGTAAAGCTTTTATATTGATTCTCATGACATGTGATAGATAGCCAATCTATTGCCATTTTATTGTCACGCGAATTCTACAACACATCAATGACAGATTGTCAGACAACGATCACACAGCTATCGTCGGGGAGACGGTGTGATGGTTAGTTAGTTAGTTAGATATTTTATATTATAAAATTAAGAAGATTATTATATAATTCGAAAATAAGTAATACAAATCACAGTTTATGAATGAACACTTTATTGGCGTATTTTTAATGCAACCTTCAAATATTTTATCGTCTTTTCTACCAACGTAGGGTATTGGCATGCGGATAAATTGGCATTATTTTTGTTAGTGTGTTTTTAATGATAAAACTGTATATTAGTTCTACAATAGTTAGACTACTAATTTTATTAAATATATTATATGAAAATGACATGTTTCGCCTTACTAAAGCGTTACCAATTGTCACTCTATGACTCCAAAAAGACGAATGGTTTCCTGAATATAAATTAAATTATTTACGGTTTAAGAGAGAGTTTGAATCTTACAACTGAAACAAAATTCCCAAGAGTCAATATTTAAGAGCGTGGTATACATACAATGTTTGGAAAATCTCAAATACCGGAGAATTCTGAAGAGAAACAAATATACGTTTCATATGTATATATTTAATATACGAAATATTTCTCATAAGAAAGCTTATTACATTTCGTTGAGAAACCGAATTAATTATTGCGATAAGAAGGCGGGAAGATAAATGGTGGACACGTTTCATCTAAAAAAGTTGCAAGTCTCGCCTATTAGCAGGAAGGTCGCCTTAATACGGCGCCGCTAGAGCTGTAGAGCTGTAGAGTTGGTAGGCGCGGGAACACGGCCGTGATTTATTAAAACATCACAATCACGCGGCAATCCTCTGACAAAAATGACACGCATTCACGTTACGGTATGACGTAGTGTTACGTGGAAGATTATAAGGCGGCGGGTAATTTATCATCGTGATGTGACTTAACAACATTAATTAAAGTCTAATGCAATGAGATACTACGCCGGCGTAGCGGGGATATTCGTAGCTGGCTATGGCGCGGAGGAGGGCTGCGCCGGGATACATAATGCCTTTGAAATCTGGTGTAGCGGCGCTTTCTAGCGGTGTCATTGTTATATTGTTTAAAACACATTATACAATCTAAGCTTTATGGGATACAAACTTACGTACTACTCATCAAAAATATTTCATCCTCTGTTTTCGTTATTTAATTGGATATTTCAACGTTTCGATCCGTTTACGTGACGGCGCCCTAACAAGATATTTTTTTTAACGCGAGTTAATGTTTTTTTAATTTATATTACCACATTTACTTTCAACATCTAAAATACAACGAGTTTTGGTTTATTTCTAACATTCACAATATTTGTCTTATTATTTTCAATGCCCTATCTATCGAATAAACACAAGACTTCGTGTACGAGTAAATAAAATTTATATTTGATTATTTCTAACAAAAATAAAATTATATTGTTAAAATGGTTTGCGCCAATTCCCAAAACAACATAAAGAGTAAAACGAATGTCTGGTATTGATCAAAATTCACGTTTTATGAAAAATAAGGGTAGCAATACGTTTTTAAGTTTTACTACAAAATTATGCATCAAATTATTATGTTATGGTATATAAAGTAATTGGGAATAGCTAAATATTAAATAAATTTTTACTGGTTAACATTCTGTTCTTGTGCCGATCTTTATAAATAGAAGTAAGGCATGGAATTGGCGGATGGATGAAAGTAGAATAAATTCAGTAGAAAGGTGAGATCTTAGACGAATGTGTGTTAAATCTTTATATTACAGAATGTCAAATTAATATTTAAGAATCAAATGCCACGCGAATGAAAGTGTTATGAACTGAATAATGAAAGGGTCAATAAGATGGTTTGGACACATGAATGGACATGGACACAAATAATGAATGAAGAAATAATGGTAAAGAAAATATTTGATGTATACAGAACATGAAATGAACGATGACTAAGGAGAACGTGGCAAGATCAAATCAATAAAATATTAAATTCCAGCTATGTAAGAAGTTGCAAAAATCGACGTTCATCTACGACACGATGTATGAATGTGGAGGAATCCAGAAAAATATTTCAGGAAAGAACAATGCGGCGTTTCATTCGCTCTCCCCACCCATTCGGGGAGACGGTGTGATTGCTAGTTAGTGTGTTAGTCATTTGAGCAATTAAAATTAATTATAAAAATACTTTTACTTGTTTTTTCACCACTGTATTTTAAGCCAACCGGTTTCGCTCCCGCTGTGCTTCGTTAGGGTTATATCATAAACGGTTCAGTTTGTTTTGTAACCCTAGCAAAAGTTTTAAAATAAATTTATACAAGAAAATAAAATGCTGATTTAGAAACGCTGTTCAAAACGAAAAATTATGTGATATTAAAAGAGCGAAGATAAAAACTTTTCGGCTATCAATACCTAAGATAACGATACACGATTGTAGTCAAGTATCTAAAATAAACCTAACAATCCAAACCAATAGACTGTATAAAGTTAATATACGTATAAAAACCCTATAAACTTTGTTATCTAGTTGGGATATTCATTTTATTCAATTCTTTGATGCGCAGTATATATTTTTTATGAAATATATTATTTATCGTATCGGAAGGCCTTATCTCTGGCTCCATGTAAAACCGTGGAAGAGAAAAGATATTGTGAATTTTCGAGTAGAAGATATTCTTAAACCGCTTCTAGAACTCGCCTTGCATATACCCGGAGGTATTATTTTATGCAAATATACAGTGGTAAAAATAGTTACCTTCGTTACCTGCCTTCTTCTTTATAAGGTTGTTCTACTTTCAATATAATGTTTAAGAATTAAATAAATCTTTGTACCTCACATATTCACTTCATATCTATACGTTTTCATCGTGTTATGTGTTCATACGTATTCATCGATCTCTTTTATACTCCTTAAATCCATTTTGTCATTTAAAATCATTATTTTTCTTTCTCAAAAAGTCTATGTTTTTATCATATAAATATTTAAATAATAATAGAGTAAAAAACGTGAAACGAAAAGTCTATGAAGCCTGCGTTCTGCCAGTTGGTACTTATGGTCTTGAAACTGTAACATTGTCCAAAAAAACTGCCGAGAAACTATGAGTGACCCAAAGAGCCATGGAAAGAGCCATGTTAAGAATAAGCCTAAGATACAGAGTCAAAAACAATACGGTGAGAGAAAAAACAAAGGTCACTGACATCATCCACCGAGTGGTGACTCTAAAATGGCAATGGGCGGGTCACGTAGCCAGAAGCTCAGATGAAAAATGGACAAGAAGACTGCTGACTTGGAAACCGTGGACGGCGAAGAGAAGTGCAGGGCGCCCGCAACTACGGTGGAAAGATGATCTAAACAGACACGTCGGAATTACCTGGATGCAGTCTGCACAGGACAGAATGACATGGAAGTAAATGGAGGAAGCCTTCGTTCAGAAGTGGACGGGAATAGGCTGAGGAAGAAGAAGAAGAAGAAGAATAAAAAAAAAATTACATTCAAAGTCATTACCGCAAATAGAAATATATCGACTGAAGCAAAGATGGCAGTGCACAATGCAGTTCAAGTCCCGACCCTTATGTATGGAAGTGAAGCTTAGAGTTGGCAGAAGAAGGATGAAATTAGAATAAATGCCGTAGAAATGAGGTCACTAAGAAGAACGTGCGGAAAAACAATGTATGATAGAATATCTAATGATGAAGTAAGAAAGGAATGTAAGGCGGATGAATGCGTGAGAAATACAATTAAGAAGGGTCACTTAGACGGTTTGGACATATGGAACAAATGGATGAGGGAAGAATGGTTAATAAGGTATATAAATAGTTTTAATGAGAAAAGAATTCGCGGAAGGCCAAGGAAGACATGGCATGACCAAATTAATTAATGACAGGTGGCCATGTTCGAAGTAGGAACAATCGACAAACGTGAATGTCACGAAGTGTGAATTTGAAGAGGCGCGAGAATTATGTCAGGATAGAACAATATGGCGATCCATCCTCTCTGCCTACCCTTCCGGGGAAACGTTAGTGAGTTAGTTAATTGGTCATAGCTGGACTGACCAAAGATTTAGTTTCGATTTAAATATTATCTGTTTTTATAAAATCAACCAGTTAAGTAGTTAATTCGGCAAATTTACAAGCGCAATTATAACATTTAGACTAAAAAAGGATTTCAGAATACATTTTCCTGAATTTACTTTGTTCCTATTAATCTCGACTGCCCACACATGTACATGGCAACAATATGTCTACTTCTTCGCCCGGAAATAAAAAAAAAAATCATCTAATTCCAACAACATATTATTAATTGACTGCCGAACACGATCTCCTCAGAGATCGAAGTCTTTTATTTTTGTAAAATAACGTTCAGAAGACAAATACTTTTGACTCTTAAGAGTATCTTGTTCTCCTAACGTCGCAAACTATCTCTCGAGCGTTCCTGGTATTTTACCTGTTCTCAAATATATGCCTTCAAGTGTAAAAATGTTTGTAATGTCTTTTGAAAAAAAAAAAATAAACTTATTTGTTTGAATTAATTTATACAAAAAGGTTTTAAATACTAAACAATTAATAAACTCTTCGTTTCCGATGGAAATGGGAATATTAGATTTAAAAAAAAATGGTTGATAGTTTAGTCAATTCTATGACTATTATAAATAGTCCATTGTTTTGGCCGAAACTCTATGATACTTTAACATAATAAACTCTTAATTTAAAAAACTTTGTTCAATGTATTACAATTGTAATTTTATTTTACGCGACAGCTGTTTCGTCAACCTATATTGATATCATCAGGTGTTACAATAATTTATCAAATGTCAAATTTTCGTGAATTTTCGAACCTTTATGTGTATTTGTTTCTATGTCCATTAGAATAATTTGTTTGATACAATTTTAAGATCTTGCTGGGGTTGAGTTAAGTACCTAATTATTTTAATTAAAAGAGCGGTTAGTTACTATTTATAGGAGGACATATTAATGGTGGAAAATAAAATAATAATCTTCTCCTTTCTGTATCGTGTCAGGTCTTCCTAACGTTGAATATCACCATAGTGATGACTTTGGGAAAAATATCCAGAGTGGTATCCCCTTGCCTTCTCTGGAAGATTTTCTGCCGGGGTTACCTTCCCTTAGCTGGGTGTACCCAGTTTTATGGCGCTGGAAGCTCGCCATTCGTCCTCTCTCTATCTGCTATGGCACATAATAATAATGAATAAATAAATATTGTAATGATTATAATAATAATAAAAATAGTAATTAGAAGGAAAAATTACACATTACATAGAGTCAAAAACGATACAACATAATAAATTAAAGACGATAAACAATAAAAGAAAGTAGATTACGTTAATAAAAAAGGTGACAAAAGTTGAATTTAGTATTTTTTTTTGCTAGATTGTATAAAGGAAAAGTTTTTAATGTACTATATACTAATGAGAAATAAGCTGGAATTTGGTAATATATAACATTCATTTTACATTTCTTTGCCTTTGAAATTACTAAATTTTCTAATTTCTGTAATTTTTGGAAATTATTTGCTATATGCAAAAAAAGTATTTTGGCTTCGAAATGATCTTCAAAATTCACACAATGATTCGCCATTTTCAAAAAGATGTTTCCGTTTTTGTATGAAATTTTGTGTTGAAAACACAATTGTGATACACAAAACAAAGTTTTTGAATTTAATACAATAGTTTATAATTCTTTATTAACTTCAGATGATTCAACGCAATAAAACTCCATGTGACTGCATACAATTTTAAACCTTCATTAAAATGGTGTACTAAAAATATACTAAATATTATAATTTTATCTGTTTGTCAATGTTAGGAAGCATTGAGTTGTTAGATTGAAGTGTAAATCTGCAATCAAAGTGAGACTACTTTAAAAGAGTTCACAAGCAAACAGTAATGCAAGGCTACCCGTATTCCGTAGGGTGTTACGTAGCTAGTTATAGGTTGAACTGCTGTTACTCTGCTCTTGCTGAAGTAGTAAGTTGAGAGATAAAAATGTTTGCCGGCTGATAAGAGGATTAATTAAATCTTCTTGTTTAGTTTTAATATTAAAAACTTTCAGCTTTGTGTACTCGGAACGCTCAAAGCTCTAGTATGGAGTATCGCAGTACGTATTACTGGAGATTAAGGGCGGATTACGCCGTAGGAACAAGGAGGTTCGTAAGATATTGTAGACAACACCAATCTCGATTGCCGAAAAGTCAATATTCGATCCCATACAAACAATCAAACAAACCTTTTTGCCTGTAACAAGAATGCAATCATTTTCTGGAAGCGTTGGCTCAAGAGGAATGTAATAGAATACAATCCACATTAAGCAGTACATGTATTTATATGTGCCGCATACACTTGTTTATTTTGCTATTAATATTGTTTGATACATAATGTAAGGCGAATAAAAGCGTTTTAATTTTATTTTAGAAATAAGAGTATATAACGTAAAACGGTGAGTAAAATAAACTTTAGTAATGTGAATGGAAATATTGCATGAAGCTTAAAAAAAGATTTATATTTTGTATTTAAGTTTCGACTTGTTTCGGTAGCTCGCTGCAATATTCTGGTTTGACAATGGAATATCAAAAGATAGCTGTCAACTGCAAAAACTGGCCGAAACTACGAGTTAATAATAAAATAAATTTTTATAACATCTCTCAGATGTATAGTATACTCAGATATACAGTAGAAGAAGGACTGGTTGTCCGAAACATGTCTATGTAATACATTTTTTTTAATGTAATATTGTTTATACAAAGTATATAAAAAAGAAAAAGAGAAATGAAACTAATCAAGCTGGAAAAAAAATCTTTATATACCAATTATAAAATAATAATATTTTTTTTTCTATATTCACCATAACTTTGTGTTGCGGATTCATTGAATAATATTTGAATGGTTGCAGTAAAATAGGCACTAAGTACCAAAAAAAAAAAAAAGTATGCAGTTTCGTTCTATGTGTCATATGGAACAAAACTGCATTCTTATTATTTTAGTATTTTTTTGGTACTTAGTGTCTATTTTACTTCAACCCTTCATTTGTTTCTTCGTTAACAACATGTTTTTGACAGAGAAGCCCTTCATCAGTGTAGTTAATTACTGTATATACAAAATAAAAGTTTAAACTAATTTTTCATGAATGTGGTAAGTTTTGATATATAATATATTAAAATGATTTTTTCAAACGTTTACCATATATGTTTTTTTTTATTATTAACAATGAACTTCTAGCAAGAAATTTCAATTACCAACATTAAGAATGATATCCAAAATCGAAGAAACTCCAGAAAAACGAGCCAAATCAATGAAAACACAGTTTAAATGAAGGGAATTCTGTAAGTATTGCAGCATATCATATTAGAAAGTATTACTGTTCCTTTGGAATACCTATTCGGCTGCTTTGATTTTATGCAGTATTATATGCATATGCACAGCTTATACAGGGCTCCTCCAAACTGTCAATAAACTTTTAATTTATTTTGGTACGGTAGAAATGCGTCTGAAAGAAAGACCAGTTTCAGTATCAAGGAGGCGCGTAATTTCCTCTGCAGCACGTGTTGACAGTCACTCGAGAATCGCTATTGCTGCTGTGAGATTATTTCCTCTACCGCTTGTATTTAGACCCAATTACAGATAAAACACAGAAACTTTTCCATGTGATTAAATTTTATGGCAAAAAATAGTAAATAAATAAATTTTAGTTGGAATATCTTCGTAAATACTGATTTAAGTAATAAAAAAATAATATGTTTATTGAAATTTCTTATCTTCTTAAGAAGTTCTAAATATGATCTTCTGGAAGAAAAAGATGATGCTGAAACCGGTCGTCGTTAACACAAGTGTAAGTCCACTAAATATACGTATACAAAAATAAAGAAATTTTGAATCCAATTTATTTTTATTTTCATCATTTAATTGGACGAAGAGTACTCATTTTTTTCTTCGTATTCTTTTTCCTTTTTGGTGACCTATGTGGTTTGTTCTCCAGAGGGTTCTTTCATCTTTAGGGAGATCTTCCACGAAGAGAAATTTAAAAAATAATAAAAAAACTAAGATATTACTTTTGTAGGTGAAACATACACAAATCGTGACCGGTAGAACCCATTAAAAATACATTAAAAAAAAAGTTTATTTATTATTTCTTTTACAATGGTGTAAAACGCCATATTAAATAAACGCATGTTTTCTAGAGGTTTTATTATCATATGCAATATTTTATTGACGTGACATTTGATAATTCCATACACTCGTTACCATCAATTTCAAATATTCTTTAGTTTGATTTAAAACGCTGTTTATTTTTTTCATATATATAATTTTGATACAATAGTAACATGCAAAACAATGCAGATTTAATGTATGCATTATTGTATGTCACTAAAGTCACGTCTTTATTAAAGAAACCTTCCTTATTGTACTCCGCCTCAGTAGTGCAATCCTTCCCGCATGAATTAAGACCTGTTGGCACTGCAAGCGGGGGAGGGGGGAATTTTCAAATAAAGATTCGTATATTCCAAAAGCTGTTTGCGGGCGGTGCAGTGCGCCATTTTCACAAAGTTGCTATTTGAGAACTACGTGGCGTGATCTTATATTAAAGTAACATAATATTGCATTTGCCTGGGAAAAGTTCTGTACGTTGTAAGACTCTTTGGTATTTTGATTATTTTAAATAACTAATAATCTCTAACAAATTAATTAATCTCTCATTAAGCTCTAAAAATTCCACCTCACGTCCAATAAATATAACATGATGATATCGAATAAAACGAAGTGCTCAACAATATCATAAGAGCCTCTCAGATGTAAGCTGATCATCAATTACACACCTATTGAGCAAGTCATGCGATTCACTTATCTAGGAATAGAGATCGGTAGCTACAGTAACCTATATGACGAGGTGCGAGCACAAACCAGCCGTGGCTGGCTGCTTGCACGACACCATATGGAGGAACAAACACATGCTAACCGAAAATAAAGTCAAGATGTACAAGGTTATCATGACGTATGAATTTCTTAGAGTAGCAGAAATGCGAACCCTACGCTCCATCGCAGGCAAAACCCTCAGAGATTGGATCAAAAATGAAACGATAAGGTCTGTCTGTGGTGTTGAAGACATAGTGAGATGGGAAAGAAGCAGAAGGCGCTTTTGGAGAGACCACGTGGACCGCATGGAGAATACAAGAATTGCAAAGATTGTTAAGGATGAAAACCCAAGCAGCTAGAAATTACCAGGAAGGCCGCCAAAGAGATGGACAGATGGCTGGACATCATCATCCCAGGACAGCCCACCGTCACAAACAGGTCATACGACCTCAACTAAGAGGAAGAATAAGAAAAAGAAGAAGAAAATAATTAATTTATTATCAAGTTGTCCAACTATAATTAAAAACAGAGTGAAAAAAATATATTAATCACTTTTCTGATTTATAATACTTTCTCTACATGAATATATTGTATCATGAATGAAACCCATTTTATTTGACTTCCGATATTATGACTTGTCGTGCCATATTATTGGATATAATAAAAACAAAATATACAATAGTTTTCTTAGGACTAATAATGGCTCCAAAAAAATACTTCTCTCATTTTCTTCTTGCTATTGTGGTGTAAGGTTTGGGCAATTTTGCGTGGATTTTAGTGGCACCGGGTGTTATACTCGTAGTAATAGTAACTCCACTCGTGAAGGCACCGTTATTGCATTTAGATTTCCGTAAAAAAGCATTAAAACCAAGCTAATATCCTCATTACAATAAATAACATGTTAGGTTATCCATTGTCAAATTCAAATGCAAATCCGAAGTGTATAATTTTTTTGAAATTAAATAGCTATATATTATATACATATTTTTACTAACTCAACGAACAGACTTGAATCATTTGAAATGTGGCTCCATCGCCGAATGCTCAGAGTTCCCTTGATGGACATAGTTACCAATACCGATGTCCTGAGGCGAGCTAGAGTTGACAGGGAACTGTTATCAACTATCAAGGTTCGAAAGATTTCACATCTGGGTCATATACTGCGTGGGAAAAAGTACCACCTTCTCCAACTGATATTGGGGAGGATTATTGAGGGACGCCGATGCCCGGTAGGAGACAAATGTCCTGGCTGCGAAACGTGAAGGGCATCCGAAGTGTGGAGGAGCTGTAACGAGCGGCGCGGGACAGGGACAGGTTCGCCGAGGTGATCGCCAACGTTGGGGGGACCCGACAGGGCACTTGAAGAAGAAGAAGATTTACTAATGTATCTAAAAAGACGGATTGAAAAAAGGGATCTCATTCCTGTTATTTTGTTTCTGAATCGAGAATAAAAACTGGTCATCATTTTCAATAGAGACGAAGATGCAAATTCAAAACTTAATATGGTTGATCAAGGTGTTTACAGGACTTGTGACCTGTCATTGGTTGGGTTAAGCGCACGCTTTATGTAATTACAACATTCCCCATTCCACCTTTCTTTTTGACCATGTATGACAAATTTTTGGAAGTTGTATATATGTTAAAGTCATATGCCAGATTTCACATGTCAGTTTCAATGTGCCATCTACGAGTATGAAGATTTTGATAACATATGTTAATCTTTTGAAGATTACTCTGTATATAATCTACATACTAACGCCATCTATGGAGATTTATGTTTATTAAGCATTAAGCAGAACATCTTTTTAACTCTATGTGAAAGGCTTTTCATTATTCAATTTTCAAGTTTAAATCATCTTTTTCAAGTTTAAATCGATCATTTTCAAGTTTAAATCGAACAATCTGTATGTGACAACTAATATGAAAGTAAAATTTAAATAATCCAATAAATCTGAACAGAAAAGTATGTGAAGAATGTATGCTGCCGGTTGTAATTTATGGCCTCGAAACTGTAACATTGTCCAAACATTGTGGCGAAAAACTGCGAGTGACCCAAAGAGCCATGTTTGGAATAAGTCTTAGAGTCAGAGTCAGAAACGACACGGCGAAAGAAAAAACAAAGGTCACTGACATCATTTACCCCGTAGACTCTAAAATGACAATGGGCCTGTCACGTAACCAAAAGTTCGTACAAAAAATAGACAAAAATACTAGTGACTTAGAAACCATGGACCGCAGAGAGAAGTGCAGGGCGTGGAAGAATGATCTAAGCCGACACGTCGGCGTCACATGGATGCATTCTGCAAGAGACAGAGAGACGTGGAAGCAAATTATGATAGAATTCTATTGGAATCTTCTTCTTCTTCTTCGTCAGCCTTCATTGGTCCACTGTTGGACAAGGCCTCTTTCCTTCCTTTCCACTTGTCTCTATCTTCTGCCAGCTACAGCCACATTTCCTCCCCACGGCACCAATGTCGTTAGCCCACGATTTTTGCGGCCTGCCGACGCTTCTCCTATTTTCCCATGGTTTCCACCTTATTATTTTCTAGGTCCATCTATCCCCACTTTGTCTCGCCACATGACCCGCCCATTGCTACTTCAGTCTCGCTAGTCGTTTCATGATGTCCGTTATTTTTGTTCGGCGTCTAATCTCCTCATTTCTGATTTTATCTCAGAGACTGACGCCGAGCATATGTCTTTCCATGGAACGGTGCGTGACTATTATTATATCGTGATTGGAATAGGCTGAAGAATATAAATAAAAAGAAGCGTCTCCGAAGCCGAGTAGTTGTACATTACATACAGGTACACAGTGCATATGGGGAAATATCGGTCAAAATGATGGCGGACGTGTTGCAATATCAGAAACGTGCTGACGTCATAGCGCATAGCTGCGGGCTGTTATAAATTTCAGTTATTTTCTAGCGGAAACAAAAGCCCGCTCTAAATAGTATTTAACATGGGAAATAAAACATTCGCGGCCCGGCGGACCGGCCCGGTCTGCCGCTGTGGCTGCTGGCTGCTGGTAAGGGGTTGAGAGGAGACTTCTGGACGGCGCGGGGGAGGAATATTCAACCGATACTTCGCCAGCCATTGGAAATGCAGAAACGTGATAGGTACAAGCCGTTTACAATATATTTTCAAATTTTCAAATCAGTTTACATTCTCAAAAGATATTACAAACAATTATTATAGTTTAAGACAGAAGTTGCGAATGATGGTGTCATTAACAAAATAATGAAAGGATCATTAAGATGGTTTGGACATATGGAAGGAATGAATGAAGAAAGAATGGTAAAAAAAATTATATGTTGATGATGTAAATGGAACCAGAAATAGAGGAAGACCGAAGAAAATGTGGCACGATCAAATAAATCAAATATTGAATGTCGGCCATGTGAGGAGTCAGGGAAATCGACGCGCGTGCATGACACGATGTATGAATGTTGAGGAAGCGAGAGAAATATGTGAGGGAAGAAAAGTGTGGCAGTCCATTTTTTCTGCCTACCTGTTAGTTAGTTAGTTAATTAGTTAGTTAGTTATAATACCAGGAACGCATGAGAGATGGTTCGACATTAGGAATACAAGATACTCTCCAAATTCAAAAGTATTTGTCTTCTTGACGTACTTTCACGAATATGAAAGACATCGATCCTCGAAGCGATCATGTTCAGCAGTTTGATTGCTCTCCCCACCGGCATCACCAGAGGCAGCTTGGTTCTGTATGCTGGGAGATAAAACAGTCTATGCTGACGCTGTTGAAGATAACCATCCGGAACATAAAGATGGATAGCCTCCAAGATGACGGAATTCTCAAAGAATCCCCTGATAAGTCTGAAGAAATGGGTAAGTGTGCATCCATCCCTTCTTATCTGCAAACTATTGGTCCCCAGCATGCCCAAGAAGAATGCAGTGCTACCAAACTCCCTCATGTAGAGATATCTCAGAAATCTTTTCTAAATCCTTTCTAACATGAGCGAGTATCTCGCCTCGTGGGGACTCCATATCACCGAGCCACACTCGAGCCGGCTCCGAACCAATGAGTTACACAAAATTTGCAAAACATATATTAAGTATGTAAAGTGAATGTAATGAATCGATTGGATGTGGATATACCGCAGAATGCTCCGTAAGCCAGCTGGAGATAAAAAAGAGACGTTGTCGAGTGTGATGGTTAAAAAGGTCTCATATTTGGGTCATGTGCTAAGGGGAGAAATATACCACCTCCTTCGGCTGATAATCGTGGCAAAAGTGGGGGGACACCGGGGAGTTGGAAGAAGGCAGTTGTCCTGCCTGCAAAATATAAGAGGGTGGACTGGAATGAGCAGAGTTGGCAAATGTGGCGCAGGACAAAGATGCTTTCGCTGCAGTGATCGCCAACATTAGAGGGACTTGACACGATACCAGAAGAGAAAGAGTATGTTCAAAACATTGTGGCTTATACAAACATATTCACTTACCACTTAATATGCACATCTACTCGTATATATCATGGCAATCACCTCGGATTGAATTTTATGATTCTTTTATCTGATTTGCTAACCACATAAATAACTAAGAAACCAGCACGCTGTTACCCGAAGGGGTTAGCAGAGAGGACGGGCCACTATACTGCTCTCTCCTGACATACCTCTCGAGGTTCTTCTTCATTCATGAATCGTAACATGCACGCTCGTCGATTTTTCCGACATCGAATGTTGGCCTTCCACGGCTTTTCTTTTCACTCACACTGTTTGTATCATCTTTTGGTGTTAAGTCCCACCCCAACATCAGTGATAACTGCAGAGAAAATATTCTCTATCCTGCGCCACTCGGAACAGGTTCTTAACTCTGCTTATTCCTGTCAACTCTATTTTATTACGCAGCTAGAGCAACTGCCTTCTGCCTACTACCCGACGTTCCTCTTCCTCTTCTCATGCAAAATACCCATGATTATCAGCCGAACCCTTAGCACATGACCCAAATATGAGACCTTTCTAACCTTCACATTCGACAACAGCTCTAATCTATTGCTTATTTTTCTGTTTCGTACATTTGAAATGACGATCGGGGCTGTTCAAGATGCAATATACTTGAATTTTGAAACTTACTTCAATTTGGATCAGTTAAATAAACGAAGTATCTTATTTCACTGACGTAAAAAAAGTCTAAAAAGTCTTCTAAATAGTTGAAAAATCTAATTAAAAGGAGTTCTTAATGCGGATGACGGGACACAAAGAACAATGCTACCAACTGTGCTATATCACTTCTTACTCAACTTAGACATAAAACGAACAAGATCAATGCTTTTACCATTACTTTTTTAAACTTTTTACAATAAATGGCTGCGTTGTAAAATAAAACCACTTTAATAATGTTTTTTTCTAAAAGTTTTATTATAATTTATGGGAATGACATATTTCGCCATTCTAAGGCATTATCAAATGTTGAAAGGCGGAACATGTCATTCCCATAAATTGTAATAAAACTTTTAGAAAACAGACGTATTCGTTCGTATTAATTATTTAGTTTGGAGTTTAACATCATGGTTCAAGTAACAATAGAAAATAATTATTATACATTTATTTTTTTGGTTATTAAAGTGTTTTTGTTGTTAATGAATGAATTTCAATTCATGTTACATAACTTTGAATGTAATATAAAGGCGATGTTTATGTTTAAATTTTTTGCAAAACAAAGCTGAAAGATTCTTGGATCAATAACTTTTAATGTCTGCGAAGATAGGTCTAAGTGGATGTAAAGTATATCAATGTTTATATCATATCTTGGCTTCCCTATTACTATATTTATGTAGAATATTAAAAAATGGCCTAAACAATTGAATTCGTGTCTATTTTTACACTGGAGATGAATAAACTATTAATAAAACTAACTTATTAACCATCACGTCGTCTTACTGAAGGGTCAAGCAAAAATAATGGTTCATCACATCGCTCTTTCTGAAATACATTTATTGATTCTTCAACATTCATACTATCTATAGCATGCACGCACGTTTATTCTCCGACTATTCTCTTGGTCGTTATTTATAATTAGTGTTTGTTGGAGAATGAACAATAAATTAAAACAAAATGTTTAATTTCTTCTATATGCGTCATACTTTGTGTTGTTATTATGGTTGATTTCTATTTTTTTTATACAATTTGTATATACAACACTTATATTAAAAAAACAAAATTTTATAAACATGTTACGGACAAACAGTCCTTCCTTAGTAAAGATATATTTTAATTGTATCTTTACTGAATGACTGTTTGTCATAAACTTGTCTACATAATTTTATTTTTTTAATATAAGTGTTGTATATACAAAGTGTATAAAAAAGAAAAATAGAAATAAATCAATGTTTAATAATCGACGAATGAAAACGTCTGTTTTCTAGAAAAATTATAGTGCATATTTTATGAGAATGATGTGTTTCGTAATTTGATAATGCCTTTGTAAGGATAAACATGACATTTTTATAAATTATAAGATAGTTCTAAAAAACAGAAGTTTCATTCGTATTAATTGATATTAAATACAAAAGTATATTGATTTTTCATATAAAGCACTCACTTTGTGGATAGACATTTTAAATAATTATATAAATAAAACAACTTTGTATTTAACCACGGTAGGGTTATTATATTAATGCCAACTAGTTTCGCTTGGACCCAAGATTCATCAGGGCAGTTATTATACTGCCCTGATGAAGCTTGGGTCCAAGCGAAACTAGTTGGCATCAATATAATAATCCTACCGTGGTTAAGTACAAAGTTGTTTTATTTATATAATTATACAAAAGTATATTTCAAATAATAATAATAATATAATCTTATAAGCATTATGAACTAAGCTTCCTATATCCGTGGTAGGTTGGGTTGGGGGAGGGGGGGGGGGGGCTTCTTGTCCCCAGATTAATCCGAGGATGTCCTGATATGGCACTGGAGATTTGGGCCAATTCCACAGTAAATAAGAAAATAACAGACTTCTCAGGTTATTCCGTTTGTTTCTCAACTTTGTTTTATTTGTAAAAAGACAATACGATATAAAATTATCGAAAAAGTTAAACAAACCTTACGCTTTCTCCACAAAAAAATATCACATACAATTTTATCTTCATTGTTTTATAACATGAGTCTTGTAAGCTAAAATAGCGTCAATTCTATTTGATTTTATTTATGTTTATCTTTCTTCAATCTTAGGAGGTATTGGAATTAAAATTGCCAACCTGTCGCATAGAGCGTATTTTTATTATATTTCATGGGAATGGCATGTTGCGCCTCTAAGGCTTTATCAAATTACGCAACACCTCATTCTCATAAAACTTCTAGAAAACAGACGTTTTCATCTGTATTGATTATTCAATATTTAAGTATAATACTCACGAATCGCACCGTTTATTGGAAAGCAGAGGTGATTGGCCTTCGCAATTAAACTTTTGAAGATTATAAATTGAAATATCGACAACTTAAAAAAAGATGACTAACTACTAACTAACCATCACGCCATTTACCCGGAGGGGTGGGCAGAGAGGATGGATCGCCACAATGCTCTGTCCTGGCATACCTCTCGGGCTTCCTCTACATTCATACATCTTACAATGCACGCACGTCGATCATTCCGACTTCGAATGTAACCGCCTTTTAGTAATTGATTAATTTGGTCATGCCATGTTTTCCTCAGTCAACCTCGACTCCTTGCCCATTTACATCGTTAACGTATAATTTTTTAACCATTCTATCTTTATCCATGCGCTTCATTTGTCCGAATCAACGCAGCGATCCTTTCATAATTTTGTTCATAATAACTTCTTTCAACCTATATTCCTTTCTAATATCAGTATTATAACTAGCAAAGATATTTTCATTTCCTAATTCTGGGATACACGAGATATTGCTTTTCTCGATAGCGAATTATTTTAAATGACGTTTGCAGTTTTATACGAAACCGTCAAAATAAGTTGAAATAAAGTAAACACAGTTCATTTTTTTTAATTTTACGAGAACATCATAACAGCTTTCGAAGACAGACAGGGGCAGAAGAGAAAGACACGCCTTCTTTCAAGTGATAGTCAATGTCGGGGAAACCTGACACCGGAATAAGAAAAATAACTGTTCTTACATTTCAGTAACATAGAGATGTTTTCATTAAATTTTCATGTTAAGCACTCAAGTTGCGGTTAGACACTTTTAACTTTCAAACATAGAATAATAAATCACTTTGTATTTAAACACGATATGGTTATTATAATTGATGCCAACAAAATTTTTTGAACCCAAACTTCATCAGAACAAAATATTTACATGCATATATAAAAACAAACGGTTGTCAAATTGAAGGGAGGGGTAGGGGGTGAGAGATGAAAAGGGGTAAGCGAAAAAAAGGTTAACTTCATTTATAATTTCTTAAGCAATGATGGAAAACTCCATATTAAATAATGAATACGAATGAAAATGTCTGTTTCTAGAAAATTATTGAGATGTTTAACCTTTTAAGGCATTATTACACTGAAAAGCGAGACGAATTGAAATAAATAGAGTTTTTATTTTAATTTTTGAAAGTTACATACATCATAGGAACATTTGAAGCATCTATACAATCGTGTATTTGTGCTGAATCTACAAACTTTAATAGTTGAGGTGGCTTGATCATTTACAGATTGTATACATTTTGCATATCAGTAACGTATATCTTAAAGTATCATCTCTCATTTATATTTAACGCAAAGATCGATAAACTATGAAAACATTATCCCAATTACACCCTGCCACGTATCAGGAATACGAAGCGCCTCATAACTAAACCATCGGCGGTTCATAATCCAAATGAGGCTCCGTAATTCGATAATACGCCGCAGATATTTTATTTCATCCGATGGGAGGTAAAAAGGTAGAGCTTTGTTTGAAGATAACCAAATTGGTACCGATTTAATCTAACACAACCTCAGGGTAATGTTAATTGGGAGAGTGATTTCAGTGCTCCGTGCTTGATTATACTTTTATTAGAGACAAGTACATAAATATTTAAAAAAATATTTTATATCCAAAACTAACCACATTAATGCTAAAATTTCTTTTAAATATTTATTTTCTATTAATAATTAACTACATTTGAGGATATAAATTGAACGAGATAAACTGCAAGAATAACCCGTTGATATCATATCAATTAAATATTAAATACCGACCATGTGTGGAGTCGGATAAATCGACGAGTATGCATGACAATATGTATAAATAATGACAGGAAAGAACAGTGAGGCGGTCTATTCTTCGGTGAGATGGGGTAGTGGTTAATGCGTTAATATTTTGTATTTTTTGAATATAACTATTATATATAAAAGTTCATCTCACACAAAATCAAATGTAAGCTTATATAAGATTGACATTAAACAATGGAAATCCTATCTTGGAACCAATACTGTTCGTTGTTTGTGAGCATTGAATGATACGAGTACAATAGAATTCGCTCTACTCCATAAAGAGGGAGAATAGTGAGTGTGATCCATCGCTAAGCATGTTCGGTACACTTTGCTTCCAATACGAACTGCATCTATCCTCCGTGTCACAACACATGCACACATACGCATACAGTCCCTGCCTGTACAAGCAGACGAATCGGAAATAACATAGCATCAAAAAAGTATTATACTAACTGACTAACCATTTCGCTTTCCCGTTTATGCAAAGCAGTTAAAAACGCTGCTTTGGAATAACAAGGGTCTCGGGCTTTGATCTCGTCGCGGAAAAATGGTTTTAAAATTAAATACTGTTTCACACTTTCAGTTAAGTTTAATATAATTTAATTCATTAACACTCGTCATCGAGAGAACGATATAAACATTTTTATACAAAATACAAAAATAGATTATTAATTGCTTCTTGAACAAATTAAAAATGCTAGTTGTTGAAAATAATCAGAATAATGTATAATATTAATCATAAGAAATACATAAAATACCTTTTCCGAAGGGGTAGACACAAAAATAGAGCGCCAAACTTGATGTATAATCCTTCATTCAACTTCATTCATCGCGTCATGCATGTAAGTAGATTTTTCCGACTATTCACTCGGCTGATACTTAATATTTGATTAATTTGATCATGCCACGTTTTCCTAAATTTTTTCCTATTTGTTGTTATAATTACATCGTTAAGACACATTTTTTTTCATTCCTTATCATATACCATGTGCGTATGAAGACCTTAGTGGCAGAGTGGCACACGCTACCGTAGCTATGACTGACTAAGTTTAATCTCCGTCAGTATGATTGTCACATTTTCATTTGTTTGATATAGAATTCACGTGACCATAAAATGGCGATAGATCACACGTCATGAAAATCAACATAATTGCTTAAAACAAAAATATATAGAGTAATTGGGTTCAAATGACCTGTTGTATATTAAAAAATATCATGATCTTCTTCTTCTTCCTCCTCTTAGTTAAGGTCGTATGACATGTTTGTGACGGTGGGATGTCCTGGGATGATGATATCCAGCCATCTCTCCATCTCTTTGGCGGCCTTCTTGGTAATCTCTTGCTGCTTGGGTTTTCATCCTTAACAATTTTTACAATTCTTGTATTCTCCATGCGGTCCACGTGGTCTCTCCAAAAGCGCCTTCTGCTTCTTCCCCATCTCACTATGTCTTCAAAACCACAGACAGACCTAATCGTTTCATTTCTGATCCGACCTCTGAGGGTTTTGCCTACGATGGAGAGTAGGGTTCGCATTTTTGCTACTCTAAGAAGGTTCTTAGTTCTATTGGTATCAGCTCTGACCTCTTTTCCATACGTCATGATGGGCCGAATGCATGCCTTGTATATCTTGACATTATTATCGGTTAACATGTGTTTGTTCCTCCATATGGTGTCGTGCAAGCAGCCAGCAACGGCTGTCGCTTTGTTGATTTGTGCTCGCAAGCTCGTCATATCGGTAGGTAGAGCAATATCTTTGCTTAATCGTTTTACCTCGGAGTTTGACATATTTTGTGATAGTTTGGCTCATTTGAGGGAAGTACTATCTTTATTGTAATTGTATGGTATATTTATTTTATTAATTTGTCATGCATCTTATGTTTCTCGCTATTTTTATTAATCTATTACGTATTACTTATTATTGTGTATCTCTAACTTGTATCTTTAGTGTATTGGAAAAAAAATTCTGTTATACTTTACATATGTTAAAAATAAATAAATGAAATAAAGGTCACTGTAGCTACCGATCTCTACACCTAGGTAAGTGAATTGCATGACTTGCTCAATAGGTGTGTTATCGATGATCAGCTTACATCTGAGAGGCTCTTTTGATATTGTTAAGCATTTCGTTTTATTAATAGATATCGTCATGTTATATTTTTTGGATGTGAGGTGGAATTTGTAGAGCATTCTCTGAAGGTCATCTTCATTCACTGCTAGTATTGCAGATATTTTGAATAAAACTCATAAAAGGTGTATATTTGTGTACTTTAGAGTTGATCATAGACTGTGCGCGTGCCTCACGAATCAGAATAAAATGTGTTCTCGTTGAAGCAGAGAGATGCAGCTTCCCTCGGCTGCACCCCGTGACCTGCCCCTGCTCCGACTGCGGCTCCCAGCACGGGCCCGGGCGGGACGGATTGGGATGACGTGGGCGCTGCGGATGCAATTGAGAATGAAACAGAACGCGGTGCGATATATCTTATCTTCATAATACAACTAGCCAGAGCCGGCGCGCGGCGGGGCGATACTTCCAACCGGTGGAGAGGAAAATAGCACACTCCAAACAGGGATTGGGATTTGTACACAGGCGTATAGTAACGTCGGATAACACAAGAGAAACCGAAAAAAGAAACCGTTCGTCATCAAATAAAGACAATAAATTAAAGGATTAATTTTATCTCAATAGAGACGAAGATGCAAACTGGAAACTGAATATGGATGATCAAGGTGTTTACAGGACTTATGACCTGTCATTGGTTGGGTTAAGCGCACGCTTTATGTAATTACAACATTCCCCATTCCACATTTCTTATGACCATCATGTCTGACAAATTTTTGGAAGTTGTATATATGTTAATATCCAACACCACAATTCATATGTCAGTTTCAATGCGCCATCTATGAAGATTAGATTTAAGCATTAAGCAGAAGATCTTTATAACGCAATGTGAACACATTGCAACAATAAATAAAAGTTGTTAATAGAAAACGTCGTTTTATTTAATTATTATTTAAAATAAATTTCCATTATTCACCAGAATGCTTAAACAGGTTACGAAGTTAGATACTGGAACAAGCCAACAAAGTTTCGGCGGTATCAGGTTGTCTCAAGGAGACCAGGTGGAAGAATAAGTATATGAGAACTGATAATATACAAATCCTGCATAAAGCCTATGCTGACATATATATCATTGAGGCCAGAGCGAATACTACAAGAACAAAGGCTAAAGTGTAAGAATGATTACGGGATAGGGTGAGGAACATGGTTATCCACGAAATCTGCAAGGTGAAAAATATCGTAAGATCGGACAGACAACGCAGAATATACTAAAATGCGCACGGGTAGATGAATCCTTCTAGAATCCCACACGTGGTGACGCATCAGATTCTTGATGGCTACCGTCCTCCCGGAAGACTGCCAAACAGATAGAGGGATAGCTGGGAGTGAACCTCCTAAGAGAGGCCAGCCTGAATACAGGAAAAGAACAGATCTTATAGAAAAAGAAGAAGGAAAAGGAGATGAATTTCCATCAAGAGATTTCAAAAAAATCATTAGATTATCATAAAAAAATATATGAAAATCTATTGAAATATGTTGTTTCAAAAACAGATCTTTCCATTGATTACCTACAATGTGTATAATATAATTTTGTTGAAATAATACAAGACTTAGTAAGAGCAATATATTTCAAATTATTTTCGAGATATTCCTGTAACAAGGAGTGTTATTTATTTAAAAATACGGATTGTGTAATTTTCATAGCATAAATGCCTTATGCATATACGAGTATATGGAAAATATAATGCAACTTTTAAAAATATTCAAAAATAGTCAACGAATGTATTATATACATCTATCGCTTTAATTTGCTTAATACGATACGATACAGATTTCTAACTTTCTGCGATATTATAAAACTTGAGGAATTCAGAAAAATCAAATAAAAACAACCAATCAATGACTCAGATTTCACATCTGGGTCATACTCGTATACTGCGTGGGGAAAAGTACCACATTCTCCAATTGATATTGGAGGGAAAAATTGAGGGACGCCGAGGGCCCGGGAAGACAGATGTCATGGCGGCGAAACGTGAGGGAGTGGACCGGCATCCGAAGTGTGGAGGAGCTGTTCCGAGCAGCGCAGGACAGGACAGGTTCGCCGAGTTGATCGCTAACGTTGGGGGGACCTGACAGGGCACTTGAAGAAGAAAAATAAATAAAAACAGTTACTTAGCTCCAGTAAAGGTCAGCGGTTTCAGAATAAGTTACGTAGGTCCCTTGTTTTAAAAAAAATAAAATGTGAAGAATTGAAGAACGAGATGGATTTTTATTTGACATTATTAAAAATAATGAGTAATTGATATAATTTTAATCCTGTCTTGTAAAATAATACGATGTTTATTAAATTACCATGTTTTTGTGTTTTGATGTGATTTAAACAAAAAATAATATAGTGCAAACCACTTGAGTACAAAAACACTAGCACATTTAATAAAAACTTTTAGGGTCACGTTGATTAAGAAAGGTTGGAAACCACTGGTAAGGATGACGCCGTAAAACAACAATTGGCCAATAAAAATACAAAGGCGAACATAACCGCGTACTAATTTTTAGCTTTTATTCTCTAAGAGCCCCAATTCCTTTTAATACGAAAGAGCTGTGCAAAAACGTTCAAAGCTTGACTGAAACTCATAGGAATGATTCGCTTATAAAAGCACAGTAATTTATGTGCTTAACGTGAAGCAAGACCATTCCGGTTAAGTTCACATTACCGCACCGTAGGAATGGTTCTAGTTTTGCCATCACAATTTTCCGAGCGGGAAGGTAATGAAGTAAAAACGAATCAAGTTATCCAATTTGCGAGCGCGGTTTGCAGCCGCGGTAAAGTAAGTTTGACCGAAAGTATTTTTTTGCAGCTGAATGGCCAAGCTAAGGCGGTATTTGCAGAGTGGGATGACTTGATTTTAGTCGGGCAAACATGGAAATGGTAGAATTTCTGGACACATTTGAAAACATTATAGTTTCTAGGGTTTCGAGTTGTTTAAATCAAAACCGGTATCAATTTTAATGATTTCTAAAATTGATCAAATATTTTCGAGATTCTAATTCTAAGCGATCGTTTTGTTTTGTTAATTAAATAAACATTATTGTGTAATAGGAAAAGAAAATGATCCTAGATCCAAATGACGTACCAATTCCGCTACACAATAAAGGGTACACTCTCAACCTATTTGAATAATTAGAAATAAATAAGCATAACAAAAACCCTAATTTAACTTTAATCAATGAACAAACAAACATACATTCATCCCCACTCCGTAATGTAGTTCCAACACATAATAAGATTCTAAGAACTCTTGTTTTTGTATTGTATTTATTTCACATTTCAGATGCAGAAGAGAAGAATACATCGATTGATTCTATGCACACAGGATGGCGATTTTATTTTATATATAATATAATACATAGAATCGTTAGTCACCTTGAAATATGTAAAATCAATTGTAAACAATTTGTAAAAATATGTTTTTCTTAGAAACACTTTATTTCGTCCTACCCCAAAAAACGTATTTTTGGTTTATTTAATATCATTTAGTATCCCTTAACTATGTAATTATTTCCAATATTTCTGGACCTAACCAAATAATTCTTACTTAAAAATGTATAAAGTCACATCAATTTTCGTGAATTACTATATTCTGATCCATTTACTAGTGTATATAAACTGCAACGAGTTGAAGTTTCGTCACATTTGATAATGCCTTAGAAGGGCGAAACATGTCAACCCATAAAATATAATAAAACTTCTAGAAAACCGAAGTTTTCATTCGTATTAATTATTTAAAAGAAAAGGTATTTGTAAAATTAAAAGATATGAAATTATCTCTGGATACGAAATTATGGGGCCTTTAATGTGATATTGTCCAGTTACTTTCCACATTTAAATATTATTGAAGTACAATTTGCTACAAAGATATAATAAAATGAAAGATGAACGGAAAATGGAAAACTCAGTCTGAATCAAAAATCAAATCTTTAGAAGGAGTAATTCATTAACTGTTATTTGTAGTATAGTTGAATTAGTGGTACGTATCCCATACAAGCAACAAGTTGCCTTTACACATTGATATAAGTTTTGATACATATTTAAAATATTATAAAATTGTTTACAAATATGATCAGTTTGACCATAAAAATATGATCAGTCAAAACTGATCATATTTGTAAACAATTTTATAACATGAATCACGAAGGACCGGTTGTTCGAAACATGTCTGATATGTAATATAATTTTGTTTTAAATTAGTGTTATATATACAAAGTATATAAAAAAGGAAAAGACAAATTAAACATTTCACTTTACAAATTAGCACCAAGTGTCAAAAGAAGATGGTAAGAGCCAGATAACGTCACCTGAGAGTAAGAGGGTTCCAACTAACAAACTTTTACATTTGGCTTTTTTGTGAAAAGGGTTCTTAATAACCTTATCTATACGTACAATAAAAAAAACATGTAATAGTATCGTCATTTTGATGTTACGAAAAGAATCAAGTTCCATCTGATCATTCAAAACACACGATTCACTGAAGAATGATTCATTTACACTTAGAACTTTATTATTCCAACTGTCGCCAGAGAAAATTTAAACGCTTCTTGGTAAAAGAGTTTTATTTGCTTCAGATGGAACCCTTTTATTCCAAGATACACACCCGAAACCAACAAAACTTTGACTTAATTTTTCTCAGCTTTTTACTTTTGACAGTTGGAACCTTCTTACTCTCAGGTGACGATAATCCGATCCGGTTTGAAAATCCCAGTCTGAATCGCAACCCTGCCTGATCCTATTATGCAGGCGGACCGTTTGTTGGTGGCTTGTTGTTTGTCCGGCCCGTCCCAAGACGGCGCGGTGTGGCGGAACAATGCGGGGAGAGGTAACCTAATTCATTATGCCGGTGTACCGCGGGGATGTTTGGCTTGGGTGACGTCACGCTGCCCAGGTGAGACAGGGTTGCCAAATCATTTTATCCTTTCGCTTATATTGAAAACTGGATTTTATTTAATTCATAATATTTATCAGAAATAAATCCATTTAGAAACAAATGCTTGCGTGAGTCTTCGAAATGAAGAAATTAGGCGCTGAACCGAAGTTGTCGACAACATAGATCATACAGCTAAATTGAAGTGCAATGGGCTGGACATATAGACAGACAGGGCAGTACCAGATGGATCTCTAGAGTACTCCAATAGAGAGAGGCCTTGGATAAAGAAAATGAGTGTCGGGAGGCAACTTAAAATATGAACTGACGACATTGAGTGAAAGCTGGAACGAAATGGCTGCGGAAAGAATAAGACAGGGATGAATGGAGAAAAACCGAAAAGACCTATATTCAGTAGTGGAGGGAAGAAGGCTAAAGAAGAAAAATATGATAAAGAAGCGATTAGCTAGAAAAAATGAATTTTTGTATTTGGAATTCAATATACTTAATAGTATATTTTACTTTATTAGTTGCATTCACTGATAGTTCGTTTTGGCGCGATTTGATTATTTTTTGTAAAAATGAGATTTGATGTTTGATCACGTTGAGAAGCAAAACAAATACGTAATCAAATTATCATTCAGACGCGTATGGTAAAAGTCTATAAGTAAATATGATTTAAAACTACTTACGCAATAAGAGAGATAAATCAAAATAACGAACTTTAGTGTTTCGGCGCAATGGTTCTCGAATACGATATTTCTTTCTTATTTATAATATAAAAAGTATGGTAGCTAGACTTTTCAAATCTCTTATTCACTGTGATGCATCAAAATGTGTGAAGTCTGTTGGTCGTTGATAAAGTGGTGGTTTTAATATGACTGCAATTAAGATAAAGTTTTTTAATTCATATGAACGAAAGAAAATTTCTGCTCTCTAGAAGTTTTATTATGATTGATTGGAATGACATGTTTCACCTTTTTAAGGGATTATCAAGCGTTATTATTATAACATTATGATTCCATTTAATAATGCCTTAATAAAGGTGATGCGTCATTCCTATAAAATATAAGAAAATTTCTAGAAAGCAAGAAGTTTGGCTCTCGTAATAATTATTTAATATGCAATTTTACATCATAGTTTACGAAACAAATATTACCGTGTTTTTGGTTTAAAAAAAACTAGGATAAATAATGCTTGACTACAATGTAAATGCTGATAAAAATTGAAATGAACAATCTTTGCGATGTGATATATTTTATAGTTATATTTTCTTGGTGTAACCCTGGCAAATGACACGGCTAAAAATTTGCACATTTTTGTGTACGCCCTGATTTATTTATTACCTACCCAAGTATTTAATATTCTTGAGCTCATGGCAACACCGAGCCTCCCTTTACGGCGTGTGCATAGTCCGTTCCGAGCGGAACACGGGCATGACCGCGGGCTTTTGGGATTTGGAATGGGTCTGTTCGTATTTCGAAATTTAAATTTCGGCGAGAGCTGAGAGCGCTGTGATTGGTGAATTAAAAAACCGACTTCTAAATGTGAATTTCGATACGGATCTTTTTGACATATGAAACTGATTTCTGAATACATTGTGTACCGTTCTAAAGATAACAAATTCTATACATATTTTGGCCGTTTATAATTTTGTGGTTTTTGTAACCATTTCAAGGAAAATTTTATGAAATAATGCTGTTTCTATTTTAAATATGTTAAAATCATATTTATTTTAAAGAAAAACACATAATAAAAGTACTTGTGTTAATTAATAGCCCTCGATATGATGAAGTAAGTACACAGTTGGACGTGTTTACGTAAACACGGTTTGTCGCTTCGTTTGAGAACAGATTTCGAAGTTCGTGTCCAGCAACACCCTTTCTTAAGTAAATCCGAGTACTTTACTGCGTTTAACCCTTTGGGCCACCATTCCCCAATCTATCGCTGGATTTCTTTTCTAGGATTTCCAGTACTATCAATTATTTTATTATTTTATGGAAGTGAAGCTTGGAGCTGGCAAAAGAAGGATGAAAGCAGGATAAATGCTGTAGAAATGAGATCACAAAGAATAATGTGTGGGAAAACGTTGTATGATAGAATACCAAACGATTAAATAAGAGAGAAATGTAAGGCAGATGACTGCATCATGGATATAATTAAAAAAAGGATCCCTGAGATGGTTTGGACATATGGAACGAATGGATGAGAGAATAATGGTTAAAAAGTTGTACACAAGCAGCGTGAGTGGAAAAAGAAGTCGAGGACGACCGAGGAAAACATGGCATGACCAAATTAATCAATTAATAAAAGGCGGCCACATTCGAAGTCGGAATAATCGACGTGCGTGCATGGTACGATGTATGAATGTAAAGGAATCCCGAGAGGTATCCCAGGAGAGAGCATTGTGGCGATCCATCCTCTCTGCCTACCGCTCCGGGGAAATGGCGTGATGGTTAGTTAGTTAGTTAGTTTTTTTATTATTTTAAAACGTCACTAAGAATATGTAAAAGTAATTTCATAAATCATTAAATTAGTACTTTTCTTAATATTGATTAATACATATTTGATACATACTATTGTTGTGTATTGTCACCCACTGCCGACACCCGAAACAGATTCTCCTCCGTGCATGACACACGGCAGCAAGGGCACTCCGTTATGTGCAACATGGATTGCTCCATGCCACAGGATTGCTGAGGAGTGTCGTACCGCCCTGAAGGGCACCCCATATCGCCATGTTGTCTCTGTAACGCGAGTACGCAATCGGTTCAGGATTTTCTAGGCAACATATAACATATTAAAAATAAATCGCACATCAAATGTGAATGAAAACATATTTTTTCAAGAAGAATTATTCTGTTTTATGAGAATTATAGATTTTGTTTAACAAAAGCTTTATCAAAGGTCTAAGCAAATTGAAATATGTTATTACCATAAAATAGTCATATCTTATATTGAAAATGAGTTTTGCATCATTGTTACAGAAACAATTAATAAATAAAACACATCTAAATATAAGGTAAATTTTTTAACTTTCATTTATCTCAAATGACGTCACACGTGATATGGTTCAATTTTAGGAAGACAAGACACTCTAAAGTCAACTTATTGAACGCTAAGGCATTAACATTGTGGAATTCCACAGTAATATACTTAGAAAATTGAAAACAACTTTTTTTAATTTACAAAATATTAAAAAACACGAAATGTTTCGGAGGATACCTCCATTTTCAGGTGCGAAAATATAATAAAAACTAAAAAAGGAAAGAATAATATAAAAAAACGCATTTTAAATTCGATACAATAATTTAAATTATTGTATCGAATTTTAAATGATTTTTTTATATTAGTCTTCCTTTGTTTAGTTTTTATAATATTTTTACATCTGAAGATGGAGGTATCTACCGAAACATGTCGTGATTTTTAATATTTGTGGATTAAACAAAGTTATTTTCAATTTCCTAAGTATACTCTAAAGTCAGAGTATTGGTCTTCTGAAGGTACTTTCACTAAATCAAAAGTCAAAGAAAGATAAATATAGAGATACTGATGAAACCGGTGACTTAAATAAAAATATGTATTAATTTGAAAATGGAAGAATATCGAAAAGGCCCATTTATCGTGCCCTTTCCTTGGCAAAGAAGATGACCGCCATATTGTTTTATATTCTACATGCCTTTAGAGAGGCTTTTTTTATAAGTATATCACGATAAGTATTTAAAAAAAATTGAAAATGATGTTTCTTGACCTTTTTTTACTATTTAAACTGCTTCCATACAAGTTTTTTTTTCGCTGTGTTTGGACTATTGATCATCAATTCTTTCCGTATGGTATTATAAGATGAAATATCTTATATTGTAACAAATAGGAAAGAAAAATATTCGGGAATGGTGTCCAAGAGCTGTTGCATGAATATTCAGATATGGGCGGCCCATGAATATTAATCCCCGAGACTGCAGCCCAACGGCGGAGAGTGGGGGGCGGGGTGGGGGGTGGGGTGGACGGGAGCATTGCTGCTAATGTTAATCGCTTGCCCGTGTAATTGTGTGCGAGCACGTCACGTGATTAGTGCTCTGATTGTCTCCTGGTCACACTATCAACATGCATAGTTCTGCTACGTGGCGGGGGGACACGCCCACCTTCTCCCGGGTAACACCTATTACTATACGAGGTGGTAAAATACATTCAATCAATCATTGATGGTGGAAACAGAACGAAAGATTTACTAAGAAAAATTAACTGTCACGCCTTGTCTCCAAAGGAGTACGCAAAAATAATGGACCACCACACTGTTCTTTCCTGTCATAGTTATCTGGCGTCCTTGACATTTGCGTTATTGTTATTATTATTATTATTATTTATGATTATTTATATATCAAGTGCGCCGTTGTGTAAAATCAATTACTCCAAGCGCGCACTAGCAAAATACTGACTGAAAAGTGCAGTCTTTAGAAGATTCGTAATTTTAACACCACTCGCATGTCGATTTCTCCAACTGCCCACTTGGCCGACATTTAATATTTGATTCATTTGATCGTGTCACGTTTTCATCGTATATGTGTCCAAGTTTACTGATCATTTTATTACTTTGTTCATAACACTTTAACTTGATAACATTTATTTGCAGAACATTCATTTTATATAATTGCATTTGACACTCCTTTATAGGTTTAGCAAACATTCAGAAAAGAAATCTCATTTCTACTACTTTTATCTTTCAGCAACATAAAAAAACATAATGCTGACAGACGGAATTTACCGCCAACCTACTGAATCCTAATATGCCTTCTTAAATTTTTCCACATTCATATAGCATGTCATACACACGCGTCGATTCTTCCGACTTCTAACATGGTCGACCGTCAAATTAAAAATAAATTAGAATAAAGACAATAACGATTTTCAAATCATATTCTTACATACAAATAAAAATACATTTTTATGACGTGCATATAGCATGTCGTCATGATATACCATAATTATTATTTTTTGTATACAACAGGTCGTTTGAATCCAATTACTGTACACAATTTATTTTTAGCTATAATATTTCTCATGACATGTGGTAAGTAGCTAATCCATTGATGTTTTATTTTCACGTGAATTCTACACCAGATCAAAGACAGTGTAACAAAGACAGTGGGATCATCTATGAGAGTAGGCTGACTTTTCGTGCACATGTTGAGAGGATTTGTGGCACTGCACTGAAGATGTTGGGCTTCATCGTCCGGACCGGCAGAGTTTTCAGGGATCCCAATGTGCTCCGAGTCCTATACAACGCATTGGTTCGGAGCAGACTCGAAAATGGTTCTGTGATATGGAGTCCTCACGAGGCGAGATATTCCATTATGCTGGAGAGGGTTCAGAAAAAAATTCTGAGGTATCTCTACATGAGGGAGTATGGTAGCTATCCTTGGCTCTATTCCACGGCATTTCTTTTGGGAATGCTCGGAACCAATTCTCTACAGCTTCGAAGAGATGGACATCTAATTACCCATTTCTTTAGATTAATGAGGGGATACTTCGAGAACTCGGCCGTACTGGAGGGTGTTCGGCTTTTCGTCCCCGATAGATATCTCCGACAGCGACAGCACAGATTGTTTTACCTACCGGCCGCCAGAACCAATCTGCCTCTGGTGACACCGGTGGGAAGAGCAATTAGTCTGCTGAACGCAGTCTCCTCGGAGATCGACGTCTTTCATGTTAGTGAAAGTACGTTCAGAAGGCAAATACTCTTAATTCTGGAGAGTATCCTGTCTTCCTAATGTTGAACCATCTCTTATGCGTTTCTGGTAGTATACTATATATAATATATTATTTTACCTGTTCTCAATAGATGCCTTAAAAATAAATTTTGTAATGTCTGTTGATGAAATAAACTGATTTGATTTGATTTGATTTGATTTGATTTGACAATTACACTGCCATCGATAGGAATCGAACCCATGACCATCGATAGGGAAGCTCTTACTACTCCCCCAAAAAGCTCGACATTTTATTATAGGAGTATAACAACATTTTGAATGTATACAAATTCTTGTAGACAAATACTGGATTTCACCCATTGCGGATAAATTATTTTTATTTTACAAGGATTAATTGTATCTCAATAGTGACGAAGATGCAAATTGTTTTCTGGGAACAGAAGGTGGTGGTCGAGGCGCTTACAGGACCTGTCATATTATATAATATTTGGTAAA
>JAHDVF020000530.1:0-259249 GCA_022606425.2 Lepidostoma basale | reverse complement strand
TTATATACTATATATTTATTATAATATATACTATATATTTATTATATACTATACTCGTATACTTATTAATTAAGTTAATATCATCTAATTAGTATCGGTTTTATAAATAATTTCAAATGAGATTTTCACGTAGATTTTTTAAATGTTTCTCAATTTTAGTATTGTATTGTTTTTCTCCGTACATGTATGTTACCGTGTAATTTGTACTCTTAAGTATTAGTCATAATTCAAACTTTCTTTGTTTTTTATTAAGTTATATTTACACCTGAGGATAGAGGAGTACATATAACCAACGTGGAGATTAGAAGACGCAACAGGGTCACCGATATAAAGATACGCATTGCGAGGATGAAGTGGCAGTGGGCTGGATATGTGTGACGATTGGATGATGAAAGATGGAGCCAGATGGTTACTGGGTTGGGTCGGAGAAGTGTTGGGAGACAGCCCATCAGGTGGAGCGATAATGTTGTGTGGACGACGGTGAGGGCCTAGAGAACACTGGCGAGAGACCGAGAGAGATGCCTTAAGGGTGGAGAGGCGTACGTCCAGCAGTGAATAGAAGGTCACCTTCAAAACACGTTGAAGATAATATATATATTTTTTAATATTCAATATCATAAATATTACGTATCATGCAGTGTTTAATTTTCTCCTACCAAATTTCAAAGAATCTTTTAACTTATTCAATATTATTTGAATAAACAAAAACATATGACAATTACATTTAAAACAAAAAAGTCTTTGTGTTAAAACAGTTGTATGAATGATGAGGCCTTGTTATTATTAATTTATGATTTTCCACCGAGATTAATTCCCACGAGCAGCCGAGATAAGCGGAAGCACTTCAGTATTTTCCGGATATTGAATTACTTCCTGTAATACGACACGGTTGTCGCTATGTGTTGGCAGTACTGCAGGCTATACTGTCCCCGTACAGGGGAGGGGAAATGTGAAAAGATTCGTATTATTTGAGAGAAATAAAAAGGACAAAGGATTATAATTCATTCAAATTAAGTATACACTGACTACTGGCGTGACGAGGAAACAGGAAAACATAATCCTTCACAAAATCCGTAGGAAACAAAAAAATATTATTTTTTATCATAATTTAATGAACAAGATACGTTAGGGATAAGTTAAAGTAAATTCTCATATAAAAAGATGCGCAATCTTATAATCAAAATAATCCTTTGTGTTGTATGTAAACTTGTAGTATTTATTAACTTTTTAAATTATTGCTTTACTTTTATTTGAATTTAGTTTAACTTCGATTTCAATCATTAGTCACTTAACTCTTCTTATATTTATGGTAGCGTGCAATTGGCCTAATTCTACCATATTGTTTTTTGTGTGTTCTTGTATACAAGTATGTAAAATATTATAACCGTCGTTATTTATTATTTAACCCTTAATAAATAAAATAAAATAAATACCAACTTTCTATCACTTCTTCCTCTTCCTGGCCGTATCCCAGCTCATTGTCTGTGTTGACTGTTGGGGTGGCGCTTCTCAATCTCAGGCTGTACTGCTTACGGTTCTGAGTATCGCCTTCACTCAAGCCATTTCTCTGCAATACGCTATTGCACTGAATCATCCACGTGTTCCTATGTATCTTTCTGTATCTTTGATAAATAAACTTCTTCGAAAGAATAAAATAAAACTATATCAATTTAACCATCCTGTTTAGCTATTCTATCTTAGAATCCGTGAAGCGATTGAGATGCGAAAGATTTTTTTTACAAATTTCAGAAAAACAGTTAATTATCGATTTTTTTTTTACATAATTATATTTAAGTTAGCGAATTTAGAAATAGCTCTTTCAATAATAATCATACGATAGAATATTACTTAAAATCGTTCTTATGGAGTGAAACAGTTGAAGCCTTTTTGTTTATAGTCCAGAAATAAATGTGTAAACAAAACGTAAAATTAGTATTCCTCGCCCAATACTGAAGCTAACGGAGTTACAATAACACGTCCCGGATTTACACTACATTTCGAAAATTTATAAATAAGGCAGCCCGCATAAACATTCTCTTTGTTAAAGTTAGGACACAATTAGCGAGTGTATTTAAGAATCGAGCGCGGTAACATTTCTCCTTCAAATTGAATCGAATAATTGGGTTACAATGAATCTGATTCTATTCGCAAAATAAAAAAGTTCGAATAATGTTGTTTGTCAATAAAGCAACCAATACTGTCCACAAATAGATGATATCGAGTGAGCCGCGATAGTGGAACTCATTTCAGCCCTTGGTTATCGGTTTTCGATACTTTAGACGCGAATTTAATGGGGAGTCTACGACGAGCAGAACGTGCGAGCCGGAGGTCATCAAATCAGAGGCGGAAAAAACACATTTCGGTATGAAAAGTCTGAGGACATTGTGGAAAATCAATATTTAATATTAGCGATAAATCAAAATCCCCTTTCTTACAGGCTCTCACAAACAAAGTACTGACTTGTATATATTGTAAAAAAAGCGTCTGCAACATTAGTGTAAACGGTGAAAATCTGGAACAAGTGGATGAATTTGTTTATTTAGGAAGTATGTTTACAAAGGATGGGAGGGTGGAGAAGGATATTGAAAGAAGGGTTGGGGCAGGCAACAGAATAAATAGTGCACTTAAAGTTGTCATCGCAAAAAAAAGCCTATCCAAAAAAGCCAAGATGGCAGTGCACAATGGTGTTCTTGTGCCGACCCTTATGTATGGAAGTGAAGCATGAAACTAGCAAAAGAAGGATGAAAGTAGAATAAATGCAGTAGAAATGAGATCTCTAAGACGAATGTGTGACAAATCTGTATATGATAGAGTGACAAATGCAAGTATAAGAAGTGAATGTGGTGCGAATGAAAGTGTTATGAACAAAATAAGGAAAGGGTCATTAGGATGGTTTGAACACATGGAAAGAATGAGTGAAGACAGAATGGTAAAGAAGGTATATGTAAACGGCGTGAACAGAGCTAGAAATAGAGGAAGGCCGAGGAAAACGTGGCACGATCAAATCAATCAAATATTGAATGTCGGACACGTGAGGAGTCGGAGAAATCGACGTGCGTGCATGACAAGATGTATGAATGTAGAGGAATCGAGAAAAGTATGTCAGGACAGAACAGTGTGGCGTTCCATTCTTTCTGCCTACCCCTCCGGGGAGATGGCGTGATGGTTAGTTAGTTAATTATTATAAAAAGAGTTATTACGAAATCGAATTAGCATTCATATGTTAAATATAATTCAAGCTTATTATCACAACTACGCAAAAAATAAAAATTCATTACTGAAAAATACGAGTTTGTGTGTCAATAATTATGATACATACGTACATGAACGTGTAAACACAGGAAATTACCCCAATAAGTAGAAATACTTGATTAAAATATACACCGTGCAGAAAAAAAAATGTATCTGTTACAATGACATACATAAATCTGTAAATATTTTATGCAAACAAACAAACCATCACGCCGTTTCCCCGCAGGGGTAGGCAGAGAGAATGGACCGCCACACCACTCTATCCTAGCAAATCTCTCTAGTTTCCTCCACATTCATACAACGAGTCATACACGCACGTCGATTCCTCCCACTTTTAACATGACCAACCTTTAAAATTTGATTAATTTGGTCATGTCATGTTCGAAGTCGGAATAATCGACGTGGGTGCATGGTACGATGTATGAATGTAGAGGAAGCCCGAGAGGTATGCCAGGACAGACCATTGTGGCGATCCATCCTCTCTGCCTACCCCTCCGGGGAAATAGCGTGATGATTAGTTAGTTATTTAGTTGGCAACGAATTTTAATATTTATATTGTTAGTATCATATTTAATATACAGAATACAATAAAAATAATAATAATAAACGATTCAATGGCAAGTTTTGTGTCAGGCGTTTTCTGAAACCTTGTTTAAAACAAAACGGTGAAAAAGACGAAACTTAAAAGGTCGGCCATGCCCCTGTAATGTCAATAAAGGTCACTAGTAAAAGTCAACGAGTTATTAAACACAATACGTATAGATTTACTTTGATCCCTAAATACCTGTTCTTTATACCCGCAAACTAAATTATAATATGATAAATTTATACTTTCGTATGAAGCTTAGCTAGTATCAGTTTGTGTATGTTTTAATTGTGGTATGTCATTTTTATAAACGAATCAAACACTTCAATATTTTGCTCAAATACAACTGATCTTTTAAAATCACTACCGAAAGGCTTGGATCCAAGCGGAGCTTTCTCAGGATAAAAAACAAACATTCATTTTGTGTCTCTTTAACTCTATATGTAAAAATCCATATTAAATTATTAATACGAATGAAAACGTCTATTTTCTAGAAGTTTTATTATATTTTTAAAGAAATGACATATTTTGGCTTGCTAAGGCACAAAGGCATTTGGTAATGCCTTAGCAAGGCGAAACATGTCATTAGCATAAAATATAATAAAACTTATAATAAACCTTAGAAAACAGACGTTTTCATTAGCATTATTTTTTTTAATGTACAATATATGCAATTAGCTGAATTATGGTAATTCTTCTTCTTCTTTTTCGATGACGCTACCGTCAAAATTGAGCCTTGACCTCCTTCATATTTTGCCTCCAATTTGTAACCGTTAAATGGTGTGATAATGGTATTACAAGATAATAATTAAATAAAACGATGATTTTTTAACTACTTCCACTTTTGTCTTTATTTCGACAGCGACCGGTTCCGCCAGGCTCGCTGGCATCGACAGACCGAGATAGACAGAGTCTGTCGATGCCAGCGAGACTGGCGAAACCGGTCGCTGTCGAAATAAAGACAAAAGTAGAAGTAGTTAAAAAACATCGTTTTATTTAATTATTATTTAAAATGAACTTCCATTAAGAGATTTCAGTAAAATCATGTGATTGTATTACAAGATGTAAATTTATATTATATATTGTAATCGAGGGTTGTTATTAGTGAATAAATAAATATATTTAGTAATGTACTTATCGCAAGTCAATATCAAACTGCGATCTACAATAAAATTTATTATAATGCACGGAATTGTATTTTCCCTGTAGTCATAAAACATGAAGCCTTTTTCATCTTGCAAAACCCTTGACATTATATTACGTTTGAATGAAATAATTAATAAATAAATGTTGATAAGGAACATTTGGCACAGAACCGCGGCAATACTTGTGATAAACAGAGATGTGAGACCTTCGATAAAGTCGCGCTGTGAAATGTGAACTCCATTGAGGAACTGGAGAAAAAAAAACGGCAAAAATGAAGAGAGTATTTTTAGATGTTTGAAGCGGCGTGACGTCAGAGTGTTACATGCACAAAGAGGCGAGAGACGACAAGACCTAAATCCCGGCCGGGGGCGGGATGCAGGCGCGGGCGGGAGACAGGTGGGGCGGCAGGTGCATACGCGGGCACACAGGCGCACAGATCCGCCCCGCACGCCGGCTCTCGCGTGACGCCCGACCCGCGACACGTAGCCCATTTCCCCTAAACGGGAAAACAATAGGAAGACTTTGTTCGCTTTCGGAATTTCAGGTAAAAAAAAACACCAAGACGTCAAACGAAAATTTAAAATAAAATCTACGTGTCTCGGAACAGGACGCCACATTTCTAGAAAGAAGTTTTATTCATTATTTGAATCTTAAATATAAAGTCTTCATCATTACTTCATTCCGAGAAAGTATACAATTATGCGATGTATTGTACTATTTAAATGTGTTTTAATTTCTTTCAAATTATTTAATTACTGTTAAAACTCTGTTCAGGGTACCACAATTTTTTTTCGCGACAGCTGTTTCGTCTACCTACGGATGGTACTACCAAGAACATTGGAGATGAAGGTCCTAAGATCAATTACTGAAAAAAATCTCCGAGATCGTGTCCGCAACGCAGACATAAGAAAAACTTGCGTAATAGAGGATATCGTTCAGTGGAGTAGATCCAGAAGAAGATACTGAAGGGACCGTGTAGCCCGAATGGATGGTGACAGACTTGCATATAGAGCCGCTTATGAAATCCCCTCCGGACACTGATACCTGCCGCCCACCTGGAAGACCGCCTAAGATATGGAAGGACAGCTGGACCTCATCATCCGACGAGACATGATTTCTGTGTCACAGATCGTCAGATCTATTAAAAGAAGAAGAAGAAGAAGAAATACAAATTGTGAATATAATACATAAATTTTATGAATATAATACATATTTAAAAGGTCGGGCATGTTAGAAGTCGGAAGAATCGACGTATGTGTATGACTCGTTGTATGAATGTGGACGAATCTAGAGAGGGGTGTCAGGATAGAGTAGTATGGTAGTCCTTGATCTCTGTCTACCTTTCCGAGGAAACGACGTGATGGTTTATTGTGGTTGTTCTATTATTTTGGTGACCAATTTTGTTCAATAAAAACGCTATGGGAAGAAAACTTCATGAATTAAAAAAAATATATTATAATACTCGTACAAGGTGTCTCAAAAGAAAGTTTATATCGTTCATTAATATGTTGTGTGGAGATGTTAAACGACTTCTTGGTTCCTGAATTGCAAATAAACAAAGAATATGGATACGGTATAAAGAATATGGGATAAAGAATATGGTTCCAGCAGGGCGGAGCAACGTCACACGCGTCAAATAAGTCTCCGTCACGAGTTTGTGAAATTTTCCCTGGCAAATTGATCTCCAGGAGAGGCAGTCCTGATTTTACCCCTATGGACTTTTCCTGTGGGATTATCTCAAATCTAAAGTTAACGCCAATAACCTGACTTTCCTGGTGCATTTCAAAGAAAATATTCATCACGAAATGTAAGCCATCACGGAGCCTACCTGCCAATCCGTCATAATAAATTTTACTGTTCGACTAAACGAGTGTCACGAACGCGAGGGTTTACATTTTGACGATATTATTTTTAAGAAATAAAATGCTAAATTGTGTTCTTTAATAATTAAGAAACATTTTTTTTAATAAATGGCTTACTTTTCTTTAATTTAACCCCTTACCACAATACTGGCTCATATACGATCCAAAATAATCCTTCGCCATAAAAAACAACAAAATAATAAAATATGTCTTGCTTCTAGCAATAATACTAAAGTTTTACCTATGATCCGCGTTACTAGTTGTCAAACTTCTTGCTAGATGTCTCTGGTTGTACTAGATGTGCGTTTGACTGTTTCAAACTGTCGGTTTATGATTCTCTGTACAAACGTGATATTCAAAAGTGTTTTTTTGTTTGTTTGTAAAACGCTATAAATAATTATATTATACCGGTTTACTATAATATTATTTTCATTAGGTAAGTAATAAAATGATCACTTATATATAAAATTGTGGATAATATTGTGAAAAATCTAGGGATAAAAAGGGGAAGACCTAGAAATATTTTTTTGTATTTTATATAGGAAAAAATAATTTACTTGAAAAAGAAAAAAATACGTGTCTTTTTTTTCATCGTTTACTCATCTCATATATATTTTTTTACAAATTTAAAAAAAATCATGCAGTAAGGGGTTAACACTAAAAATAAACTTTCTTTTGAGACACTTGTATAACTGGAGTTGAACTTCCATAACGAGATTTTGATAAAAACGTAAACTATTTTTGGTATATGCGTTTTATAAAGGATTTTGTGCTTTAGGGATTACATTTATATGTATATGACGCACGGTGTGGATTTGTCACGTTTACCGAGCTGAAGAAGAAAGATTTATTTAATCCATGAACTTATCGCGGCCATAGACCGAAGCAGACATAGTTGGGCTTAGACTATGCTTTATGGATAACGTGATGGCTGATATGATTAGCCGGATGAAAATGAAGGATTGGAGCAGGTATTGGATTGGGGACTTTGGAATACAACCATCAAATTGTTTTTTCTTTAACGACGATGTAAAACTCCCCATTTAATAATTAATACAAAAGAAAACGTATGTTTTCTAGAAGATAAAATATTTTATGGGAATGACATGTTTCGTCTTACTAAGATATAATCAAATGTCTACATTACAAATACTGTAGATATTTAAAAATGTCTTAGCTAGGCGAACCACGTTATTCCCATATAATAATAATAAAATTTCTAGAAAACAGACGTTTTCAAGTTTAGTTTTGTAGAGTAAAACAAGTAGTAAAACAAGTAAGTTATATGAATAAAGTAAAAATATGATTAAATAGTATGATAGCTGGATATTTTATAATAAATTTTGAATTTTGAAAATACCGAAAGAGGGTGGTGGTCTAGGGCACAAAACGCTTGACATATTATACCAGGAATTAACTAGCAAATTCGGAATCAAGCCTACATGACCAGATACTTTCTTCATATTTTCTGCTCACATTAGAGATTGTTTAATAAATTCTTATACTATTAATTCAAATCCTTGGTGTACCTGTTAAAAAAAAACTTTATGTAAATTTTCATGTTAAATATTGAAAATTGAGGAAAACGTATTTTTTTGGAAATTTTATGATATTGTATTGTAATGTATTAGTATTAAAATAGAGTGATAGGTTTGTTAAGGGAAAAAGTACTTTTTCCTTAATATTAAATTTAACTCGTCGGCAAAACTGCTAACTAATTTTTTTGACAAAAAGACATTTTTTGATATGGTCAGATAGAAAAAAATACTCTATATGAGGCCACTAGGACAAGAGTGGTCTAACCAACATTTATTGAAAAATTGAGTTACTGGTCTAACCCACACCTATTTGTGACCTACTATAAAAGAAAAATTAATCTAACCACCATTTCCAAGTGGAAACATAGATATCGCCATAAACACTTCTTTTTCTCTGACAAAAAATCAAAATATATGGAGTCAAATGTGGTCTATTATAAGTAACCATCAAAAAATATCCTTAAACTTTATATTTCCCAATATTTCAAATACTATTCTAAAGACATTCACCAAACAAACAAGGTTTATCACTAAAGAAGACCCTAACCCATATAGTTTTTTTTTTTTAAATTGGGAAAAAACGTCAAATTTTCAATCGCATTTATCTCCATTGTCTAAATTTGGGGTAAGACCACTCTTGCCCTGGCGGCCTCATATATGAGTCAATATGGCGTGAAACAGTTATTCCATAAATTTAATAGATAATTTGAAATAAAATAATTTTAGGCTTTAAATGAATCATCACAAAAAAATTGGCCTTAAAATGAATATGACAAAGACAAAACTATTGACTAACCCAAATTGAAGACATTAAAATCCATAATAACAATGTAGAAGTGATCATCTTTGATATAATTTTTAAGTTCTTGCTGGAGTTGAGTTAGGTACCTAATTAAAGTTAATAAAAATAAAAGTAAGTTACTATTTATAGGAGAACATATTAAAGGTGGCAAAATAAATAAATAATAATAATAATAATGAAAACAATAAAAACAGTAATAAGAAGGAACAATTACACATAATATAGAGTCAAAAACGATGAATCATAATACATTAAAGACAATAAACATTATAAGTACATAAATAAATAAATTTGTGATACATAAAAACAAAGTTTTATAATTTAACAGTTCGTAATAAAATAACCTACTAACGGGATTTTTAATTACTTGATTCTCTTAGTCATTAATAAAATAATCGTTTTTTTTTTCGCTTTTCCTGAACAATTTATCAAAATGGAGTTCGCAGTTTTGCACTCTTAGCCGAAGAAATTCTAAATCTATAGATCAGATTTAATTTAGATATATGAAAGTGAGGAGAAAATTATTTTTCTCGCGTGCAATAAAAAACGCGAGTCACCGAGTTAAGTAGCTGTCTATCGCAAGAGAAAAATAGGGCTTAAGAAAACGGGAGAGTTATGTAAAATGACTTCTTGACAGAATGATTACTCCATCTATCACGAAGTAAGATTGAACGCTCGTCCTTGCCGAGTTAAATTGGTGTTTTGCGGTTGTCATTGTGCGAGCGGCTGATCCGTGGGAAATATGCTTTCTGTGTGTCGGTCGCGTCACTCGCGTGCCTACACAGATTGGGAATCTTATCATTGTATGTTATTATATGTGTGTAAGTGATTTTATGCCGTCAGTTGACATAGACATTTTAACGTGTAATTTAATATAAAAAATAAACAAACAAATTATATTTCTTCTACATATGTTCGCCACACTTTGTGTTGTAGATGTTTTATTTGTCTTTTTATTTTATATATACAACACTAACTTTAAAAAAATATTATTATTATACATCAGACAGGTTTCGGACAACCGGTCCTTCCTCAGTGATATAAAGATACATATTTAAAATTGTTTACAAATATGATCAGTTTTTTAACATCATTATATAATAACATCTGACAAAAAAATATCACTGAGGATGGACCGGTTGTCCGAAACATGTCTGATACATAATTGTATTTTTTTTAAAGTTAGTGTTGTATATACAAAGTTCGAGTATATAAAAAAGAAAAAGACAAATAAAACAATTTATAATTTGAAAAAAACTAACTTAACTAACTAACTAATCATCACGCCGTCTCCCGGAAGGGTTAGGCAGAAATAATGGACTACAACACTTTTCTTTCCTGACATATTTCCCTTGATTCCTCAACATTCAAACATCGTTTCATGCACGTGCGTCGATTTCTCTGACTCCTCACGTTGCCGACATTCAATATTTGATTTATTTGATCGTGCCACGTTTTCCTCGGTCTACCTCTATTTCTGGTTCCATTTACATCGTTAACATATAATTTTTGTACCATTCTACAAGTATTTTCACTCATTCTTTCCATGTGTCCAAACCATCTTAATGACCCTTTCATTATTTTGTTCATAACACCATCATTCGCAACGCATTCGCTTCTTATATTTTCATTCGACACTATCATACACAGAGTATCTACACATTCGTCTAAGAGATCTAATTTCTACTGCATTTATTCTTCTTTCATTCTAATTAATTAATCATGAGCCTAATTTGAAAAAAAAATTAAACAAAATTTAAAACTTTTAGATAAACTTAAGGCGTTAACACTGTAGAATTCCACAATGAAGATTTTTTTATTAATTAAAACATTGTTTATTCCACTTTTGACATTATTTTTCACGACATCTTTTGATGGCTTACACATTCATCGTCGGGAGAACGATTTTATGAACGTTTATATCGTTTTCCCGATAGATAGAGAAAAATAAACTCAAAAGTGAAAAAAACCGTGTTGGAATTCATAAAAAAAATCGTCATAATTTAAAACACTTGTGTACTTTGTTTTTACACATTTTTCTTCTTCCTTGCTATAGACCTATGTGATATGTTCTCCAGAGGGTTCCTCCTCCTGTGAGGTAGGTTCCCAATTGTCATTCCATTTTTAAAGAGGTCTTCTGCAAGGACAAGTCCCGTGAGGCTGATAGTAGTGCAATATAGGGGAGTCTGGTGGTATCCATTATTTGAACATGACCGTAAGTCTCTCCATCGTTGTCTTCTCCATCTTATTATATCCTCAGCCTCATGTATCTCTCCTATTTTGGTGTTCTCGCGCGGTTTCACAGTGTCTATTCTGATATTATCCTCGGTGTCTTCATCTCGGAGATTCTCAAAACGTATTTGATCCTGACTGTGTCTGCCCTTGCTTCAACGCTATATGTTATTTTTGATCTTACTAGTGTTTTATAGATTACCATCTTACTCTTAAGATTAATATAAGAATCTATAAATCATGCGTTATTTTTCCATCTCATGGATTTTAGAGCACCGAGGATTGCTTCTGCCTTGTTGACATTGGCTTGTATTAGAAGCTTCTTCAGGGTTATAAAACAAATTGAATCCTGATGCAAGGTTCAAATAAGGGAACTCTTAACCAGGATTTAAAAAATATAAACAGTAACCTTGATGAAGCTCCGGCGGGAGCGAAACCAAAGTAAAAACAAAGTATTAATGTGTTTTTTTTATAAATAATATTACGCTACAAATAAAGTATTTCATACAAAAGCAATATATACAATAAAGTTACAGAAAATAAATCAATTTGCTTTACAAAATTTAAGTTCTTACGTATGTCTTCAAGTGTATGTATGTATTATTATGACGCAATCAAAAATCCCCAGTGAACTCGGTAAATATACTCAAGTATACAAACGTTATTTGCACATATAAAACACACCTTCACTTAAAATATAATACAATAAACAAGCGTTCCTTTAAAATTAATATTTTAATTCTTATTGGAAAAAAATAGTTTATATTAGAGGATTAATTCTGTGACTGTAAAGTCGTTGGAATTGTGCCCTTCTTATATGTTCATCTTATAGTAGGCGATCTATTATACATATGTCATTAATCCATCGTTTAAAAGATTTGTGTCGCTGTATTAAGTATTCCATAAAAATATGTATTCAACGGGAACATAAATAAAAATAATTATATTATGAATCATGTCAGAGCGAAAAATTACAGTACATAATGTTATTAATATTGTGAAAAGAGCGGCGAAGAAAAGTCTCCGATAGACGAATGTTTGCTTCCGTACGGGGGACGGGCCCGCGTCCCATTACACCCCACACGGCCTGGTCACACGTACGCCATTAATCTCGCAAAACTGTTTATAAAATGTCACACTAAATTGCCGAGTCATATCATAAATAACAGTATATTTCCTTTAAGCCTTCTCTGTCGAATATCTCGAGATGTGCGGGGCCCAGTGTGGAGAGCGCCATGGCACCGGGGTCTTATGACAATGCTCAAGTAATAAAGTCATTTTTCTGGATGAAGTTTTAATTTAATGTTTAACCCCCTAAATCCAACTTACTTCATTTGCAGTAAAAACATTGTCTCAAACTGTTGTTGGCTTAATTTACAATCAAACCATCAAATCCCTCTGGTGACACCGGTGGGCAGAGCAATTAATCTGATGAACGCGGTCTCCTCGGGGATCGACGCCTTTCATATTAGTGAAAGTACGTTCAGAAGGCAAATAATCTTAATTCTGGAGTGTATCCTGTCTTTCTAATGTTGAACCATCTCTCATGCGTTTCTGGTAGTATACTATACACAATATATTATTTAACCTGATCTCAATAGATAGATGCCTTAAAAATTAAGTTTGTAATGTCTGTTGATGAAATAAACTGATTTGATTTGATTTGAAATCAAATAAAATTAGTTCATATTCTCAAAATATATTACAATTACCAATTATATAATAGTTTATGGCATCTATTGAGAACAGGTCAAATATAATATATAATACCAGGAATGCATGAAAGATGGTTCAAATTTAAGAATACAAGATACTCTCTAAAATCAAGTGATTTTTTTTCTGAACGTACTTTGTCTAATACGAAAGATATCGATCTTCGAAGCGATCATGTTCAGCAGTTTGATTGCTCTCCCCACCGGCATCACCAGAGCCAGGTTGTTTCTGCGCGTTGGGAGATAAAATAGTCTCTGCTGACCCTGTCTTAGATAACCATCCGAAACATAAAGATGGATACCGTCCAAAATGAAGGAATTTACAAAGAACAATCATAATGCCATTGCCGGGAATCGAAACCGAGACTTTCGGTATGGCAGCCATAGCTCTTGCCACTCTGCTACGAAGGTCACCATATCATAAAACACATATTTTTAATTTTACAAGGATTAATTGTATCTCAATAGAGACGAAGATGCAAATCGTTTTCTGGGAACAGAAGGTGGTGGCCGAAGGTGTCTACAAGAATTTGTATACATTCAAAATGTTGTTGTACATATTTTTAAATTTAAATGACCAAATAGAAATATATCTACTAAAGCAAATATGACAGTACATAATGGAGTTTTAGTGCCAACCCTTATGTATAATAGTAAAACTTGGAGCTGGCAAAAAAAGGACGAAAGTAGGATAAATGCCTTGAAAAGAGATCACTAAGAAGAATGTGCGGGAAAACGATAAATGATGGAATACCGAACGACGAAATAAGAAAGATGTAGGGTAGACGATTGCATCATAAGTAAAATTAAAAAAGGATACCTGAGATGGTGTGGACATATGGAATGAATGGACGAGGAAAGAATGATTAAAATGTTGTATACAAACAGTGTGATAGAAAGAGAAGCCGAGGAAGACCAAGGAATGCATGGCATGACCAAATAATCAAATGCTAAAAGGCGGTCACATTCGAAGTCGGAAAAATCGACGAGGGTGAATGTGACGTAGAGAAAACTAGAGAGGTATGTCAGGACAGTGCAGTATGGCGGTCCATCCTCCCTGCCTACCCCTAGAAATTTATGAGTGTATGTACGAGTACATCACGATTTACGCGCAATTTTTTAGAGTACATGTTTCATTGATTGTATGGCGTCCCAATAAATTTATAGAAGTTCCCGTTGCATACCCGAGGCTGTTATAAGGCGTAGCGGCGCCCTTTTATCAGCCTCGCTCGTACACTCCCTAGGCCTGTCCCCGGTCCATCCGGGACTTACATTTAAAGACGGCAACAGCAAGGGGGTGCCAGACCACATTTAATCTACTCCATCCTACTTCTATGCTCCGCTGTACTTTATTGAATAAATAAACATAATATATAATACATGAAAATTTTAGGAACATAATATAAAAGATAAAAAGAATGATACACCACAATAAAGTTGATTATTTATAGCATATTGGTGATTGAGTGTATTGATTTGTAGCGTTATAATCGCCCGGACTCCCTCTAGGCTGATTTACGTAAGCGGAGATCGGGGTGAAGGATATCTGGGATAGGTCGTGGGGGGTGCGGCCAATGACCCGGCGGGCATGCAGGTCGCTGCACCGGCCGGGGGTGGGGGAGAAACGCCAGACGGGGTACATTTCGATTCAAATTGAAAACTCTGCGAGGAAACGAGATAAAGAGATCTTCCCGCCCTCTCGGGGGTAGTCGGGAAAGTTTTCCCAATATGCTTAAAAGCTATGACTGTAATATTACGTAATAGGAACGTTTTACTCTGGAATGTCGGGAACGAATGCTGTAAGCAGTATTTTCCAAAGTGAATAATGATAAGATGACACTTTGAAATAACGTTCAATGGAATCCACACTCGTACGAACGTATTATTCACGTTGTTTAATTATACTGTTCGTAATACTTTCACCGAAAATTAATTGTACTCGTATTACAAATTTATTTAACAAATCTATTATACTTTGGGAATTAAAAAAACATTGTTAAAACCACTTTTTACTAAAAAATATTAAAATACACGACATGTTTCAGAGGATACCTCCATCTTCAGGTGTAAAAATGTACCTACTTATAACAAATAGACTAACTTAATTTAAAAAAATTTGAAGAATTTTTGGATCGAATTTTAAATGCGTTTTTTATTAATCTTTCTTTGTTTAGTTTTTGTTATATTTTTACACCTGAAGATGGAGATATCCTCTGAAACATGTCGCGTAATTTAATATTTATTTTATTAAAAAGTGGTTTAAATAATGTTTTTTTAATTCCCAAAGTAGATTACTATGGAATTCCACAGTGTTAATGCCTTAACTTTCAATAAGTTATTTAACAAATGTTTTTTTTGTTATTTATAATGCGTATGATTTAACTAATTAACTAACTTACAAACCATCACACCGTCTCCCCGAAGGGGCAGGCAGAAATAATGGACTACCACACGTTTCTTTCTTGACATACTTCTCGCGATTCCTCCACATTATTACGTCGTGTCATGCACGCACGTCGATTTCTCCGACCGTTTGATTTATTTTATGGTGGCGCGTTTTCCTTGGTCTTCCTCTATTTCTAGTTCCATTGACATCGTTTACATGTACTGTTTACCATTCAATATTCAGTTTTTTTGTTTATTAAATATTAAAAGATTTTACAAATATTAAGAATATCGTTATTTTACATAAATTATATTGAAGTTCTGAAAGACATTAAAACAATAAGAAACTATTAAATTACTTTTTATTCGTTTTAGATAAAGTGTGTTAAAACACTGTGGAATTCCATATAGACGATTATTTTATTGATTAAAACACTGTTTTTTCACTATTGGAATAATTCGACTTTTAAAACGTGGATAAGTGGAAAAATCTTTATTTTAATTCATATTTTTTATTCATTTGAAACATTCACCGTTTACCTGAAACGTATGACTTCTAATTTTGAATTCGAAATTTCGAGAAATATTTAATATGGAAAACTCATATTCTTGGTAGAACTTAACAAAAACATGTTTTGAAATACTTTTGGGGACAAACATCCTGTTTTTTTAATAACCGGAACAAAATTGGACACCGATATGCCCGCGACGTAATTACCCGTGAATGTATATTTATGACAGAAAACGTAATCAATAATATTATTGTGAATGGTGTTCTCACCGTATCCATTTGTATTATATTTCCAACGAACGGCCTGCGTCACGACCCTATCGGCAGGTGCATCGCACTAATAAATTTTAGAAAAATCAATGAATTTATTATACTTCGCAACAAGTATGGGAGTAGATATATATGGATGTGGTTTCGTTAATATTATTTTAGCGTTATCTTATATTATCTTAGCGAATTCCACAGTGTTTTAACACACATATTTAGTTTATCTAAAACAATTTTTTTTAGTAGTTTCTTATTGTTTTAATGTCTTTCAGAATTTAAATGTAATTTATGTAAAATATCGATATTCTTAATATTTGTAAAATCTTTTAATATTTAATAAATCAAAAAAACTAAAGAAAGAATGGTTAACAGTATATGTAAACGATTTAAATGGAACTAGAAATAGAGGAAAATGCGCCACGATCAAATAAATCAAACATTAATGTCGGCCACGTAAGGAGTCGGAGAAATCGACGTGCGTAAATGACACGACGTAATAATGTAGAGATGTGTCATCCCCATAAAATATAGTAAAATTTCGAAAAATAAAGAATATGAATTTAAATTTAAAAGAGAAGGGATATGGTCATTAAGGCGCTATCCTCACAAAATAAGCTTATCATTGACACGACGAAGAAGAAGACGCATTTGAACATTTAATGTTGTAAATAAAAATTCTAGCGTTGAAATTAATAATAATTTATTTTTATCAAAAGCTAAGAGAGCCAGCGTCATTAAATCATAACTTAAAATAATAATTAATTATCTCTTGGGGATAATTGACAACCCATCTGTGCCCAGAATAGATTTTTGCAGAGTTTAATGGCCATCGCCAGGCTATAATTGCCTTGTGAAAAAGATAACATTTTAAAATGCTATAATAATAAATTTTTTATAAAAATAAATTATTAGGAGCAATCTGCGAGTTTTTCCTTATTAGAACTATACTTTATCGGCCAATTAAAAATACAAACATTATTTAAAACATAGTGGAGAATATATTTGGTATTACAACAACAACAGACCATCACGCCGTTTCCCCGCAGAGAGAATGGACCGCCACACTATTCCATCCTGACACACCTCTCTAGCTTCCTGCCCATTTATACAACATGTCATACACGCACGCCAATGCTTCCGACTTCTAACATTACCAACCTTTAAAATTTGATCAATTTGGTCTTGCCATGTTTTCCTAATTTCATTTTTAGAAATCCAAAATATATTTAATTGTCTTACTAACTAACCATCACTCTGTCTCACCGGAGTGGTAGACAGAATGAATGTATCGCCACATTGTTCTGCCCTGATATACTTCTCTCGATTCCTCTACATTCAAACATCGTGTCATCCACGCACGTGGATTTTTCCGACTCTTCACGTGACCGACATTTGATCTTGAACATTGAATATGATTGATTTGATCGTGCCCCTTTTTTCTAGACCTTCTTATATTTCTACCTCCGTTCACGTTCGATTTCTCCGCTCCGTGCGTGTATGACTCGCTGCATGAATGTGGAGGAAGCTAGAGAGGTATGTCAGGATAGAGTAGTGTGACGGTCCATTCTCTCTGCCTACCTCTGCTGGGAAACGGCGTGATGGTTTGTTGTTGTTGTTTTGTAATTAAATCATTAAGTAGGTCATTAAATCAGGGTACATTATATTTGTTTCCATTATCTGCTCGCATGCACCGCCGTGTTTTGGCAATGAGCGAACAAATAAAGCAATTCACTTGAAGGAAACCAGATTTCAGTTGTTTTTACAAAAAAAAAAAGAAAAACAAACGATCCAAATTACAAAACATGTGGCGCTAGAGAGCGCTAATTTGAAAACAAAATATTGATCACGTGGCATGCTTATTGCCGTCCCCCTCCCACGGTCTGCCTCTCCCTGCCCCACCCACCACCGCCCCGGGCCCCATCGCCCATGGCATCATGTTGTCTCTCATCAATTCCCATCGGAGGTAATACAAGAGTTATTACATTCTGATATTATCTGTTGCCATGGCAATGGCAGTTAATAGGAATAGGTCGTGATAAGATAGTACGTGATGCTATCCGCTGCACCGTACTCCTGTTGTACCTCTCTTCTACTTGCTAATATTATTCAAAGACTATAATCCTATACATGAAATATAATTTCTCATTTGAAATTAATAAAGTACTATTATTATTTCATTTTTCATTTTCATTTATTTTAATAAAAATCACAAACATTACAAACATATAATTTCAGATCGTTTGCAATTATAAATTCTTATAATGTTATTTTTCTCAACATGTTTCAAAGGTTTCACAACTTCACCATTTTTTCGAAATAATTTTGGTTACTTTATATCGTTCTCCCGATAATGGAAGTGTAAAACTTTCAAATCATATTTATTGTTTCTTGAACAATGATGTAAAACTCCATATTAAATTATAAATATGTATGAAAAAACTATAGTTTTCAAGGAGTTTTATTATAATGTTTATGTATGACATGTTTCGCCCTTCTAAGACAATATCAAATGTGACGAAACTTCAACTCGTTGCAGTTTATATACACTAGTAAATGGAGCAGAATCACCATATTCTGCTCCATTTGCTAGTGTATATAAACTGCAACGAGTCAAATCATGTTAAGAAAAATAAACTTAAAAGTGGAAATAAAACATAGTTTTAATTCATTAAAAAATATGGTCATAAAATGTAATTTTGATGCTTTCTGGTTTATACTTGCTTCATATTTCCAACTATTAATTGACCAATCGCTAACTTGATCGATATTCTTCAAATATCTGTATGGAAAATTGTTGACGTTCAAAAAAATTATCAATATTTGAAATAATAAACAAACGAGAAAACATAAAAAAGGGATGAAATTTGTCTAAAAATAAACTAAATCCTTCTTCTTCTTCTGCTTTATTTAGGACTGTGTCCTGTTATTTCTCGGAGCCTGTTCCTGGGATGCAGATGTCCAGCTGTCTCGCCATCTTTTAGGTGGTCTTCCTGCAGGTCGATTTCCTGTTGGTACTTTATTTGCGGCTATATTGATCACTCCTTCAGAACATGCTCTTTCCACATGATCTCTCCAGTAGCGTCTTCACAGTATTCCCCATCGCACGACATCTTCTACATTGCAGATCTTTCTTATTTCAGAATTTCTTATTCTATCTCGGAGTGTCGTTCCCGCAACGGATTGGATAGTCTTCATTTCTGTGGTTCTTAGGATACTTTTTGTTCTGATGGTGTCAGCTCTCGTTTCTATTCCATATGTCATTATAGGACGTACGCATGTCTTGTAAATTCGAGTTTTGCTCTCCTTTAGCATATTTTTATTTTTCCAAATAGCATTCGTCAAGCAGCCAGCCACAACGGCGGCCATGTTTGTTAGGTAACATACTTCTCCGAAGAGGTCACTGCTGCTTGATACATCAACACATAAGTACTTGAAATGCATCACTTGGTCTATTATTTTATTATCTAATGCAAGCTTACATCGTACTGGTTGCCTTGATGTAACCGTACTCTTTGTCAGGTCTATAGAGATTTTCATGCTAAACTAAATCCCTACCTTAAAAATATAATATGAGTTCACATTTGGAAGAAAATTTATAAAACAACAAGGCTTTAATTCAATTGTTGAATAATTTTTCACACAATCTCCAATGTGAGCGGAAATTATACCTCAATATAACAATGATGAAACCAAGGCATGTCCAGGATTATATCCAAGTCCACTAGATCAGGAGTTATCCATTATGTTTGCTAGATCATGATCCGGATTATGAGAAAAATAATTATGAAATCTTACACTATATCATCAAACCAAAGAAAATAAATTACGTATTGAAAATAAAATATTTCATAGATATCTATTACTCGTCCTTGTGAAATACACAATGTTATTATTTTTCAATTTTCCATCGCAATGTTAAATTCAAATTCTCCGAAAATTATATAAATAGACACCGCTCAATACTGAGCTCAAAAATTCCATGTTTCCTCTCAGCGCCGATCACCTTTTATGGAAATCTTAATTTCTCTCAAGCGCTGTACACAATACATTCTACTCTACAGTATTCCTATATAAATAACATTGGAATAGAAATTTAGCAATAAACGTGAATAGTCCAAGTTTATTATATCGCGTGACGCGGTTTTATGAGAAAACGTTTTGGAAAGTAACTTTTTTAATATATCCCGCTGAGTAAAAATTCTGTTAGTTAATTGTACAATATTCCACGAATTTTTACACGAGACATATTTTTAATTAAAATTGTTTAGTACCTACCTGGGTACATTTTACTATGTCGGTACATTTATTGAGCGCATCTATTCATAATATTTCAAATATAACACTCGTATGATCTCCTATTGCAAATACCAGCAATATTTCGCACTAGAATTTAAAAGACACAAGTCTAAATCACGTTATCAACCAGTGTCACTTGTGAATCATTGTGAATGCGAATATGGTATGTGTGTTAAATCATTTTTGTGAATATATGTTTAAAAAATTATATTTTTCTATTACGTGTGGAGCGCATGGGTGAAGAAAGAATGCTTAAAAAAGTATACGTTAACGATGTAAATGGAGAAAGGAGTCGAGGTAGACCGAGGAAAACATGGCATGATGAAGAATCGACGTGCGTGTATGACTCGATGTATGAATGTGGAGGAAGCTAGAGAGGTTTGGTCCATTCTCTCTGCCTACTCCTGCGGGAAAACGGCGTGATGGTTTGTTGTTGTTGTACGTATTTTACATCATATACGTTGATATATAATATATTTGTAGATAGGTAGGTAATTAAAATTCTTTATTGAAAAAATAAAATGACAATAATATGAAATATTTCGAAATGAATAAATATTAATGCGAATCTTGTCATTTCCATAAATTATAATAAAATTTCTAGAAAACAATTTGGAGGTTTTAAGGAGAGCCAATTGTAGTAGACAACAACTGCTAAAGGACGTTAAGGTCCGTAAGATTTCATAGCTGGGTCACATTCTGCGGGGAGATAAATACAGTTTGCTCCAACTAATACTGATGTGAAAAATTGAGGGGCAGCTTGGTCTTGGTAGAGGACAAATGTCTTGGCTGTGCAACATAAGAGACTGGACCGGATGAGACATGTGGGGGAGCTGTTCCGGGTTGCGCAAGATAGAGAAGCCTTCGCCGGAGTGGTTGTCAACGTCAGGGGGACCTGATACGGCACGCGAAGAAGAAGAAAACAAAAGTTTTCATTTGTATTAATTATTTAATATCGAGTTTTATACATTGTTCAAGAAACAATAAATTAGAGTATAAATGCTGAAGAAAATCACTTCAATTAATAAATGTGGTAAGAATTATTATTATTCCAGGTACACTATAACAATATTATTGCGATGCTGCATTATTCCATTACTTCAGCATTGAAACGAAATTGAATGACGTGGATCAATAATTTTTTCGACATAGAAATAATACAAACATGATATTATTTAAGGAGTCAATTTTTTAACAGAGAAGGAGCTCAATCAAACCAAAGTGTCAAAGCCTAATTACCGGTTTTTCCCTCTTAGCCTTAATCATAGGGGTTGGTTTATAGCTTAGTCAATTAACAATTTTGCTGATTCTTGGGATGCCAATTGGATTTTTTTAATGTAGTAGTTTCCCGTTGCTTTCAATAAATTTATATACAACGGGTTATTTTACCTACTTTATATATTTTTAGCTATTGATTCTCATGATATAAGATAGAGAGCTAATCTATCGCAATTTTTATTGTCACGTGAATTCTACACCAGACCAAAGATAGTGTAAGAATTACACAATAATTGCCGGGAATCGAACACAGGATCTTCGGTGTGGCAAGCATAGCTGTTGCAACTTTACAACAAAGGCCGTCCTTCTATAGAGTAAATATTACTTGCCAGTTAAACTTTACTTCAATGAAATAAATACTTTAACCTCTTAGACGAATGTGTATATACTCTGTGTATGATAAAGTGTCGAATGAAAATATAAGAAGTGAATGCGGTGCGAATGATGGCGTTATGAACAAAATAATGAAAATATCATTCATCGGTTTGGACACAAGTAAATAATGAATGAAGAAAGAATGGCAAAAAAAATTTATATGTTAACGATGTAAATGGAACTAGAAAAAGACGAAGACTGAGGAAAACGTGGCACGATAAAATAAGTCAAATATTGAATGTCGGCCGCGTGAGGAGTCAGAGAAATTGATGCGTGTGCATGACACGATGGATGAATGTTGAAGCGAGAGAAATTGTCAGGAAAGAGAAGTGTGCCAGTCCATTCTTTCTGCCTACCTATATCACCTCGGAGTTTGATGTATTTTGTGGTAGTTTGGCTCATCTGAGGGAAGTACTATCATTATTATAATTGTATGGTATATTTATTTTATTAATTTGTCATGCATCTTATGTTTCTCGCTCTTTTTATTATGTATTACTTATTATCGTGTATCTCTAACTTGTATCTTGAGTGTTTTGGAAAAATAAATCTGTAATGCTTTAGATATATTTAAAATAAATAAATGAAAATAAATAAAACACGCAAAGAAGAAGAAAAATGAATCGCTTCCACATTCACGTAAAAGACACTTATCTAGAACGATGTTATTGTTTCATTGATTCCTAGAGACTTCTAGCAAAATGTACATTAGAAAAGTAGACTTTGTAAGTACAAAGTGTAAAAATGTAATACACAATATGTTTTTCTCCGTGTTTCATTTTATGGCGCCCAAGACGAACGTGCGAGCTGGCGTGTTGAATTGGCAAAGATCCAGAATCGGTGAAAGCTCCGACAACACTCGAGCTTATGTCACACTGACAGTACTGGTAAACACCGAAAATTAGAGGTATATATTTTTATGGTCTTCCATCGGGTGAAGGAATTCAACGCCGTAAATCAAGTTTAATTAAGTATTTGAAACATCGACACCCAACGCCTATTTCTGATCAGTTACACCACATACAAAAATACATTCATACAGAGTATATATTAAGAACGTCGCGTCGTTTTAACTTATATTGATAGAATAATGAAGATAAATGACATATAACAGCAAAAAAAAAACAACCGTTTTTTTCTTACTCTTTAATTATAGAAACCCACTGCATTAACGCCTAAAGTTTATTAAGGACGTATATTAATATTTAACAAATAAATTTAGGATAATCAAATGATTTTACTGAAATCTCTCGATGGAAGTTCATTTTAAATAATAATTAAATAAAACGATGTTTTTTAACTACTTCCACTTTTGTCTTTATTTAGACAGCGACCGGTTTCGCCAGGCTCGCTAGCATCGACAGACTGGTCCAGTCTGTCGATGCCAGCGACTATTATTAAGTAGTTATTACGCAGTATTAAGTAGTTAAAAAACATCGTTTTATTTAATTATTAAATAAATTTAGAATACTTTTTTAAATATTGATATTAATTACGTACAAGAAGTGAATGCGGTGCGAATGAAAGTGTTATAAACAAAATAATGAAAGGAACATGAATATGGTTTGGACACATGGAAAGAATGAATAAAGAAAAAAAATGTAAATGGAACTTAAAATAGAGGAAAACCGATGGAATAAATCAAATATTGAACGGCCACGTGATGAGTCGGAGAAATCGAAGTGCGTACATGATACGATGTATGAATGTTAAGGAAGTGAGTGGGATACGTCAGGAAAGAAAAGTGTGGCAGTCAATTATTTCTGTCTACCCTTTCGGGGAGACGGCGTGATAGTTAGTTAATTAGTTAGTTATTTAACTTAACATTGACTGAGTCAAATCACATTTGTTATATTATCTATGTATAATAGTTTGTAGGATTCTGTGATAAAATATAATTCTGGAAGAGAAATATACTCGTATAAGACATTTTGGAAAATTAAATATTATAGTAAACTATTATAACATCTATATTCGCCATCACTTTGTGTTGTGGATTCACATCTGAAAAGCTTTTTGAGAACATTGTATTCTCACAACACGTTTTTGCAATTTTTCACAAACATGTTTTGGGACACAGATGCCCTTCTTCAGCATAGAAATTTTAACAATATAATGAAACAAAATTGTTACTTATATACTTAATGAAAAAAGAGAGGGAGGAATTAAGTCAAGGGTTAAGGTTAATTTTAATTTGGTTAGAATTATGGGATAGAGGAAACAAATCAAATATTGGACTTAAGTTAAGTTTATTTTGTTGTTTCAAATACCTTATTTTTATTTTTAATGTCTTTTATTAAATAATAAGTGTTAAATAATGTAATATTAACCACGATATACATTATCACGCCGTTTACCTTATTGTATACGCAATTTTCTTGCTAAAACTATTTCTAGAAAATATGCGATGATTTTAAATACGTCACACGTATGTAAATTATTGGAATTCTAATACCCATATCCTGCATGTAAATAAATAAAGATAAATACAATAGTATTCAAAGAACTCCAATGTAAGGTGAGACCCGTTGGCACTAATCTGCCGGTGAATACGCTCCCGTCGCTTTAAATGTGTATTTTTAGATAATGCAAAATCATTGCGAGAGATAAGAAACGGAAGTAAACAAACCTATCAAATTTGATACGCGAGGCAAATCTTATTATGATATTAATTCTAAAATCGGAAACATTGCTCCCGAAATAAACGGCTCAGCATTACATAAATGATGTATTCCGAGACATAAAACGTATTTAGAACAAAAGGCAAGATTTAAAAAAAGTCATCCGACCGGCATTAACTTATGAAATAAAGTATTGCCATGTAAAAATACACATGAAAAGAAACTCCACATGACAGAAATGCGCATGCTGCAATAGTCGAGAGGAAGCACATTTAAAGACAAGGTACAAAACGAATATGCGGGGGAAGTTTTAAGGTTACACCCATAAAAGAAAAATCATCAAAATCAAAAATTCGATGATACGGTCACGTAATGAGCTGACCGCACGACCATGTCGAAGCCACTGAAAGTGTATTTCCGTGGCTACTACGAAAACATTAGGTATCCGGGCCTGTTAATTACTATGGCAGAGGGAATGGTTGAGGACAGAAATTGCAGAGGCCGCCAATGGGACGCCCATATGGACCAGGTGATAAGAGACATGCGCTGTGGTAGCTACGCAGAAATGAAAAGACTGGCTGGAGACAGGACTGAGTGAAGAGAACGAGTGAAGCATGTTGCAGCCTAATCCGCAGGATTGTAACCACGAAGAAAGAAGGCTAAGAAAAGATGGAAAGTGGTAGACCACAAACTATATGGCTAATTAATTCTAAAGCTTAAGGAAGAAGGTGCCTACCAGCGAAACTCCTGGCGCCAAATGATTTTTAGAAAAGCCGAACTCGCGAAACGATAAAATAATATTAAATGTGTCTGGAAAATCCCGTAATTAATTTGTAACAAAACCAGTGAATCACAAACACAGACGAAAATATAATCTAGATTGAACATATAACATAGAAGAATGAAGATACCCACCGCTACCCGAGGCTGTTATAGGACGCAGCGGCACCCTTACGCCAGCCTCGCTCGTACACTTCCTAGGGCCATCTCCTGCCCATCTGAGGCTTACATTTATTTCAATCAACCATAAGGGCGGTGCCAGACCACATTTAATTTATTTTTTTCCCTATTATGTCCCGTACTTGGACTTTCTAGACTCCCGTACTTTCTAGTCCCATACAGATATCAAACTCAATTTATTTGAAAAAATCATACAAAGGAAAAACTCTTCTGCTAGGTTAAACATTACACATTCATACTACATAAACTAAATGTATAGAGTGTTTTACAATACATATTCAAAATTTAAAAAAATACATTAAAATAATGTTGATGTCTATGATATTGGCTTCATTAAATAGATAATTTTATGCCATTATTGTTTCAATATGATTTCGGGCATATGAGCGCCACGGCTAGCTCGAATGAAGGGCAATCGTGAAATCCAATTTTCGACAATTGTCGTCTTTGTGGATGCGTATTATCCACTAGAATGTACGTGGTGCGAAAACGATCCACGGTCTTCCGAATAACTTGCTCGGATGGACGATTATGTCGACCGTAAAATGGACGTAGTGCACGATAAGTTTTACACCTTTTATTTTCTTGAATAACATAATTCAATTGTTAATATTTTGAATGCAGCAAAAATAGCTTTGACTTTAGCAATTCACCTAAGACGCGCCTTCGTAAAGTGTTAAGCGTACATCGACACGCTCGAAATTATGAATTGAATGTATGTCATACGTATATGTATTCACACGTGTACATTCGCCAAAGAAATGTACATATGAAAAATGTAATGTCAAAAATGAACGCTAAGAAATACACTTCAATGAATGTTCGATAATACATAGTATTTTGGAATGTTAACTAACTAACTAACTAACCATCACGCCGTCTCCCCAAAGGGGTAGGCAGAAAGAATGGACTGCCAGACTTTTCTATCCTGACATATTTCATACATCGTATCATGCACGCGCGTCGATTTCTCTGACTCCTCACATGGCCGACATTCAATATTTGATTTATTTGATCGTGCCACGTTTTCCTCGGTCTTCCTATATTTCTGGTTCCATTTACATGGTTAACGTATAATTTTTTTACCATTCATTCATTCTTCCCATATGTCCAAAACATCTTAATGATCCTTTCATTATTTTGTTCATAACACCATCATTCGCACCGCATTCACTTCTTATATTTTCATTCGACACTCTATCATACACACAGTATGTGAGTATGCACACATTCGTCTAAGAGAATGTGTGGATATGTGTTTTGGAATGTTACGATAGATTATAACACGTTTTCCGTGGTTACTATGTTTTTAGTAGATACGGTGTTACGAAAAGAATATTTTGGGAAAGAAATTGAATCAAAAGTGAATATTAATACGAAAATTTCATCCAGCGTCATCTGGCAGGGGTTCCGATTGGCCAAACTAATAAATCAGTCCCGCAGTATGAATAATAATTTTTCGAATCACAGTTTTATCTCTCAAATGAAACGAGCGGAAATTTGTTCTGCTGACGTCGGCCAACGGTGTGATTTTTTTATTTACACTAATAGACAGATTATAATATATTTCCTTCGAACGTGCGTCATTAATGATTTGTTTCGAGTACGTAGCGAGATGAAAAAAGGTGTCATGGATCCAGAGAACGAGTTATTTATCTCCACGTTGGTGTATAAATTTATCTTCTCAATAGCTGTGATGTTCCAGAGGCAAACGGCAAAAAGCGGTAACCTCGGATCTCAGAGTGTCTAATGATAATATTTGGAAAATTCTGGTTCGCTGGAGAAAATATAAATTAACCCTTTCAGCCCTGACGGTAAAGTGGAAAACATTTTCGAATGCTAAAATTAAAATTTAGAAAATACAGAATTCTTTCGTAAAAATAAACATGTTTCAGACATAGTTAGAGTTTTTTTTTTGTGAATGTATACTTATACTTGTATACGAATACTGGATTTCACCCACAGATGTTCTGCTTAATGCTTAATAAACATAAATCTCAATAGATGGCGTTAGTATGTAGATTATATATAGAGTAATCTTAAAAAGATTAACATATGTAATCAAAATCTTCATAAATGGCACATTGAAACTGACATGTGAAATCTGGCATAGGACTTTAACATATATACAACTTCCAAAAATTTTGTCATACATGGTCATAAAGAAAGGTGGAATGGGGAATGTTGTATTAAATAAAGCGTGCGCTTAACCCAACCAATGACAGGTCATAAGTCCTGTAAACACCTCGATCACCATATTCTGTTTTCAATTTGCATATTCGTCTCTATTGAGATACAATTAATCATAGTTAGAGTTATTTTTAATTATAAAATGTGTTCTGATTAGTCCGAATATCTCAGGGTTCACATACACATTTCAATATTTACAAGACAAAGCTCTGTTAGACACACCGCGAGCCAAATTTTCCACATTCCTGTTTATCGCAATAACTACATTCAGATGACGGTAATCTATAAAATTATTTTGGAGACATTAATGTTTTCCACCTGAATGAGCGAAATTTCAGAAAAATGATCGAAACAATCTTCCGGTGTAGATGAGACTATATTATATTATAATGTTACATTACTTTAAAAAATATATATTTCCACTGATAAAAAAATATTATTTTAAACTAATAAATAAATTATGTTTAACCTCAATTTGTCTCAGTTTAACTTCAATTTCATTTTATACTGTCGCCTGTTAACTATTATATTCATTAATATTTGTGGTAGCATGTAATCGTATTTCATTTTTTCTAACTAACTAACTAACCATCACGCCGTTTCCACGGAGGGGTAGGCAGAGAGCATAGACCGCCATACCGTTCTGTCCTGACATACTTCTTTTGATTCCTCTACATTCTTACATCGTAACATGCACGCTCGTCGATTTTTCCGACTTCGAATGTGGCCGCCTTTCAGTATTTGATTAATTTGCTCATGTCGTGCTTTCCTTGATCATCCACGACTTCTCTTTCCACTCACACTTCTAGTATACTATAATACATTTAAACCATTCTTCTCTCGTCATATGTTTCATATGTTCAAACCATCTGAGGGATTCTTTGGATAGAACGCTTGACTTCTGATCCAGAGGACATGGGTTCGAGCCTGGACACGACCAGATTCCTTCTTCATAATAATAAGCTATTTTCTGCTCATATTGAAGATTGTAAAATAAATTCTAATATCATTGATTGAAATCTTTGGTATTAGTCTTTTAAAAAAAAAATCATTTGCCTTACATTTCTTCCTTATTTCGTCGTTCAGTATTCTATCATATGTATATCGTTTTCCCGCAGTGATCTTATTTCTAGGGCCTTTATCCAACTTTCATTCTTTTTTTTTAGCTCCTTTCCTCCAAGCTTCACTTTCATACATAAGGGTTGGCACTAGAACTCCATTGTGTACTGCAATATATTTTTTTACTTTTTTTTCTAATTGTTCTTTTCTAATATAAATTATTGATATCCCTGTAGGTTACCCTTAATAAATAAATAAATAAAGATACATATTTTAAAGGACTAAACATGTATCAAAGAGTTCAACCATAAAATACATATTCTGAATTCAATTTAATGACCATTACGCCATTTCCTTGGAGGGATAAGCAATAAGGATGAACTGATTTTATTACGTATGCTTCTAGCTTATTATACACGCAAGTCGATTGTTTAGACTACGAATATGGTCGACTTTTAGAATTTGATTAATATGGTCATGCGATGATAATTTCAATATTCGAATGAAAAGCATGCGTGCCGCAAGCGACGTTTTGCATTTTCTTCTTCGGCTAGCTCTATCAGGTGTATATTTTTGTTTTTCAAACTTCTTAAGAATATTGCTTACATTTTAATAAAAGATTCATACATGATTTGCTATATTAGGAAATAATGCAATTGTCATCTTAAATTTAAAAAAATATATATATTTACCGTATTCATAAAAATAAACTAACATTTGCATATAATTTTAATCCTAGGGAATGGTTTGTACCAAAATCATTTAGAATATTTGCTGGTTCTTGGGGTGCCACTTGGGCCTTATTTACGTGGTAGTTTTCAGTTACTATGCAATCTTACATAACCTAACCTATAAAATATTATATTAACGTGTTTCTAGTGTTTATGTTTGCATCAAATTATTTGTCGATTATAGGCTATTAAATATATGGTTAAAAAGATATTTAATTTTAATATGCCTATACGTAGGAAATTAAATAACTTTGTTTAATCCGCTATTTATTAAAAAATATTTTAAAACGCGACCTGTTTCGGAGGATATCTTCAGGTGTAAAAATATAATAAAAACTAAACAAGGAAAGGACTAATAAAAAACGCATTTAAAATTCGATATAATAATTCAAATTTAGAAATGAACCTGGGGTATTTGTTAAAAGTAGGAAGCAACAATTATTATTTTTATTTTTATTATAACTTTTTTTACAATTAAGAACTAAACTTAGTAAGAACTAAACTTAGTTCTTGCTTAGTTCTTACTGTTAAAAATTATTGTTAGTACCTACTTATAACAAATAGCCCAGGTTAATTTTTAAATTTGAATTATTGTATCAAATTTTAAATGCGTTTTTTATTAGACTTACTTTGTTAGTTTTAATTATATTTTTACACCTGAAGATGGAGGTATCCTCCGAAACATGTCGTGTTTTTTTAATATTTTTTTAATAAATAGTGGATTAAACAAAGTTTCATTTATTTATTATTTATTGAAAAGTTGACGAATAAACTTAAAAAATTAATTTAATTAATTAATGATGATTGATGAAAGGATTTGATAAACCTGAGTCATTTGCGAAACTACAGTACAAAAATGTAATGCGTCGTAAAAACGCCTTAGCGTTCAATAAGTTTAATATGCCTAAATTACCGATACCCATTTCATACTCTTATAAAACATTATTATTCGATATTTAAAAAAATATATTTAAGTATGATGAAATGAATATTCGCATGGAGGTGGATGGACAATAATCTACTGGTTTAAGAATATGATCTAAAGAATGATTTTGGGATTCAGACCTGGTATTGCAGCCGGAACTTGGAGACATAGTAGCAATCAAGAGATTGATATAACGACGCGGCAGCCCCTTATAACAAACACAGTGAGAGCCGGTCGTCTAGTATAGATTGGGCACGTATGCCAAACCGGAGAGATCAGAGAAATCAAAATTCTCTACGCGTTAAGACTAGGCGGAATATCGCCTAATGGATATGGTTTTGGCTGATCTGGCTAGGTGGGGCGAAATGGTCTGAGAGCAAAAGACGCAGGATCGAGGAGCTTGGAACAAAATCATCAATAAGGCTAGGCTTGCATTTAATAAAAAGTCGAAAATAATATAATCAAATAATATAGACCTAAAAATGAGAATACTCGTCATCAAGATTTATGTATGGAGTATCTTGATGTACAGCTGCGAGACATGGTGCCTATCTGAAAGAGATAAACGGAGACTAGAGGCTTTTGAGATGTGGTCCAATAGAAGACTATTAGGAATTTCCTGGAGAGACCACATCACGAATGTGGAGGTTCTTCAAAGAATCGAAGGAGGAAGGCACCTGCTCAGGACCTTGTCCGAAAGGCGTGCAAGATGGATCGGCCATGTAATACGACAAGAAGGCCTCTTGCATGCCATAATGGAAGGTATGACCGAGGGGACAAACTCTAGGGGACGCTCACGCCGAGAGTACCTGGAGGACCTGTTGGTGGACGTGCGCTGCTCATCATATGCAGATTTCAGAAGAGCCGCACAAGACAGGGAAGAATAGAAGAAATTGCTGCAAACCAATCCCAGGATTGAAACTTTCTAACTAATAACTCTTTAAGAATTGTATGGGAATATGAAGTAACTAAGTATGATGAAAAAACGGTTAAAATAGTGAGCATTCCAAACGTATGCCCATTGAAATGTATTTGTTGGACTGGAACATTTATTTAAATAAAATAATGATAATGATAAAACAGTATGGTACTATTATGTTTTTGAAATGTGATAAGAATACACGAAATCCGTACCCGTGTCTTTTAGATTGCAAATATGGGCCGATAGGAAAATGATTCCCATTTCAGATTCTAGAATAATAATACTTTCCATACGAACATATTCCACTAAAATACACGAATAAAGATGTCTTCCTGGTACAGTGGAAAAAACGAAGTAAATATTAGATTACATCACTGATATTCGGTATGTAATCTCTAATATAAACAAAAACCTTTCCAAAAAAGCTAGAATGGCAGTGCAAAATGGTGTTCTTCTACCGACCCTTATGTATGGAAGCGAAGCATGGAACTGGCAAAAGAATGATGAAAGTAGGATAAATGCAGTAGAAATGAGATCTCTTAGACGAATGTGTGGATACTCTGTGTATGATAGAGTGTCGAATAAAAATATAAGAAGTGAATGCCGTGCGAATGATGGTGTTATGAACAAAATAATGAAAGGATCATTAAGATCGTTTGGACATATGGAAAGAATGAATGAAGAAAGAATGGTTTAAAAATGTATATGTTAACGATGTAAATGGAACCAGAAATAGAGGAAGACCGAGGAAAACGTGGCACGATTATATAAATCAAATATTGAATGTCGGCCATGTGAGGAGTCAGAGAAATCGACGCGCGTGTATGACACGATGTATTGTTGAGGAAGCGAGAGAAATATGTCAGGAAAGAAAAGTGTGGCAGTCCATTCTTTCTGCCTGATTGGCGTGATGGTTAGTTAGTTAGTTTTTATTTATTCGGTATGTACATATTTATAAAAATATATAGTCCATTGTTTTGGCCGAAACACTATGATACTTCAACATTATTACTGTTAAAATTTATAACACTGTTATAATATCACATTTTATTTTTACTCACTGAGAATGTCGCGACAGCTATTTCACCAACCGATGTTGGCATCATCAGGTGTTACAAAAAACTGTTGTTAAAAAACAACAAAACGGTTCAGCTGTTTAAGAGTAGTTCAACTACAACGCCCGTACAGAAGAATTATATATATAAAGATATCACACAATTAATGACGTAAAACAATTTATATGAAAACAATATCTTAAATCTTCCAATGCTCCTGAGGTCTGCAGGAAGATGGGTTTTGAGTTTTTTATGATTGATTGAGTTCCGCGGATATTCCAGGCTTAAGAGCCTGCACCGCGAAGGTTCGTCCATCAAAATTTGTGCGAGGACAGCGTTTCGGCACAGACAATACCCAATATGAATGCATTAAAATTGGACATACCGTTCTGGAGGAGATGGTTGAACTGCCCAGGTAAAGATGGTGCGTCTCCCAGCGGCGGAGGAACTTAGAGCTGAGGATCTTGCTGATGAGGGTTCTGGTGTGGTTGAGCTGGCACAGCTGGATGTCCCCCTCGGGCAGCAGTTTGAAGCGTGGCCCGGGCGGGGGCGCCGGTGGGGGCAGAGCCGGCGGGTCTTTCTCGCAGCACACGCTCATCTAAAGAAACATTCGTCCATTATTATTGAATACGAAACTGTCAAATGATAAACAAGTAGGATAAGTTTAAGTTATTTATAATGAAGAAATAAAAAGCAAATACAATAATATCATTTATTAAGGATTGATTGTATCTCAATAGAGACGAAGACGTAAATTGTTCCATGCCTGTGAACCACATGTGAAGTGTGATGCAATATAGTAGCATATATACAACTTCCAAAAAATTATCAGACGTGGTGTTCGTAAGAAGGGAGGAATGGAGAATGTTGTTAACATAAAGCGATCGCTTAACACAACCAATGACAGGTCATAAGTCCTGTAAACGCCTCGACCACCATATTCTGTTTTCAAAAAACAATTTACATCTTCGTCTCTATTGAGATACAATTAATCCTTTAAAAATGATTAACCCGCAATGGGTAAAATTCAGTATTTGTCTTCAAATATTGGTAACATTCAATATCATTTATCTCTTCGAATTTAATCTTCATTAAAGGATATTATCAATACCACGATGAATCAAAGGGAAAATGGCCGTTTACAGTGGATTTCTGGTTCTAACTCTTCTTCTTCTTTTTCTTTGTATCAATAGCAAACTAGTTTTGTAGGCGTGGTCCGAAAATGACCAAGTATCACCTCTTCCCTTATCACTGTGGCGAGAGGTTAAGTCGACTTTGTGTCGTTCGCAAGGCCGCTGGTTGTTATAGTTATATTAAAACCACACGTGGAGGCGTCTTGCTGGCACTCTTATGTATGAAAACCAGGCATGGAACTGGCAGAAGAAGGATGAGGGCAGATAAATTGGGGTAGAGATAAGATCCCTTAGACGTATGCGTGGTAAAACGATGTATAACATAACTTCAAATTCTGATATCAGGAAGGAATGTAGATTAACGTCTTTTCACGACAAAAAAACATTATTTACATTTAAAATAGGTTGACACACATAACTGAACAAAGTGTTTCCGACTTGTCATAATAAGTGGAAATGCCTACAATTTTCTAAATTTACAATGAATTCACCTAATTCCTATAAAAAAAAATATGTCAATGATAATCATCCGAATAAGAAAAGACACAAATAATCAAAAAATGAAACAAACCAGGAATGCAACCCATAACTCGAGGCGAACCATCAGATTCAAGGATAGATACAACTTTAAGATGGTGGAGGACTTCACTTACCTGGGTTCGTCTATAACAAAAGAAAACGAAGATCACAAGGAAATCGAAAGAAAAATCACAATTGGTAACAAAACATTCTTCTCTCTACTACCAGCGCTCAAATCAAGGAACGTACACTGGAAAACCAAAATCACCCTGTATAAAACAATCATCCGAACAGTAGTGACCTATGGGTGTGAGGCGTGGACAATGACAGCGAAATCTGCAGAGCGACTGGATACTTTTGAGAGAAGGGTGCTGCGCAGAATTCTGGGGCCTGTGAATGACGGTGAAGGCTGGAGAGTGCGGCATAATGACGAGCTGTACAGTATTTACAAAGCTCCCAGTCTCTCCACACAGGTCAGACTGAATAGACTGAGATGGGCCGGTCACGTGCAGAGGATGCCGGCATCGCGAACCCCAAAAAGATTGCTGGAGTGGCACCCAGGTGGTAGAAGACCAATTGGACGACCAAGGCTGCGATGGGAGGATGAAGTTGGGAGAGATGGAACAAGATTGTTAAGAGTGTCAGATTGGAGGGTCGAAGCGGAGGACAGGAGGAGTTGGAGGCGAAGAATACGACCTTCGTGGCAGAGTGGTTACGAGCTCTGACTTCCATGCCGAAGGTCCTGGGTTCGATTCCCGGCGATGGCAGTGTGATTGTCACACTGTCTTTGGTCTGGTGTAGAATTCACGTGACAATAAAATGGCGATAGATTGGCTACCTATCACATGTCACGAGAATCAATATAATAGCTAAAATATAAAAATTGTATACTGTAATTGGGTCCAAACGACCTGTTGTGTACATAAAAAAAAAAAAAAAAAAATACTGGAGGCTAAGGCTCGATATGGGCTGTAGGGCCATCAAAGAAGAAGAAGAAGATAATCATCCAATATGAACGACTAATTAAGACTGACTACACATAGTTATTTTTATAACAATTGTTAAGGAAGCGGCCTTTGTGGCAGAGTGGTTGTCACGACTGACACACCGAAGTTCCGGGTTCGATTCCCGGCAATGGAGGTGTGATAAAAATACACGCGGTCTTTGGTCTGGTAGGAATTCACGTGACAATAAAAATGACGATAGACTAGCTACCTATCACATGTCATGAGAATCAATTGCTAAAAAATAATTGTGTACAATAATAGTACCTACAGTAATAATACACAAAATAGTGGAAAACAACAGAAAGCTACTACATTGCAAGGCCAAGTGGGCATCATTTCTTCAGACTTTTCAGGGGATTGTTTGAGAACTCCGTTATCTTGGAGGCTATCCATCTTTATGTTCCAGATGGTTATCTTCGACAGCATCAGCACAGACTGTTTTATCTCCCAGCTGCAGAACCAACCTGCCTCTGGTGATACCGGTGGGGAGAGCAATCAAACTGCTGAACATGATCGTTTCGGAGATCGACGTCTTTCATATTCGTGAAAGTACGTTCAGAAGACAAATACTCTACAAGAATTTGTATACATTCAAAATGTTGTTATATAAATACTCTTGACTTTGGAGAGTATCTTGTATTCCTAATGTCGAACCATCTCTCATGGGTTTCTGGTATTATATATTTTTTTATGTTTTACCTGTTCTCAATAAATGCCTTATTGTTTGTAATATCTTTTGAAAAAACAAACTGATTTGATAGATCATAAGAACCAGCAAAGATGTTAATAAACTATACTTGAAACCAATCTCTACGATAGAAACTAAAAAAAAAACGAAAACGGAATGGACACTGACTGCTGATGTGTTTAAATGCGCCTATAATACAATTTCTTTGAACTCTATTGACGTCACTCTTGACGATATTACAGGGTGTGATGAGGAATACTTTTGATAAAAACGTCAACGGAAAACCGTAGAGAATATAGGTACTAGCAATTATTATAATAACACGAACGTTGCCCTAATTCAAAGTCTATATGCGCGCATGCAAGCACCTCCCGAGGGCGTACGCTAACCTCAATTGATTGTACTTCTTAATTGAAATTAATTATATTACATAATATATGTTAAATTTATTCAACGTTTTTCTAATTCAACCGAGTCTGATTCTAATATCTTAAGATAAAAGTAGATTATAATAAAATTGGACGTTTTAAATTATTATCTGGATTTTTTCTTTCAGTGTAAAAAACATCAGTTTTCTACTTATTATTCTTCTGGTGCCGTGTCAGGTCCCCCCCACAATAGCGATCACTACAGCAAAGCCATCTCTGTTCTGCGCCACTTGGAATACGAACTCTGGTCATTCCTGTGTGCCTTCTACCAACTTCCCGACGTCCCTCTATTTTACCCATTTATATCAGTCAAAGGAGGTTGTGGTGGTGGCAGTTTTCAAGTTTTATTATATTTATTTTTTATATCCTTTTTTGTATATTTTGTATATACAACACTAACTTTAAAAAAATAAAAATTAAATATCAGACATGTTTCGGACAACCCGGTCCTTCCTCAGAGATATAATATATATCTCTGATATTTAATTTCAATTTTTAAAAAGTTAGTGTTGTATATACAAAGTATATAAAAAATAAAAAGACAAATAAAACATCAACAATGTAAAGTATGGCGTACATAGAAGAAATTATGTAAATCTCCATATTAAATAATTAATACGAATTAACACGTTTGCTTTCTAGAGGTTTCATTATATTTAATGAGATATACTCGTAAATTTTTCGCTTTACTAAGGCATTATCAACATGATTTTTTATATATTATAATGCCTAGAAAGACGAAACATACCATTCCCATATAACATAATTAAACTTCTAGAAAACAGACGTTTCATGCGTATTAAATAGTTTCAAAATAATTTACGGGAGTGACATGATTATAATTGCAAGGACATTATCGAATCTGGCGAGAATTTAACGCGTAGCCAACAGTAAATAGTATAATTAGGTAATTAAAGTGCCTAAATACATTGTTAATAATAATAAAGGGGCAAGAGAGAAACTCATCAAATTGGTATTACTTAGAAAATACAATGCGATTGATTCTCGCAAGCCAAAACGTGTGCCTTCCATAAAATATAATTAATCTTCTAGAAAAGGAACGTAATAAAATATTATTGAATATTTAACGTGAAGTTTTACACGATAGTCCAAGAAACAGTAAATCAACAATGGGCAGTTAACATTAAAAGTTAAAATAGAAAAAGAAAATTTAAAAAATAGCATATTGAAAGAAAAAAATACGATTTAGACTTCTAAATAAACTCCTGGAGTTTTCTCATTACAACCTCGATGGATTTCCAAGAATTCATCCGTACAGTAGCACGCTTTTAATGCTACTCCTGAACATTTAGAGATTGATCTTTATCATAATAAAATTTGGTATACCATACAGCAGTATATACAGGCCTCTCTTGTCTTGAAAGCTGATGACCTCATCTTTCGTGCCTCCTGAGCCCACTATTGTGTTACCGAGTTAAAAGAATCTGGTCTTAGTCACAAAAGGAAAACTGTGTAGCAGGATTGGTATGGACTTAATAATAATGTCCCAAAGCAACGTTTGAATGTTTAAAGTATTTTGGGCTTGTATTTCTTCCCACAGATCCGCTCCTCCCACCAGGTCTATGCCTAGATACTTGGTCCTGACCTGTTCTGTAGTGCTGCAATCTCTGGTGATATAAAATCCACAATATGGAAAAACGAAGACGTGGCCATTAAGAGTAAGATGAGAATCTATAAAGCATGCGTAAGACCAATAATAACATATGGCGTCGAAGCAAGGGCAGACACAGTAAGGACCAAACAAGTTTTGCGGACTTCCGAGATGAAGACACCGAGGACGATAGCAGGCAAGACACTGAGATATCGCGTGAGGAGAATTAGAGTGATATGTGAGGTTGAGGATATTATAAGATGGAGCAGACATCGAAGAAGGGACTGGTACGGTCATGTTCGAAGAATGGACACCACCAGACTTCCCTATATTGCACTACATAATCAGGCTCATGGGAATCGTCCTCGTGGAAGACCTCCAAAAAGATGGAAGGACAGCTGGGAGTCTACCTCACAGAAGGGGCAACACTCTAGAGAACAGACCACATAGGTCAACAACAAGGAAGAAGAAGATTTGTAATGACTACATTATATTTTAATAAATAAACTATAATAGTTATTTATGTGGTGTTCTGTACTTATAGATATATATTTGATATATAGAAGATAGTCAGATATTTGAATACAGTCGATTCATAATTCACCAATACTCTGAAGTGTCTCGATACACGTTTTAAAGTCAAGCCATTTTCTGGGTGAATACATAACCTCACTGTATGGATCTGACAGGCTTCGGAATTAATAAAGTCGCAACGTTCTGACTGTCGCCTAGAGCTTCGCTTCACACTGTCGTAATATTAGGGGTACCCATAAGTAATGTCGGGATTTTTATGACCCATCTTAAAAATAGTCTACTTCGATCTGTAAAGATGTATTTAGCGTCTACCTTTTTGTTGGCCTGAGACTAAAAAAAAACCCTCGTATCTCTCCATCGTCAATGGGAGAGATTTGTCCGTCGGAACAACATCTGCAGAAATGTATGTTTTTTTAATACCACATGAAAAGGAAAGCGACAAAAGGTACGAAGAACATGTGTGAGATTTATGGTAACATATTGAGTGTCAGAAAATGCCAACAATGGATTAAAAAAGTTAAATCTGGTGATGAGTTTCGAAAATGAGCCTCGAAGTGGACTAACCATCTAGATAGACGAAGCAGCCCTGAAGTCTGTAATCGAAGACTATTCGAAGTTGGACCATCGAGAAATTATCGAAAATAGTAGGCACATCCTGGTTAAGTACTCGAAGAATCCTAACGAAGTCGGAAAAAAAAAAAGTTTTGTGTCATACACGCACTGAAACACTTGCAAGCACACACGGTTTATTATCGGTAGATTATTGCAAAAAAAAATTAACTATTCAGCCCATTTCTTCGTAATTTATTTACTGATGATGAAAAAATTGCATTTTATTGATACATGAAGAAAAATAAAACAATATTTAGACCGTGGACAAAAACGGTCATTGCGTTAAGGGGGTATTCCAGTGTAGAAAATTGAAAAAAAATCAATTTTTCTTTTTTTTGCATATTTTTAAAGTTAGACCTTTAAGAATATGACAGCAATTTTTGTGACGCACCGACTAAATCGATCTGGCCGGACGAATGAACGAAAGACGGCAGGCAAAGTTTGTTAACCTGGGAAAAATCCACATTACGAAAACTCTTTTGTACCCAATAAATCATTAGAAATCGACTTTATCGAAGGTCGAAAATTGTATGAGGCTGGAATCTCTGGTTGAGAAAGTCTAAGTATAACACACCATGAAACGTCTTTTTTCGATACGGGTGACATGATATCTCAAGCTCTAACCGATTTACTTGAAATTATGCACAAAGCGTAGGGTTTTTTGAAAAAAAAAAATTTGTTGAAAAAAAAGGGCAAATGTTATTGTTTTTCAAATTTTTCCTACGTCATGCGATAACGACTTTCTTCTTCTTTAAGAACTTTAAAAAATGTTTTCCTTAGATCACAGGAAGGACTGGAATCATGTCAACCAGGACGTAATAATTTTTGTGAGCCCCCACTTTGCCGGCCTGCACCTTTTTGGATTATTTATTTTTATTTTGATGAAATATCAATAAATAAATTATGAAAAACTGTACAGACAAAATATTTGTTTTTTTATAGCGCCCGAAAAAACACCTAAAATTCAGGCGTCTAGATTAGAATATCCCCTTAAAAAATATTATTGTGTGTATGATGGAATTCTAAAGGGATATTGACACAAAGTTAGACCGTGTCATAAGAGGTGTATTGTCAAAAGTTTGATAGATTAAATAGGAGGCAGCTTTGGTGAATATATCATTATTACTCTGCAGTGCGAAAACACGTGGATTCATGATATGAAATTGACGCTTGAAAAACTTAGGGATCTTACCCAAGTTGTCTTCATGCATCTATATACACTTACCGGATCTCGTACCAGCTCAGCCGTGGAAGACCAAGGAAAGCATGGCATGACCAATTTTATCAAATACTGAAAGGCGGTCACATTCGAAGTAGGAAAAATCTTAAAAGTATGAATGTGGAGAAAGCTAGAGAGGTATGTTAGGACAGAACGCTGTGGCTGTCCATTTTTCTGACTACCCCTCCGGGGAAACAGCGTGATGGTTAGTTAGTACCAGCTCATTTCGCCTATTTCGTCGTTGGAACATTTTTTAAGAGATCGGTTTTTCATTTCTGAAAATAGTTTAAAAACAATACTTTCATAAAATTGTCTGTCAAACCACGCTGGATTTTACGAGAGAGCATTGGAGATTTTAAAGAAGGGTAACATAAGGTGATAAACAATGTATGAAATTATTTTTTATAAGAAAAGTTCAATAAAGTTGTGGAAAAAATATTTTGAATTGCATTGAGAAAAAAAACAACATTATGTATCTTCTTCTTTCGGTGCCGTGTCAGGTCCCCCCAACGTTAGAGATCACTGCAGCAAAGGCATTTCTATCCTGTGCCACTTGGAACAGATTCTGAACTCTTGTTATTCCTGTCGACTCTTTGAACTCTCCGCAAGGACAGTTGCCTTCTACCAACTCCACTCCACTTTAGCCATTAATACCAGTCAAAGGAGGTGGTATTTTTCTCCCCTTCGCACATGACCCAAATATGAGACCTTTCTAATTTTCACACTCGACAACAGATCTCTATTGGCTCTGGCTCTCTGTAGTACGTCTGCATTACTTACTTTATCGGTCCACGGTATACGGAGCATTCTGCGGTATATCCACATCTGGAACGCTTCCAACCGGTTCATTACATTCACTTTCAGAGTCAAGATTTCGCAGCCATAAAGTAGAACATACCATATATAACATATCATCATTCTTTGTCGGAGTTTCAAGTTAAGATTATCGTTGCAAAATAATGTTCTCATTTTATAATATGCAGCTCGTGCAACTTCAATTCTGCATTTTATTTCAATGTCCGGGTCAAGCGCGTTATGTATGGGTACCCCTAATGTGTCCTGTTTGAAGCTATCGCGGATTCAGTTAACATCTAAACACGCCACCCAACAGATTCTAGGAAATGTTTTTCAATATTCATTGATTGGATATTGTGTTGGTTGATTATTAATAAAAACCACATCCAAGTTTTTCAGCGAACAGTATTTTGCGATAAACTAAATATGATTTTCAGTGCGTAGTCTCAAAGCCTTCGCTATCTCGGGGTAGTGGTTTGCCGATAAAGTTACACCGAAATGATGAATAATTCGAGTCAGAGTTATATTCATGTATTAATTAAAGGCATTCGTCGATTTGAAAACGTATTTTTAAACACCTAATTATTAAAACAATTAAAACATGTTGCATCAAAAAAAGCTAATAGAAGAAGAAAACGAAACAACTTCTAAAGATGGTATTTATTATTTCTTGAGCAATGATGTAAAATTCCATATTAAATAATTAATACGAATGAAAACGACAGTTTTCTAGAAGTTTTATTATATTTTATGGGAATGATCAAATGTCATGACTTGTTTGATTGTGCCTTAGAAGGGGGAAACATGTTATTCCCATAAAATATAATAAAACGTCTAGGAAACTGTCGTTTTCATTCGTATTAATTTTTTTAACGTGGTATTTTTGAAGATCTGGGGGATATAATTAATGATATAACCAATGTCATGACTTGTTTGATTATGCCTTAGAAGGGCGAAACATGTCATTCCCATAAAATATAATAAAACTTCTAGAAAACTGTCGTTTTCATTCGTATTAATTATTTAAACGTGTTTTTTTTTTTAATATTTGGTGGATATAACAAATGATATAACAAATGTCATGACATTTTTGATAATGCCTTAGAAGGGGGAAACATGCCATTCCCATAAAATATAATAAAACTTCTAGAAAATTAGTAGTATTAATTATTTATACATGTATTTTTGAAGATCTGGTGGATATAATTATTGGACTCAATACGAGTGCTAAAAATATTTAAAAAAAACTTACTTCATTAGCTTCACTGTTGCTGTAGGTGGAATCCTCGCTCTCCTGACGCGAATAGAGGGACTGGCTGCCCAGCCGGTCGGCCAAATCCGCCGTGGATGCGGGCCCCCGTGCGCCAACACGCTCCCCGCTCAGGTTGTCTATTATCCGGGGGCGGGGGCCTGCGCCAGCCAGGCTGCCGTTGTTCAAGCTCTTGCTAGAGCCCCACTCGAACAGCCCCGCCCGCGCGGGAGCCAAATCTATAACAGCCTCCTTCACAAGCATCACCACGTCTGGGCTCGGCGGCTCAGTCTCCTCCTCGGAGGTCTCACCGTCTTGCCTATCGCTGTCTATGAAACGAATATTATCTAGGTTGGCCAGCGTGAATTCCTTAGGGGTCGGGATGTCAATCTCGTACTTCCCGTCGCTGCTGATGTCCGAGATGATGTCCTCCATGGCGGTCCACTGCTGCTGCGCACAGGGGCCGGAGGCGGGGGCCGGGGCGCCCTGCTGCCGCTCTGCTCCTTCCGTCCCTCTGCCAAAGCAGAACATGTCCCAGAAGGCAGAGCAGCAGCTCGAGAACCGTCATAAAACAAACTCAGCTTTCTGCGGCATTTAGATGGCTTGGCGCGGCACTGCACAAGCAAATGAATCCAGAAAACCGAGCACTAAATGAATGTGGATGTACTCGTTATTGCACTTTTTATGTCAATTCACTCACTGTTGGCAAGTAACGGCAATAACTAAATATTTAAATTGTTTTAATTGATAAAGTTTTTCCCAGTTTTACAAAGACAACTCGAAATATTTTCTCTGAAGGGATAACATTCTTGATGGCTAAAATTAACACCCTTACTTAGTTACGGGTTACGATTTTAACCTCGCGGGGATGGGGCGAGGGGATGTCAAATCTGCATAATTTCCTCGAACTAAGAATGCCAAGATGGGGCTCGGAAAGCATTAGCGGGACGCCCCATGAAACCCTCGGCTTTATGTCAGAAAGCATTAACCCCTAATGGCTGAATATTTCCACTAATATCATCTGTGTGCACGGGCACGTGTGGGGGCGGGGGAGCGGAGACCGTTTTGCGAACACTCAGCTATTCCCGATAATTCCTCCGGCAGACGTGAAAGTATTTACAATTTTTTAATATCGTGCACTTATTCTACAGGTATCAATCCTTTCATATACACAGAGCCGCCTACTTAAAATACGTTTTAATCCAAACTCGTATTAAAATAAAACATTCAATTGTTTAAAATTAATGTTCAATATTAACCTATCCAAAAATGCTAGAATAGCAGTGCACAATGGTGTTCTTCTACCGACCCTTATGTATGGAAGCGAAGCATGGAATTGGCGAAAGAAGGATGAAAGTAGAATAAATGCAGTAGAAATGAGATCTCTTAGACGAATGTGTAGATACTCTGTGTATGATGAAGTGTCGAATGAAAATATAAGAAGCGAATGCGTTGCGAATGATGGTGTTATGAACAAAATAATGAAAGGCTCATTAAGATGGTTTGGACATATGGAAAAAATGAATGAATAAAGAATGGTTAAAAAAATATGTTAACGATGTAAATGGAACCAGAGATAGAGGAAGACCGAGGAAAACGTGTCACGATCAAATAAATCAAATATTGAATGTCGGCTGTGTGAGGAGTCAGAGAAATCGACGCGCGTGCATGACACGATGTATGAATGTTGAGGAAACGAGAGAAATGTCAGGAAAGAAAAGTGTGGCGGTTCATTTTTTCTGCCTACCCCTTCGGAGAGACGGCGTGATGGTTAGTTAGTTTTTTTTTCAATTGTTTGAAAAATAGAATGCATTATTTTTTGTTTGAGTTTGAATAGCGTAGAATGAAAGGATTCAAATGAAGAATATAATATTAAAAACAATTTCATATGTAATTCTTGTTAAGCTATTATGGCAGTGTTTTAATTTTCAGCTCTGTAAAATAATTTAGTTGAACAATAGCCAATAAAATACTGAAGAACAATAGTAATTATATTCTAACTTTCTAAAATCGATTAGTCAACCGTTAAAATTACTATGTGTTCTATAATTAAATAATGAAACCTTTATATTCATGTCAGGATCAAAGAAAGCGGTATCAAACTATATTAAAACGAAGCTAACTTATTTCAAAACAATACAGTTACGCGAATGCATTTTCGCAACATTTCTAAAATTTACTTAAGAAATTGAAATAACTTTGTTTAATCCACTCTATATTTAAAAAATATTTAAAAACATGACATGTTTCGGAGGATACCTCCATCTTCAGGTGTAAAAATATAATAAAAACTAAACAAAGAAAGACTAATATAAAAACGCATTTAAAATTCCATACAATAATTCAAATTTAAAAATTAACCTGGGCTATTTGTTATTCGTAATAAAAATTATTTTTTAACAGTAATAACTAATAAATAATAATAATACATGTCGATTACATTAAAAATGTATTTTTAGAAATACAAAAAATGTAATTTAGAAAAAACATACATTTGAAAAGACATAATTTATATAGAATGATTAATTTGCATTTGATTGAGAATGGGAGCTTGGGAGATTAAATGTAGACAAAGTATTTAAGGAGAAAGGAGTAAAAGGAGGAATCTGATTATTAATTATGTTTTCACACAATTTCACCGACTTGAGGATTTCAAAATTTTCAAGTTTGTTTAATTTATTGCTATTGTTAACTGTGTGTAGACATTTTGTGTCATTTTTATCGAAACTATGGTCAAATTCAATACAATGGTTAGCCATCCAATAATATGTTTGGTTTTTTAATATTTTTTTCAATATATAATGGGTTAACCGCCCTACCTTTGGGTAATTTTCCGAGAAACGCGCAAAAAAAGCAGGTTTTTTATTAATGAAATTTTATTATTTATTAATTTTATTTTTTCAAATTACGAAACGTCAAATACTCGGCCGCACGCTTCGCCTGCCCCTTGTAAAACTATCATATTTATGAAAACTTGTACTCGAGTGTTGTTGGCAAACGCGCGTATCCCTAATAATTTGTACATTTTAGGTACATTACTTTTTCTCAAGCGCGTACGTGATTCGGGATAGCGCAGAATGGTACAGTCAAAGTGAACGTATCACGTACGTTCAAATACGTAGGGTGGTTAAACAAAGTTATTTCAATTTCCTAAGTATATTACTATGGAATTCCACAGTGTGAATGCCTTAGCGTTCAATAAGTTGATTTCTAAAATTATATAAAATATTTTTAGTTAGGAACATTTTTTGTAAATGTTTTTTTTTTTAATTATACTCAAAATGGCGCATCTGATGACGCCACCGAGATAAGTTATTACCTTTATTTTGTTTCCGGCGTTTCTAAGATAAAGAATTGTACACACAGATAAAAATAGTTTTGTAGCTACTAGGATTACATATGCGGTATTTATTCTGTTTACGGCACATTTTACGTACTCTAACGATCAGAAACTATATTCACGATGTTCGAACGAATATATTGGAATACTAAAAACTACATCTTATTCATTGTATCAATTGAAATTCATACGGCGAAAGGATTTCAATAAAATTTTATTTTCGAAACCGCAAATAACTTTTCCCCAAGTGCTCGAGTCAACAAAAAATAACGGCAGTCTTCAAAACTTCAACGTAAAAATAAAACTGTCGATTCGGATTTTTTGTTAGACGATTCTTGAAATGATGACATTCGAAGGAGACGCGGTCAAGTGATGAAATGGCGAAATTTATCCTTAAACAATAATGACTTTATAAAAGCATAAACCGAAGTGCATTAATATATGAAGTGCCAGCAAAAACATTTTGAATAATGCAAATCAAATGTTAAATATAATATTTCATTTAAGATATATCAAATTACTACTTTTTAAAGACATACAATTTATAAACAACAACACCAAACCATCACGTCGTTTCCCAGGAGGGATAAGCAGAGAGAATGGACCGCCACACAACTCGATCCTGACACACGTCTCTAGCTTCCTCGACATTCATACACGCACGTCTATTCTTCTGACTTCAGACATGGCCGACCTTGTATTAATCAGGCCAAGTTTTCCTCGGTTTCCACGACTCCGTGCTCCATTCACACCGCTAACGAATACTTTATTAACCGTTCTTTCTTCATCCATGCGTTGCATATGTCCAAACCTTCTCTCTCTTCCGCTCTATATTCCTTCCTTGTAGCATTTGAAATTCTTTCGTACATCGTTTAACACACATGCGCTTTAGGGATCTCATCTCTACCTTATTTATTCTGCTCTCATCCTTCTTCTGCCGGTTGCGTGCTTCATTTCCGTACATCAGGGTTGGTACTAAAACTTCATTGTGAACGGCCACTTTTGGTTTCATAGATAAATTATTAACATTTATTACTACCAGTTTAACAGCGGCGATCCTCATTAAAAAGCTATAAACTCGGAAATGTGTGAAAAGTCACTTCGATGAATAATTCAAACAAATTTACGATAAATGTATTTTTTGCCATTTTTTTAAGGACTAAACAAGTTATTTATGTGCTGATATTGATGACCAAACCCAGTTTATAACTCATCGCATACTTATATATTGATGATGTCCTAACAAGGCGAATTATTCCAAATCCTAAAAACGAATTCGATCCTCTTTAGAAAAACTATTTTTTCAATATCTGATTTGAGTTTTGCAACAATGTTATGATAATAGAGAGAAAATGCTTCCGAATATAGGTAGGGTGATAAAAATCTGGTTCCTGGAATAATACATCATTTGTATGACATTATGTTAATGTATTAAAAAAATCCGCGTTAAAATATGAGCGACAGAATTTCAAATGCTGAAATAAGGAAGGGGTGTAGAGCGGAAGAAAGTATTATGAACAAAATTATGAAAAGATCATTGCGTTGGTTTGGACATATGGAACGCATGAATGAAGGAAGGATGGTTAAGAGAGTATACGAGTACATGAACGGTGCGAATAGAGTGCGAAATTGTGTAAGACAAATTGATCAAATTTTAAAGTTCGGTCACGTTAGAAGTCGGAAGAATCGATGTGCGTGTATGACTCGATGTATGAATGTGGAGGAAGCTAGAGGCGTGTGTCAGGATCGAGAAGCGTGGCGATCTATTCTTTCTGCCTACCCCTTCGGCGAAACCGCGTGATGGTTTGTTGTTGAGACAGAAACACCACATATTCAAAAATAGCTTTTTAATACAAATTGGAGGGATATTGTGTTTTTATTTCCCAAGGGTGCCCTTAGGGTGATAAGTTAAAAGTGATGAAACATATTTAGGTGAAACATAATAGCCACACCTTAAAATATTAAATAAAAATGCAACACGTGAGTTTCACGTCGAGTAATTAGAAATGACATATTATTCTAAAAAATATAATTAAACACTTATCACTTGGTATAAACTATTTTATTGAGTTAGTTGCGTCAACCGGTTTCACTCTGAAGCGAGCTTCCTCTTGGCTTTACACAAACTTTTTACATAATACAGTGTGTATAGCCCTGAGGAAGCTCTATATGGACTGAAACCGGTTGGCGCTACTAACTTAATAATGTGGTTTATAATAAGTGAAAAGTGTTTAATTTATTTTTAAAAACGCCAAACCACCAACTAATGGCTTCGAATAAAAAAAACATATTAATCTGTTAAAATACTGATCTCGTTAAGAAAATTAAAAAAACATGCCTTTTTTATATTGAAAAAAACTACTATCGTTTGATTTGACTACGAAAATTTGTAATCCTCATGTTACGATTTTTTACTTTACTTGAAGCAAATAGTTTTCTTTTGTATAGTTTTATTTTTTCTTTGTACAGTAGAACGTTGTTTATCCGGACGTCAGTTAACCGGAACGTCAATCATCCGGACAAGCTAAGATGAAAAATAATTTACTGCTTACATTTAATCTAAATAGATGGCGCTAGTGTAGATTGATCTAAAAAATGTGAAATGTTTTTAACATAGTAGCATATATACATCTTTCAAAAAAATTTCAGAGGTGGTGGTCGTAAGAAGGGCGGAATGGGGAATGTTGTTAACATAAAGCGATCGCTTAACCCAACCAATGACAGGTCATCAGTCCTGTAAACGCCTGGACTACCATATTCTGTTAATAAAAAAAAAGTAACATCTTCGTCTCTATTGAGATACAATTAATCCTTTAAAAAAATCTCTGCTTATTTTTCCAGTACTGTAGAGTATTGTAAGCCTTTTTATGTACAAGTACTACATACGAGTACATAGTAAATATGTAATTTCATAATCAATTAATGAGCCGAGGAAAAAAAATGATTTACACCTTATGTCGCTAAAAGAATTAGTGCTTGTTTGATTATCCGGAAAATCGTTTATCCGTAACACATCCGGTCCCAATTAGTCTGGATAAACGACGTTCTACTGTACTTATGAAATTTCACTAAGAAAAATGTCAAAAATTAATATGTCAAAATTATCATAATTATAGTCGAATTCAATTGAAATGTCATAATTGAAACTTCATATTTATTCACATAAGCCTTATGCAGTGTATTTTCTCAAGTCAAATCTGAATTTATCTTTCAATGTACATATGATGCTATCAGATTGTCCATGAGTCACATAGATTAGCAATCCTGGTGTATTACTACATATTTGGGTAGATGAGTCGTAAGAAGTTTTATTTTCCTTTAGATGGATGGATTTACTTAACCAGTTCAATGAATCAGCAAGGATTTTTGCTGTTTTACTATACAATGTCATTTTCTATAAAGAAATTTCTAATTAAAAAGTAAACGAAAATAACGATTGAAAAGAAAAAGGATAAAGATTTTAGCAATAAAATTTTAAATATACATAACAAACAGTATTTTAAATTATATTTATGAATTTAATACATCTTATGGAATAGTATAACCAGTTGCTTAAGTAAATAAATAAGTATTGTTTAAATATATATATTTAAAAAAAATACAGAAGCATTTTGTTTGAAAATAGCAACACAGTATTTAATATACCGGAAATGTATGTTTCATAAACTAATCAAATTACAGTTTAAACAATTAATTATTTACATGTTAGAAGCCGGAAGAATCGGCGTGCGTATAATACGACTTGATGTCAGAATGTGAAGGAATCTAGAGAGGTGTAGGGATAGAGAAGTGTGGTAGTCCATTCTCTCTACCTATCCTTCTGGGCAAACGGCGTGATGGTATTTTGTTGATTTATTTAAAAATACTTTGAAGGGAAACCAATGTGTTTGAAATGTATGAATAAACAAAACAAAAAATACTCGTACAATGTCTACCAAAATACAATTAAAAAATAATTGTATCTGCGAGAGTTCATTTCTTTGTCTATTAAAGTATGAAATAATGTAGAATAAAAAGATTAAAAAAACATTGTTAAATAAAATAGTATAAAATATTTCATATTTGCCTTGAAAATAGTCGAAAACATGCACGTACAATTAATTGATTAACCCAAATCCAGGATTATCACTGAAAAGTATATAATGTTTATGCAATTTTTATCCATAAAATAAGCTATTGAACTAGTCGGTAATGAGATCTGCACATTATTAATTCACGTTTCGTTTTTGTTTGAATTATAAAATAATTCATACTATATTTGCGGTCAAAATACTTTCGTCTCCGCTTTTCCCCTTTGTAACGATACCCCATAATCTGTAATTAAATGGTAATATGTTTACCCACATATTAAAAAAACAATTCAAATCAATTTATGACCGAAAATTCTTTATCGGTGTATTTTTTCCATGATACAAGCACATTTCTTTTAAATCTGTAGTATCCTAAGTACGTGTTTCAATTATTAATTAAACGAAAAAAAAGTTTCGTGAAAAAAACACAATAGAAATTATTTATCATTCGCGTATACTTAATAATAACCCTTCAGTTGAGTTTTTAGATAAGAAGGGCAATATATAGGTACCTAGCTACGAAAATATAACACATTTTTACACGACTAACGAATACATCTCTTACATTTGTGATCCTAGACAAAAAGGAACCTTGTTTATATAATGAGAGAAGAACACACAAAGCACTGTGTTAATGTAAGCACCGAGTACCGCGCGCGATTGTATCAAACCAGCTAATTCACGGATCGTTCAGTCATTATTGAACGCCGATAAGAGTCTTGAGGTTTAGCAACCATCCGGGGCGCAGCACGAGCAAATTATCATCGCGAGAGTCCCTCACGACTGAACTGACTGACGCAAATGCGAACTGCAAAAACAAGGCGCTAGTCGCTATGATCGAGACATAACCAACACAACTTTGACAGCTACCATATCGTGAAAATTTGTTACTTTACCGCCATCTTTGAATTCGTTTAGTTACTACGCGCAGTTGTGCTGCCTTATCATGATACTTAGTTCCACGATACTTCAACTGACGGTTCCGCTTACTCTAGCGACATCTGTTGCTGGAAATTTTAAAAGCATTTTTGATTTTGGAAAATAAAAATATGTGAACTTTTTGCATACATGTATATTAGGCGCAATTGTTTTTTTAACCAATTAAATCATGATAATTGGTTTATATTTCAAAATGTGTTACATAAAATTATAAAACATTAACATTAAAAAAAATATATAATATAATATGAAGTTTTATATTATTAAAAATAAAATAAAAAACAATTAACAACGAAAGAAAACGCTTATTTGTTATATGATATTGTAATATTTTATGGAATGGATATCATAAATTTAATTGAATTCGTAGTTATGATCGATGAAAATGTATATTTATCGTATGGATAGTTGGCTGTGAATCATAAAATGTATGCGAGAATAACCATAATGAAAAAAATTCGCTCGGATACGCGTCCCTATTGTAAAGATGAAATTATCATACATGGCGTAATTACTATTTATGAAGTGAATAGATTTATTTAAGAGATATAATTTGACACATTATGAATTGTAGAATGCATTGTATTAATAATAAGTTTATATTTATGCTTACACAAAATTATGACGATACCCGTGACACAATTTTTAACTAAATTGGTTCAAGGGAATAATTATATTATTAAAATTTTAGAATCTAAAACGAATTTTAACACCGAAGAAGATTATGATATTATGTGATTGACTTGGCATTATAAAGTTTGATTACTTTTGTGGTGTATATGTGTGTGTGTGTGTGTGTGATGTATTTAAGAGGTGTAGAGCGACCGCAATTACGGTGGAAGGATGATCTAAACAACGTCGGAATAACCTGGATGCAGTCTGCACAGGACAGAGTGACATGGAAGCGAATGGAGTAGGCCTTTGTCCAAGAGTGGACGGGAATAGGCTGAGCAAGAAGAAGAAGAAGTGGTGTATATAATTATAATGTTTACATTGCTAAATAATACAAAATAAAAACGTTATTTGACATTACAAAAATCATTTGTTTATTTGCACTTCCATGCATTATGTTTGTAGTATTTAAATGTTCAATTAATCTATGACGTTAACATAAGAAAAATGTATTTATGCATTTACGAATAATATCACATACTTTGTTTCATATACTCATTCTTGCATCCTTCACGCCTTCATCTATACCTAATGAAAAAAAAAACTTATTTATTGTTTCGGAATTCACTTTGTGGTAGGACATGATTAAATTATAAATAAAACGCTTGTTTTTTACCACTTGAGTATTAAATTAAACGACTAGTTTCGGAAGCTACAGATGCTTCCATCTACAGGTTTCAATATAAACTGAATCTGTTAATTGAGTTTATATTGAAACCTGTAGATGGAAGCATCTGTAGCTTCCGAAACTAGTCGTTTAAAATATAATACTCTAGTGGTAAAAAAACAAGTATTTTATTTATAATTCAAAAAAAAACTTAATTATAATATATTACAGTACTATTTAAATATATTCTGTAAAATCAAAAATAGTTGATTACCCATACTAGATTATACTCTGTACGAGCTATTCTTGAAATAAAATGAATATAATATTATTTTTCACAGTGAGTCATGTTTACTGAAAAACATAACAATTGGAGTTTGTGTGTACATTGTGTAAAAGTTGGTGCTTACTCCGGAAGTTGATTTAATATTGTGAAATAATTCTTATTTTGTATTCTAACATATACTCGTAAATCTGCAATGATTGGCCTATTATTATAAATTTACATGTACCTATTTGACATTGATTCGTGGTGCTAGGCTGACTTTTATTTTGACAATGCCGCTAAAATTGTTTCCAAAAATTATAATAATAGGATGTTGATAAACATGCATTTACTTTATTATATTCGTTTTGAGAAATGAATTTGAAATGTTATGAGAATTTGTTTTTTTCTATTTGTCACTATCAAAACGGATTGCGTTAAAAATGAACATAAAAAAAAGTTTCTAAGCCCAATAAACAAAGACTTCATCAATAAGAGTAACAAAATTGATAAAGTTGATGAATGTATACTTTGAACACAAAATCAAGAATGAAAAATAAAACCATAGCTGCCAAAAAGAATAGGGCTTAATAGGACTGCTCACATGAAACTTAAATTTATTTAAAAAAAATTGTTTTAAAAAATCATGTTCGAAACGAAAGGTTAATGAATCATATGTACTGCTAGTGACAACAGTGCCAGCTGAAGGGAACTTGAATTTAACATAAAATGAATCATACCTGTTTTACTACTGAGTTCTTATTAGAATGACGGTGTGCGATCTTGAATTATATGTTAGTCTTCGAGTTTTTGTTCTTTTGTGTATTTTATTCACTAAAACACACTTTCTTTGGATCTTTAAGTATCTCACATGAAGCACGCACAACTTGGTCAGCCATTTTGATACAAAGTGATGTTGTTTGCGCGCGGTAATAGTGCCTTTCAAAATTTAGAACTCGCAATTATGAAACTATTGTTTTTAATAATACGAGACGCTGTGGGGGCTTGCTTCTTAATCAATGTTAATGTAACCTTGGCATATATAATGAAACTTTATTAGAAATTATTAGTTTTGGTTTTTGAAATAATATTAAAGTGACTATTTTATTTCTATCATTCATATGGAGTGGAGACTTTGTTTATTACACAAAAAAATCGAAAGTGGCGCAACGATCCATGGAAATACATATGCTAGGTGTGAGTCTAATAAGCCGATTAAAAAATGAAGAAGAGGAAAGAACACTTAGAACCGGATATCATAGATTGTAGAGTGACATTATAGTGGCAATGGGCAAAACACGTAATGAGACAACGTGGACACCCAGATTAATTAAATGGATATCATGAGAAAACAAAAGAGGTTTCGGAAGGCGCAGAAGAGATGAGCCAATGATGTAGCCTCAATAGCCGGTAAACAAGGATGAGAAAGACAAGCGACAGGAAGGAGTGGAAGGGTTTGGAAGAGGCCTATATCCAGTAGTGAAGAGATCAAGGCTGAGGAAGTAGAAGAAGTAGAAGTATACACTAATTTAGAATTTTAAAATTACTAGCTTACTCGAAAATTAAGAAACAATTATTAAATTATTGTTCATCTAATATCTTGATTACGTCATCACATGTTTTATTACATGAATTTTGTAAAACGTGAAAATGTTTACTTTTACTAATTTACCATCACATTGTTTCCCCAAATATGTAGGAAGGGATGATGGACCGCCACGATGCTCTATCCTTACATACTTCTAGTGTTTCCTGTATATTCGTATATCGTGAAACGTACGCTTCAATAATTGATTGATTTGATCATGTCATGTTTTCCTCGGCTTCCTTCGACATATTTTTTCATTCACCCTGCTGTATGTTGCTGCTGGTTACTGTACTGCTTGTCATCTTGCTGACGTGACCAGGACAACTGCCAACACTACTCATGTCAAAAAGACATTACCTACATCTATAAAAAAATTTGTTAGGTACGTATTCAAGTAATTATGATATTCTTCCAATATTCTTTTTTAAAGGGCGGATTTGAAAAAGGCTGCATTCTCATCTTTGTAATATGTCCGTTTGGAAAATAAAGAATTTGAATCTTAAAAACTTAATTTCTTTCAATGAATGATTGAACGAATGAACGAATGAAAACGTCTCTTTTCTAGGAGTTTTATTATAATGTAGGTATGCGAATGACATGTTTCGTATGTCTAAGGCATTTAAAAAAATCAGACATTTGATAATGCCTTAGACATGCAAACATATCATTCCCATGTATTATTATAAAATGTCTAGAAAAAATAATTCAGTTAATGATGCAAATCATTGTTTAAGATATATTATAATAATTTCCTTCACGTTCAGTTAATGTATCATGTAAAAAAAAAATTATATTCTGAAAATCATCAATTTTACTATGACAATAAAATTAATGTAGTAGATATATGTTATATGTTAGTCAAATAAAAATCGCTAAACAAGAAAATAACAACTGTCGCGTGATAGAGCAATGCGCAGATATCACTTTCACCGAGAAGCATCCGATGACAGGTGCACCGTAACAACATTGTTCAATCTTGTTTTGTTTTCAATGCTTTTGTGAGTATAAAAAAATATTTTTCAATAATTATTGACATAAAAAATATTACTATATAATAGTATTTAATGTTTGTAAACATTATTGTTCTTCATAGTACACATTTCTTCAACAACGGTATTCTTTAAGGTATTATTGCTACTGGCATATCTTCAGTGGTGTATATATATATTTTTCTATCTCAGAACTTGCGGCATTAACCGACTTTGTTTATCTAGTTAAGAACAAAATCTTTTTACTGTTTCAATGAATGCAAACATGTATTTCTAAATATTATTTACTAAGTATTGTTCTCAATGTCGTCTTGAAAGTATTTACCAGGCCGTAAACACCATAAACAATATTTGCAACATGGAGATTTATGGGGCCGTATTGAAAGTGACTATGTGTCTCGTGCCGTGATCTCATTTTATATATTATAAATTCGTCTACGATTGCATTATTACTACTTATATACGAGTTTTCGCAGTGCTGGTATATCAATTTGGCTGCCTAACCTCTCTACACTGAAGATTCTACATAACATTTTCAAAGAATGCGATGCATTATAGAATCTTTCCCATTTGTGAAATACCAACAAATCAAATAATATTGTTTAAAAAAATTATGTTTATCAATTAATAATAATATTAGTTGTCAAATCAGATCGGCCCCATATTTAATTCAACATTATGGCCTGGTAAACAGCAAGGTATATAGAATAAATATGGTAAGATATTCCGCGTTTTATTTTTGACATCTACTGCGCAGCTACGTCACGTGGAGACCCAAGCATTAGGTTGTGTAGTATGAGTTGAGTATATATTTATACATTGGGTATGGAATTTTTCTTTGTTTATTTATTACGTCTAATTAAAAGAAGTTTTTGTAATTGTATTAAATAAATTATGACAAATCGTTTTCTTTATTTAAGTTATTGTTTTTTTTATTTTTCTTTTTTTAGAGTTAGCATCTTCAATGAGCTTTAAGTTCATTGTTCTTATTTTGAAAAACATTTTACATCGATAAAAAAGATTTTTAACTGGATATGGCAAATCAACTCCATTTGATTTAGCTTGTTTATAGTTATTTAGGTTTGTTTATAGTTTCGTTTCGATTTCGAGTTCACCACATGACGTCACTTGACAGCAAATTATTAGAAAGGGATAGCATGCTACGTGCGCAATATCTTACCATATTATTCTATATACCTTGGGTAAACAGTGATTTCGAGACGGCATTCATTGATAGAAATTATTCGTATGAATTCTTGGACGGACTAATTACGTAATATTTTTGATATATTGCGAAACCTAAATTTGTATTAGATTTATACAGCAATATTCTAAACGTGTTGTCTGCTTATGAAATATTCGTAAAAACGTGTTATTTATTAGAATAATGATACATTGTGTCTAAAATGAATGGAAGTGCCACGGTGGGACACCTCTACTTATTAAATGCAGTGTAACGCCATTTTGCATGACAATAGCAAGACTTCCAGTAAGTCCGACTCCCTGACGTCCTAGAGTGGTCCATGTGATACCACGAGTCCCGGGCAATGTGATCACTTACCTCACCATCAGGGTCATAGCAGACAAGGAAGGAGCCTATGACGTATCTTCGGCGTATTTTCGGCGTACCTTAAGATAAGACTAAATCCCATTTGTTTTCATAAAATTTACACTAATGTATCTTTAAACTCGTGTTCTGTGGTTTCTGATATCTTTGCTGTCTCCATTACGATAATGTATTATACCTACTTACATTTGAGTTCACCCTTTTTGATGTTTTTAAATCATTGGTCAATAACAGTATACTCACCTTTCCGTTTCATTGCAGATTTTTAGAATTACATTTTCATTTTCTTCTTCATGGATAAGGTCTCTTGACCCGCTATTTTCTTCATCAAGTTATTTCTTTAGATGCGTCTGTCTGACTGTGTAAGACTATCGGGTGTCCTCCTATATTTTTGGAAGTCGTCCCTGAGGTCTGCCTCCTTAAGGTAAACCTTCTCTTAATGCTCTTAAGGCCCTTGATTTTAGCATTCTGGTCACATATTCATTCCAGAACCTTATTTTCTGCTGTCTTAAAATATCATCGACATCGCATAACCTTCGGATATCCGCGTTTCTTAATTTTCAGTCTTCATTTCGTTGCTTCGAAGAAGGCTTTTGACAGTAAATTCTATGCTGTAGGTAATTATAAAACGGACACTATAAAACGGAATAATTAAATACTTCTATGTTTTGTGTTAATACCTACCACTTTATTGAATGATATTAAAAAAAAATACGAAGTGTTTATTTTCATTCTAAAAATGGCACATCACAAATTAGGTAGTATCTTTAGAATTAAGTTAATATGAGAGTTTACGATCCCACAATGTCTTGCGGAATCGAACCAAGAGCAGACACTGTTAGAACCAAATATCTCCTAACAGTAGCAGAAATGAAAATATTGCGACCCTTAGAGATAGGATATCCAACGAAGAGATTCGCAGATCCTGACAATCTATCCCAAAATTAATGACATAGTGTAATGGAGTAGGCAGAGAAGACGATTATGGAGGTACCACATCGAGAGTATGGATCCGGCGAGGATTACTAAGATCGTGAGGCACGAGACTCCAGAGGGCCGTCGACCACCAGGATAGTTCAAATAGATGGAGAGAAGGCTGGTCGTCTTCATCACAGGGAGAAAGTTGATATCCTGGATAAACAGATCGCAAGATCTACAATAATAAATAGAAGAAGAATAATTTTACAGTAAAGTTTTTGATATACTCGTACAAGTAAATACGAGTAGTTTAAAAAAATATTTAATACAATCTAGTAATAAATAATGCGAACACAAATTTCCAAGGAAAAAACGTTTTTAATATTTCGATAATTTCACATTGAATAATTGTGTACACTAATTTTATTAGCCAATTTAGAGTGTGTTTAATGACAAAATTGTTGTCCTCGCGTGTTGGTTTATTTCAGATTCGATCTGTTGTGATATTGTCGCTTTACACCTACGCAGACAAGCGAGTTAGTGGAACCATTTAAGGCTGAGTTTTCATTGTGTAGCACCCATCACCGGTCGGCCTGCGGTAAACACAGGCGGGAAATCCGAGCGGAATTATCCCCCGGTAATGGGAGGTAATGAGAGCGCCGGAAGTGTATTAATAGGAGCTCGCCGGCGGGACACAATGCCATACTGTGCTGCACCTTCAGAGGATTTACAGTTCTGTGCTTCATGTCAATCTATTTGGAATACTGATTTAGAGATTCCAGGTAGGAATTTTTCTTCTTCTATATTCACCGTTACTTTGTGTTGAGGATTCGTAATTGAACAATATTTTTTTACTTTGTATTATAACAATACACCTTATTTAAAATACAAATTAACATAAATGTTAAACTATGACACGCAGGTTTCGGGACATTGAAGCCCTTCTTCAGTGTAGTTAAATATTATACGTACATAATAAAAGTTTAAACAAAATTTTCATGAATGTGATCAGTTTTGACAGATGGTAAAAAAATGAAGATATTCATGATTTTTTTTAAATATATAAATTTATTGTACAATATATTATTTTTATTTCCCATTATCTATTAGACAACAAAACATAGCAAACAATTGTTTCTTATAATATAACGTAAAACTCTATTTATCAGAACCCATATCGTGATTACAATTTAATATATTAAACAAAATATTTTTTTGTCGTCGACTTTACAGAAGCAATACTCTACAATATTAAATAGTGCTAGAGTATAAAAACATATCAACCGTATTATTAATATTTGCTTATTTTATTTTATTTTTTAATTAACATTTTCCGAATCTCAGTGGTAAAACATAAATAGGCAAAAACCTGGAAAGAGTACGAGAATATTCTGAATACAAGAGAGCGAGAGAAGAATACTTATATTCTCACCGAAATTATTTCGAAAAATTCGAAAAGCGTATGCCCGTAAACGTTTCTGGGTTATTTTGAAATTTGTTCTGATTGTAGAAAACAAAATGAGCATTTGAAAATGAGATCATTTGAAAATGAGAACAATTTGATGTTGTTATTTGTGAACTTTTTACATTATTAAAAAAAAGGTTTACAAATAAAGTTATTACTGATTATGAATTTACAGTCAATCAAGTTTAAAGGGTAAGAAATCTTTACTTCCGTGAATATTTCACGGGTGACAACTAGTGTAACATGAATTGTTGAAATATTCGTGTATTTGACAAATACAAATGTAAATTTCAAAATTTTGCATTATCACTTTTTTACACTTTTTTAAGAATGTTGAGTACGAAAATAGTAAAAAAAAAATATCGAGGGCTCTCGAGGGCAGCGGAACCGAAGTAGTTAAAAAGTATTTGTTGTTGATACCTCAAATATGGCGTATAATATTTTTTATTAGAGTTTTAACAATGTGGTGATGACATTGCAATATCTCGAGCCCAGTTCTTAGGTAATATTATATAACGAGCCCAACAGAAGAGTTCTGTGTAATCTCCTCAAGTGCTCATATTACGTACAGTGTCGTCATCAACAAGTTCGATCATATTATTATTTCAAAATCTACTTACATTATTTATGTGTGGTCTTTAATTAATTGTTATCTTTTCTATAGGATGTGTCTTTGGATTCTGACAGCATGTCTAGGCGTTGTGGCAGCGCCACAGCCACAATACTACGCCCCTTATCCCGGGTATGGGTCCATAATTTCTGGTGGAGCCATCCCTCCGCCCATCGTTAGTCCATCAGTCGTGCCCCCGGTTACTTTGCCCACCGGAGCAACCACATTGCCCCCTCTTACTCCTGTCCCTACAGGGCAGCAGACTATCCCGACAGGACCTCCACCAACAGGACCTCTACCAACAGGACCCACTCAACCCCCGGTCACTATTCCCACAACACAATCCACAACAACGACTACCACTACCACTCAAGGTACCACTCGCCCTCCCACACTTACTCCCGTCCCCCCTACCAACGGTCCTCTCATCGACCCTCGCATACAGACTCAGTCCCCGCTAGTGTCGCGAGATACGGAGACTCTCACAAGATTTGGTGGCGGAGACTACCAGGACGTGATCATCGAGGTGAATGTCGGGGATCCGGTGTCTTTCCCGAGGGACAGGAGGCAAACTTCTACTGGCAACTGCGCGTGCTACCCAGCCAATCTCTGCAACTCCACCAACACGGACGGTACTGGTCTTATTGACTTCAGAATCGTTGGAGGGGTGAGGAAAATTTAATAATTAATACAAACATCTAACGTCTTAATCATTTAGTAATTTAATAAAATAGTTTATAATACGGCAAGACACTGAGGGATCGCGTGAGGAACACCAGAATAAGAGAGATATGTGGGGTTGAGGATATTATAAGATGGAGCAGACAGCGAAAAAGGGACTGGTACGGTCATGTTCAAAGAATGGACTCCACCAGACTCCCCTATATTGCATTGCATAATCAACCTCATGGGACTCGTCCTCGTGGAAGACCTCCTAAAAGATGGAAGGACAGCTGGGAATCTACCTCACAGGAGGAGCAACTCACTGGAGAACAGATCACTTAGGTCTACAATAAGGAAGAAGAAAAAGAAGAAGAAGACGTTTAGAATAAGAATTATTTGTATCTCAATAGACGTAAGATAATAGGTAGGTCTCAATAAAATAAGATGTAAATTATTTGGAAAGAGAATATGGTGGTCGAGGTGTTCACAAGACTTATGACCTGTCATTGGTTGGGTTAAGCGATCGCTTTATGTAATACAACATTCCCCATTCCGCCCTTCTTACGAACACCACGTTTGACAATTATTTTTTGAAAGTTGTATATATGCCTGCCATGTTGAGAAACATTTAACATATTTTAGTTCAATCTACACTAGCGCCATTTATTGAGATTAGATGTAAGCATTAAGCAGAAAATCTTTATTAATGAAATGTGAAAGGCTATCAACCCAATTATCACACATTACTAGACAACGCCTGGAGAAAACCTGTCAATGAATGTATTTGTCTACAAGTATTTGTATACATTAAAAAAAATGTAGTTTATAATAATTCAGTTGAATCAAATTAAATTCTGGCATCGCTGTTGTATGTCACTGCAGGGTCCAGCATCCTGTGGGGCGGGCCTTCGTTTTTGCTGCCTCCCAACCACATCTCCTCAACTCTCCTGCGGGTCTCGTCTGACTGGTAACGTCATTTATCCTACTACGATCGGTCAGGCCAGATATGGTGACTACCCGTGGATGGTAATATTTTATTATTTTTAATGTAGCATAAAATGTCATAGAATGTATTCAACGTAGGTACTAATTTATTTTCTTTGTATATATATTACAGGCAGTTATAATGACAACTACAAATCAGTACATTGGAGGCGGGATGCTTATAGATTTACAACATATTCTGACTACTGCCCATCGGATTTCTCCATATCCGTAAGTGAAACTCTATTTTATTTCTTCTTCTTCTTCTCCTCTCTTGGGATGTTGACTCCCAACTATCTCTCCATCTCTTCGGTCTACCGGGGAGACGGCAGCCGGCAGGAAACTGATGCGCCACAGCGTGTGGGATTCTGGTGGGATCCATCCTCTGCACGTGTGCATTCCAGTATCTTCTGCGTTGTCTGCCCCATCTCACGATATTCTCAACCTTGCAGATCTCGCGTATAGCCGTGTTCCTCACCCTATCTCGAATAGTCCTTCCTGCTATCATCCTCAGCGTCCTCATCTCTGCCACTCGTACTTTAGCCTTCGTTCTTGTGGTATCTGCTCTGGTGTCAATGGTATATGTCAGTATAGGCCTTACGCAGGTTTCATATATTTTATTTCTATTAATTTTATTTCTTGTTTAGGGTATACGCAAGGTTGAGGTTTAGGGTATACTTAAAAATTTAACTCTTAATATACATACATAAAGATTATCCTATTTAATAAGCCAAATCATAAAAAAATTTCTGACATTCAACTCTTCTATGCTTTCTTATCTGTCCCTTGAAGTGCGAATATAGTTACAATGAATATTTAAGAGAAATCAAAATATCGATATCGTTTTTCACATCGTTTCGACATAATTAAAAAAAAAACGTTGCAACAAGATGGCGTCCGTAGACAGGACATGAGATTTCTTACATTTTTTTTTCTGTGTTTTGACCATTGGTTTGGTACTTTTCTGAATGTGAGATGGTTTAAAAAAAGTTCCGTATTCATGTATATGCGTCGCCTTGGGTAGTTTATTATTTTTATGGTGCTTCAAAATGAAAAAAAAAAAATCACACGTTGCATGCTTCCATACCCTAGTTGTGCTTCACTCTGCACGCCTTTCCGTCATCGACCCAGCTAAAATGGTAACCTCAGTCTGAATATACTCCTCATTTCCTCTGCCAAAGGCACAGTTCTTGACGTTCGTACTAACTCACTAATCCATTCTGCCCTTGATACCATCATTTGAGGACTGCCCCGATGCCATCTTCGCGGTTGTTGTCACTTCTCGGACGCCTCCATCCCTTGCCCCTCCTGCCGCCGTAGATGCTACTTCCTCCTTCCGCCACCATTGCTGCCGATTCACGAATTTATGCTCCGCCCCATCCCTTTCCTGACCCCATCCTGTATTTCAACCCATCTTGCCATAACCACCCAAGATCACAGGCCCAGTTTAAGGCACTTTCGTCTTACTCGATTCCGTACCCAGAAACAAACGACCCCCGCCCAAGACTTCTCTTGTCACCGTCCCTTGGTCCCCACCCAAGATCTCTCCCCCTGTCCATGGCCACTCCGACCCCTCTACACTTCTCCCTACCTGGGTAGTCTGGTTCAATTATCGGATCAATCCACCACATCCTCCAAAAACTCTTTGCTCACCATCCAACAATTACAACCTCAACACCCAAAACTAAGTAGTTTCTAACGTATAGGGAAACAAAAGCCTACGGGCTGGTACTCCTGAGTCAAAGATTTTAAAAAATGTGTTTTTTATATTCTTAATTTAAAAATGAACATATTCGTATAACGAATGTATAAAATACAATCCCATTTTTACTACATGTAGAAAACTAAAATACTTCAATCGTTTTATCAAATCTGAGTCAACTCACTACACTTTATGTAAAGTGTCATATTATATAATACATTTAATTTTTAAATAATTTCAGTAATGGCAACGGTCTCAAGATTCGTCTCGGCGAGTGGGACGGCTCCGGGAACTACGAGCAGTACCCGTACAGAGACTTCAGCATCACGCAAGTGTGGACCCACGAGGCCTTCAACCCGAACACCTTGCAAAATGATATTTCTCTCATCAGGATGCAGGGAGGGGTACCCGCCGGAACGCAGGGGATTGTTCCCATCTGTATGCCAATGGCCAACCAGATATTTGATGGACAAAGGTAATGAAATATTATTGTAACATCAATACATTAAAAGGGGGTTTAAAAGATAAATATGTTCAACAAGATGGAGACGTAAAAATTGTTATATATTTTTGTTCTCATTATCAATAAGATATTCATGAATTTGGTATTGCTCAATAAAATTTCGATGGTACCTCATTAAGAGAATTTCGAAACACTTTACTATATATTTTCTTAAGATGTAGACAAAAATAATGGACAAGACATTAGAACCTGGATAATTGGAACCTGGTTAATTGGCAAAACTCTATAATTGGCAAAAGAATTCCTGTCCCATTCCCTTGGAGCACTGAAACCTCTTTAATTGTTAAGTAGAAACCTGTTTAATTGAACTCGACATTCTGGCCCTAAACCTCTGTAATTTGAGAGTACTGCCTTCTCGACCTCTGAAATTGGAGATCACTGCCTTCTCGATCTCTGTAAACTGACAACTCCTCAGTATTTGTTCTATACTCATCGAAGGTGGTCCATTTTAGATCGCAATGTTTCACAAACGTAAATATAACGGCCTTGATTTGTATTCGAAACTAAAACTAATCCACGAATTCGACGCCGGTAAATCTCGCGAAGAGTTGTGCAACATTTTTAGCGTGTGAAACGGTCCCATACAACTGATTATTTCAAGCCACAATAATTAAATTTATTGTTTGTGTGTGTATGAACGTATGTACAATTACAATTTTTATTGATTATTTTATGCGTCAATCCATGAATTGTTTTAATTACATTTCTATTTATGTGGTTACAAAACCTGGTTTAAAAAGCAAAGCACAATCCAGACTTGGAAAGATGAAAAACTGGATAATTGGAAAACCTGGTTAATTGACCATCGTAGGCCTGGTCCCTTGAAATGCCAATTATCCAGGTTCCACTGTATATAAAACACTGTTCTTTTCTAATTTACTTATCTCGGTTTCTCAATATTTATACATCGTGTCATGCACGCACGTGGATTTTTCCGACTGCTTACGTGGGCGACAATTAATACTTGAGTGATTTGACGTCGTTTTTAATTGATTTATTATTTCGATTCTTTATTGATTTATTATTGCTATGTGTCCAAACCATTTTAATGGTCCTTTCATGATTTCACTGCATTCACTTCTTATATTCCATATAGGTATACAGATTTACCACGCATTCGTTTTAAAGAGATTTCATTTCTTCTGTATTTAATACACTATAGTTATTTGGAATATAAAATAAATCATGTGCTACTGATGTCGTTATTATAATTTGAAGATAAAAGATGAAACAAACACATAAACAAATAATAATATTCATTTGAATTTTTAATTATATCTCAATAGAGACGAAGAAACAAACTGGAAACTGACTATGGATGATCAAGGTGTTTACAGGACTTATGACCTGTCATTGGTTGGGTTAAGCGCACGCTTTATGTAATTACAACATTCCCCATTCCACCATTGTTATGATCATGTATGATACATTTTTGGAAGTTGTATATATACTCCAAATCCATACTTATTTTCACGTGGCAGTTCCAGTCAGCCATCTATGTAGATTTGATTGTACTAATTAATATTTTAAGATTAATCTATACAATCCATCCACTAACGCCATCTATGAAGAATGATTGTTTTAGCATTTAGCAAACTACTTTATTAACACAATGCGAAGAGGCTACCGCCTCCTATCGCTCTGTTAGAAGTCGCCTGGAGTATCCACTCCTATTTTATACGCCAAATAATTGACCAGAATATTTACAAATATTTGTGAAATGTATACTTATATCTGTGAAAATAAGTATGGATTTGGAGTATATATACAACTTCCAAAAATGTATCATACATGATCATAACAATGGTGGAATGGGGAATGTTGTAATTACATAAAGCGTGCGCTTAACCCAACCAATGACAGGTCATAAGTCCTGTAAACACCTTGATCATCCATAGTCAGTTTCCAGTTTGTTTCTTCGTCTCTATTGAGATATAATTAAAAATTTAAATTAACCACCCACAGGTGAAAATCCAGGATTCGTATACAGATATAAGTATACATTTCACAAATATTTGTAAATATTCTGGTCAATTATTTGGCGTATAAAATAGGAGTGGATACTCCAGGCGACTTCTAACAGAGCGATAGGAGGCGGTAGCCTCTTCGCATTGTGTTAATAAAGTAGTTTGCTAAAATGCTAAAACAATCATTCTTCATAGATGGCGTTAGTGGATGGATTGTATAGATTAATCTTAAAATATTAATTAGTACAATCAAATCTACATAGATGGCTGACTGGAACTGCCACGTGAAAATAAGTATGGATTTGGAGTATATATACAACTTCCAAAAATGTATCATACATGATCATAACAATGGTGGAATGGGGAATGTTGTAATTACATAAAGCGTGCGCTTAACCCAACCAATGACAGGTCATAAGTCCTGTAAACACCTTGATCATCCATAGTCAGTTTCCAGTTTGTTTCTTCGTCTCTATTGAGATATAATTAAAAATTTAAATTAACCACCCACAGGTGAAAATCCAGGATTCGTATACAGATATAAGTATAAATTTCACAAATATTCATTTGTCTTAGAAATCTTTATTTACTTTTCTGTTTTAAAATGTACATTTTTCCAGATGCTGGGTATCCGGGTGGGGGAAGGACTCTTTTGGGATAAACGGTACCTACCAGACCGTGCTAAAGGCGGTGGATGTCCCTATAATTGCAGCCACTGCTTGCGAGACTACGCTGAGGACCACTAGACTAGGGACAGCCTACGCGCTGGACCGGAATGCTTTCATCTGCGCAGGAGGAGAGATAAATAAAGATGCCTGCACTGTAAGTCTACATGTTTATTCAACAAACAATATATAAACAAAAACAAACGGCCTTCGTGGCAGAGTGGCAATAGCTATGACTGCCCCACCGCAGGTCCCGGGTTCGATTCCCGGCGATGGTATTGTGATTGTCACACTGTCTTTGATCTGGTGTAGAATTCAGGTGACAATAAAATGGCGATAGACTAGCTACCTATTACATTTAAGGCTACCATTTACCCTTCACATCGATTTTGCTCGCGCTGTCATGATGTAAAGAGCGTTGTCTTTGGTTTGACAGAATTCACGTGACAATAAAAATAGCGATAGACTATCTACCTATCACATATTAAAAGTGAAAAAAACAGTGTTTCAATTAATAAAAATTCGTTAATATTTTTATAAACAAAAATATTGCGCACGACATGTTTCGAAGGTTACCTCCATTGTAAATTGTTAATTTTAACATAATTTTAGTCTTGTAATTAGTAGGAATAAAAGCTTTTGTTTCCTAGAAGTTTTATTATAATTTATGGGAATGACATATTTCGCCAAGGCATTATCAAATGTTGTTGTGCCAAAACATTTGATAATGCCTTGGAAAGACAAAACATGTCATTTATATAAAATAAATGTCTATAAAACGAAAGTTTTCATACGTATTATTAATTTATTTTTGAGTTTTACATCATTGTTCAAGAAAAAATAACATATTTTTGTTATTTTTACACCCGATGATGAAGAAAGTCACCCCCGAAACGTGTTGTGTGAAATATTATTGTTTGTAAAAATATTTAATAAATAAACTGAAATTTAAAAAATCAACAATGGGATTAAACAGTATTAACCCCTTAACCTTCAATCAAACATTTTAATTAATAATTGTTTGGTATCGTTTTAGGGAGACGGCGGTTCTGGGTTGGTGTGCGAGGTGACGTCGGGACGCTGGGTGTTGGCAGGACTAGTGGCCTGGGGACTGGGCTGCGCTTCCGTGGGGGTACCCGCGGCTTACGTTAACGTTCCTAACTACTTGCCATGGATACAGACGAGGCTGGTACAGTAAATTATTACTACGTGTAAATGCATACTTCAAATACAAAATATCGTCATACCAAATAAATTCATCCCTTAGAAATTGTACCACTTTTTCTATGTAATTCAATGTAACGTATTTTTGGATTAAAAAAAAGATACTTTACTTGATTTGTCATTTAAATTCATGCGTATTCAGTAAATTATTGTTTTTATTATTTCTATGGAGTGTTATAAATGTGTGGAAAATGTAATATTAATTGCTGGGGTTTGATGAAAGCATAGATACTATAATTATTCAAGATAAATAAGTGTTCTAGAAAATATCTATGGTAAAATTTAAAATAGCTGAATGTTGGTAAGTAGTTAGGTCGTGAATTTTATACAAAAAATACTAATTGTATCATTGGATTTTTCATACTTATTGTTATTTTTACTACATGTCTTGATGATTCGATACTTACCTACTTCGACATAACTCAATTGTTTTTTCTATCTGTAGCATATTTATATTTTTGATTAAATATTTTTTTAATATAATTTTGATGGAAGTTCATTTTATATAATAATGAAATTAAACGATGTTTTTTTAACTACTTCCACTTTTGTCTTTATTTCGACAGCGACCGGTTTTGCCAGGCTCGCTGGCATCACCAGCTGGCTTGACCAGTCTGTCGATGCCAGCGAGCCTATGCGAAACCGGTCGCTGTCGAAATAAATGCAAAGTGGAAGTAGTTAAAAAAACATCATTTTATTTAATTATTAAATATTTTTTTACTGTCTTTGTGCCGTTAAAGTGGTGTTGGAGTTTTATTTACCAATTAACTATTTTAATATTTTTACGTAAATTATGTTATAAATAAGGATTGTTAATATAAATACTGTGTTGTAAATACTACCTAAATAAATATATAAAAACATGTTGAGTTTATGATGTTGTTGAATGTTGTCAGGAGTAAGAATAAAAATATTTAATTTCAATATGAATGAACGCTTTGGTTTATTAAACAAATAAATACAGTATGTGACACCTGTGAAACGATTAACAATGTATCATAAAATATAAAAAAGTACGGATTAGTGTAATATTACTTTAATATTATGTTTTATCTACGTATGATATCTATAGTAAAACTAAACAGGCTGTGGTATATAACACTTTAGCATATAAAACATAAATAAATTAATAATACTATACTTCTTTCTATGAAATTAACACTTAAATTAAAAACAAATCATTAGTTTAAAAAATACCGCACGCAACATTGTGTGCATTTTAAAATAATGTAATTAATAATAAACAATTAACTCCATTAACATGTCTATGGAATGATCAGAGTTTAGTCTTTTGATGTATTTTAATAATATATTATTTTTAAAGCTTAACTTTGCGTAAAAATAACAGTAACGGAAAACACTTAAATTACTCGCTACTGGGTGACCTGACACTTGAAAAACAATAAAGACGCAATGTCAACGATATTCAAAACTCAACAAAAATACAATTGAATGAATCAGCTTATTCATTTACAATCAGCGGCATTTCGGTTAAAGATTATTTTCTTGTTTTCACTAACAATAGCAATATCAATTTACACGGTAGTCTGCTAATAAAACAAAGCTTCAATGTATTTACAATCTACTAGGGTAAGTGCAACAGTTTTTGTGCTTTGTTTTACGTAGGGGTATAATAAATTATTTATATATCTAATTCAAATCTTAGTGCACCATTACTTCCTAAACGTAATTAATGTTTTATTTAACGATACACAAGTAAATAAACTACATTATCTTTACCTACAAATATGAATTGAAAAAATGGATGGTGCCACTCGTTTTAAAGTCCAGAGGTTTTCCTAAACCCGAGATTCTTTCTATCACGAAGCATAATAATGAAATTTATTATTAGATATTAGTCATAACATATCCTTCTATATTCTAGGAGTAGTAATGTTTTTACGATATCTTGTACCAGAATGTAAATAATCGATTTATTAAGTGCACACGATTTATTCTTCGATAGATTCTTTCTTCGGACTCAGAAGTGGTGTGCTGCCATTCGAAGCACTCAGATCTTCCGCGACATTTTCAATAATTTCGGTTTTACCGGAATTGGCAACTGGTGAACTTACTTCGATGTACTCGTCTCCTTTTTCTTCCAACTCTTGTTTGACGGTGACAGTGTCTTGTTTGTATTTGGTGCTATCTGTTGATCGTTGTTCTCTCTCGGTGACGTGCTTCCGCTTGTGAGCTTGTAGGCCGAGAACATTTCCGAAATCGGCGGGACATTCCGAGCACTTGAAAGGTCCGGGGCTGTTAGAAATTTTCACTTTCTTAACGCCGGGCGATGAAGAAGTATAGAACGCTAAACTCTCTAATCCGTGAAATCCATTCTGACCCATAAAATAAGAATGTTTAAGAGAATCAGAATCGGTAGTTTCATTCTGACGTCATCCTCGAGGTGGGAATAGCTATGATTGTCGAGTTCTGCTCTGAAGAAGAACTTGAGGCCGCAGCGTGCGCAGTCGTAGGGGCGTGCCGCCAGGCCGTGCGCTAGCATATGATGCTGCAGGCCGGCTGCGGCCGTGAACACGGCGGAGCACAGGTAGCAGGTAAAGCCTCCGCACCCCGCGAATGTGTGCTCTATCAAGTGCGCTTGGAGCTGCATCGGAGACCCCAGTGATCGCCGACACAGCCGACACTCCAGTCCGCCCCCGGATACGTGCGCTTGCACGTGTATACGTACTTCTTGTTCAGATTCAAACGCAGCTTGACATTCAATGCAGGTGTAAGTTTTCCGATGTACCGTCTCCATGTGACTTTCCAACGCCGAGGATGACTCGAACTTCATATTGCACTCGCCGCACCTGCGCTCGGCGGGTTGAACCGCCCCGCTGTGCTGCCTGTAGCACTCCTTGCACACGTGAGTGGACGGTACTCCGTTATTCACTTCGGCTCCTGTAGGAATGACTTCTTGTTGCGCGAACGATTTCAAACAAAGCGCACACTGAAAATTCTCGGACGACAAACCCGAATTCTTCAAATGGAACCGTGCGTGGATTCTCGCCTCAACGTCTGACACCAGAGTCTGGCGACAGACCACACATGACGTCGGTAAGTTGTGGGGCGACGGGGAGTGAGGGCTGCTGGGTGGGTTATTGTTATTAGAATGTTGAGACAGGTGGGTAAAGAATTGTTCTTCGGTAGTCAGAAGCGTTTTACAATGAGTACAATTATTTCCTCCGAGTACTTTGCAGTGGGTTAACTTGTGCTCGGCGAGGATAGCGGAGGAAGGGAAGACTTCATCGCAGATGAGGCACTTGTGCTTGCCCCCCGTGGCGCTCCCCTGCGAGTGGCTCTTCATGTGGTTCTCCAGCTCGGCTCGGGACTTGCAGTTCTCGCTGCAGTAAGCGCAGCTGAGGCTGACGGCGCCGTTCTTGCCCCCTCCCTTCACGTGGTGCGCCAGCTTGCGGTGAGCGGAGAGCTCATTTTCTGATTGGAAGTCATTCCTATCGCAAATGTCGCAGACGTTTGAATCCTTCTTCGTGTTGTTATTTTCTGTCGGTAGCACTTTGACGCTGACACGGTTGGTAGGAGACTGCTTCATTTTTGGACTATCCCCATTGATACTCTGAAAATAATAAGATAATGTAATTTAATATTATGATCAAACCAAATCATTTTTTTTTTCAAAAGACATTACAAACATATATAAAATTTAAGGTATCTATTTGAGAACAGGTATAATACCAAGAACGCATAAGAGATGTTTCGACTTTAGGAAGACAATATACTCTCTAGAGTCAAGAGGGTCATTTTTCTTTAGAACGTACATTTACAAAAAAACTAACTAACTAACCATCACGCCGTCTCTCCGAAGGGGTAGGCAGAAATAATGGACTGCCACACTTTTCTTTCCTGACATATTTCTCTCGCTTCCTCAACATGCATACATCGTGTCATGCACGCGCATCGTTTTCTCTGACTCCTCACATGGCCGACATTAAGATGGTTTGGACATACATTTACAAAGATAAAATAATACCTATCATATCATTACTATGATCGCATTGCTTTTGAATGGGGTTAATATGAGCAGTGCATACCTGCTGGTGGTGCTGCTGCATGTGGCGGTCCAGAAGGAATTCCACGTGGAAGCCCTCGCGGCACAGGGGGCAGCGGTAGTGCTCGGCGTGCGCGGCGAGGTGGAACTGCAGCTCCAGCTCCGTGGCACACGCGGCGTGGCAGTAAGGGCAGCGCGCACCGGTGCCGCCGGCCGCCCCGCCACCCGCGTGCTGCGCCCGCACGTGCAGTGCGAACTCTGCTTCCGAGCGAAAAGCCGCAGCGGGAGACGCGCACGCCGTGCACTTGTACACCTTACACTCGTGACTATGCTTCACGGCAAAATGTACCTGAAGAGAAAAACAGTTTATATAATAAATTGATCTACAAGTATTAACTAACTAACTAACCATCACGCCGTCTCCCCGAAAGGGTAGGCAGAAAGTATGGACTGTCACACTTTTACTGATGCGGCACTCCATCCTTCTCTTTTCGCTCCGCGGGAGACGCGGTGTGATGGGTTGCGAACCTCATCGCCACCAATAGGCATCTCTCGCGCACACTTCGATCGTCCAACACCCACAAAGTAAATCTAAAACAAATAATATAAAATACAATGATATAAAATAAAATAACAAAATAAAAATAATTTAACACAAATTTTTCTTTTTAGATGGTGCAAATATTGTCTATTTAATTTATGTTCCACGAATCCACCGTTTTTATTAATTTAGCACATAATGTAATAACACATAAAGTTTTTTTCGATGTTGCACATGTTGACATGGACGATCCATGGACGATCATGGTATTATATTCTACTATATAAAGTTTTTGAGCTCATATTTAAAATAATCGATAATAAAGCTCTAAACAAGGATTTCGTGCTGCATCTTAACCATTCTCGAAGGTTTTCTAGCCAAGATTTTTTCTTCTACCGACATTTCGTTTTCCGTTTATTTTACCACTGTAATTCAGTTGCAGAACTTTGTATCTGTCATTTCTCATAATTTGACCGAAGTATTCCAGTTTATTGGGTTTACAATGTTTTATATTTTAATCAACCCTGTTTAGAGCTACTGTATTAAAACTAAAAAGAGCCATGATGTTGTCCAACCTCCGATAGAAGAAGATTATGTATAATATATTTGAGTAAATTTAAAGTAAGATAACAAACCTGAATAGCGACTTTGGAATCGAACATCTCTTTGCAGATAGCACAGCGGTAGAGGTGGTGGGCATGCAGGTCCATGAGATGCTTCTGAAGTTCGTCCGGTTTAGGGAAGGCCCGCGAGCAGCTGGGGCAGCCGAACTCCGCCCCGAGCGACAGCAAGTGCGCGGCCGCGTGTCTCTCCAGCGCGCCCGCATCCGAAAAGCGTGCGCCGCACGTTGAGCACGACAAGCACGCGCCGCCTTCGAGATGCGCGCGTAGATGCACGCGGAAGGATTCAAAATCTGGCAGAGCTGCGCCGCACTGATTGCACAACAAGGTCCCGGCGGACATTGAATCGTCGCCGCTTCTGGGTCTCTTCGTCGGACGGTCAACAGTCTTCTTGCTTAAATCGGTTGGACGGAGTTGTTCCGAGGGTCCACCGTGTACTAGCAGGTAGTGTTCCGCCAGGCCGGTGGATGACGAGAATGGAACAGAGCACAGGTTGCACGAGAGAGGAGACCGCGGACTGTGCTTGGAATGGGAGGAGGCCACGTGCTGATGCAGCGAAGAGCTGGAGTGGAAGCGCATGGTGCAGGAATCACAAGAGTAGGAAAGGGAGGGCGAGGGAGAGGGTGCCGGGCCGAGGCCATTCTGCTCGGGTAGCAGAGGAGGCGGGGGCGGCAGCAGCGCGGAGTGCATGGAGTGCACGTGCGCCTGCAACTGCTCCATGGTGCAGAAGGTGTCGCGGGTGCAGTACATGCAGGCTAGCTTGGGTCTGGCGCGCGGGGATGGCGGGGTCAGCGCGGGCGGCGCGAGTGGACTGCCTGATGAACTGACATCGGATGAGTGAACTGCACTCATATGGCTCTGAAATTAAAATAACACGTTTAAAATGTTGGCCAATATTGTAAAATGTTATAAGGTGGAAATTGTGTTCTTCTTTACTACTGTATCAAAGGGTACCCACCGCTTACTCGAGGTTATTATAGGGCGCAGCGACGCCCGTTATTTAATTTAACCAATTCAGAGGGGACACCAGACCACATTTAAGCTATTATATTTTCCCCCTTATATGCTCAGCACTTATACACATAATATACAACAACAATATAATCATTTTAACTGCAAGGGAATATAATTGCAAAAATATTAGTGTTAATAGTATTTATTATTTTATGATTTTGTTGAATAACTTATTTACATCATTATGGCTCGAGCCAAATCAATGTAAATGTTATAGTAATTATATCAATTCTACACCTGATTAAATACAGTGCAAAAATCACACTGTCATCGCAGGGAAACGAATCCGGGACATTTAGAATGGCAGTCATAGCTGTTGCTACTTTGCTACGAAGTTCGTCGATGTAAAACGAAAACGGGACTCACTCGGGGATGGGAGAAAAAAACTTTTTTTTTAAAACGGGATTTGCATTATTATTTACCTTGCATATTATGTAAAAGGTTGATTTTCTGCTTTGGTTTAACTTAAGGTTATCTATCTAGTAAGATAAGAAAGTCGGGATCTGGAAGGAATACTCTATGGTGGACCAAAAGGAACTTCTCAGCATTTGCTCCTGTGGAGAGGAAATCACCTTAAACTCTCCAGAAAAAGCCGGCCTGTTGACTGTTGTCATCAGGCCTTCCGTTCCACTAGAGGAGTGTACGGCATATTGTTCCCTAACTTGGTTTATAATACCAATGTCCTTTACTATACTCTCGTGCTAACTCTTTGTGAATCATCACCAAAAGGATGTCACATAGATCCATACCCACACTTCTGCAGCGCGCCTCCAGCTGATGTCTCTGACGGTTGAAAAGGGGGCAAAGCATCTACAAGTGATAGACATCTTGAGGAGTCCCATCGTCGCATGGGCAACTGTCTATCTCGGAGAGCTTAAAGCGAAACAAGTGAGTGAGCTCGAAACCAACATTCTGTATTTTTCGGACAACATTTTAGTCACCCTTCCGGTGGTCTCCCTCATATACCGATCGTTCCAGAGATGAGGAATTCTGCCTCTAATTTTCTTTTTGGCAAAGCTAAGTGGGAAATTGGCGAAATCGGAAGCTGTATTTTTTAGCGTAGCCCTCCGAGCCTTCTCGTCCGCCCTTTCATTACCTACAATACCGCAATGTCCCCTTATCCACCCGATATACACATCCTGGTGATAGAGAATAGATGTTGGATTTAGATATAGAATATAACCTATATCATACATAGATTTATTTCAGACATACATTGGAGAAGGTAACAGAAAGTGTTTTGTCAGCAATGTTCAATACCTGCAGCAGGTCGGGGCGGCGGAAGCGCTCGCCGCACTGGAGGCAGCGGTAGCCGCGGTGGGCGCCTCGCAGCGGGGAGGCGCCGCCCTCGCCGCGCTTGTGGTTCTGCATGTGCGAAGTGAGCGCGGCCGCCGTGTTGTAGCCGCGGTTGCACACGGTGCACTGGAACGGCTTCTGGTTGTCGTGCGTCTTCATGTGGATCTTCAGGTGATCACTGTAACAAACATATCGGAATACTTTATTTATGTTCTTTCCGACTGAATTCTTACTAGGTTCGAGAGAAGGAGGAATACCCACTTGGGAGTTCACTTCTTTCAGCTGATTGGTGGCAGTATACATAACTTGGATGTCCTGAGTGATGTAGGTATATTTCTCTCTGATAATTATCATCGTCAAAGAGAGTAAAGTTTTTTTTTTATTTGCCACGATGCAAAACCAACTGGCCAATGGTTATGTCTGTGGGCAGAGCTTTCAGTGCGAATGAAAGTATTATGAATAAAATAATGAAAGGATTATTAAGATTGTTTGGACACATAGAAAGGATAAACGAAGAAAGAATGGTAAAAAATGTGTATGTTCACGATATAAACGGAACTAGAAATAGAGGAAGGCCGAGGAAAACGTGGTACGAACAATTAAATCTAATATTGATTGTTGGGCTCGTGATTTCAAACTACGCAGATGACATATAATAACGGTCTAAATTCCAGGTGATTTATCAAAATATTAAGATCATATGAGTTATCTTTTATCCAACGTAATACCTTTTTATTAATACCCGTGAAATATTCATGAAAATATAGATTTTCTACCCTTTAAAAACTTATGCATCTGCTCCGAGTGTTGGACAATGTACAACGCCTTCACTAGGCAACTGGAAACGGCATAAAATGCGAATGCTTATGTGGTCCGCTGGGGTATCGCTGAGAGACATAATAAAAAGTTTACGCATTCGGGGTATTCTGGGAGTTACTGATATAAATTGAAGAATTTGGGAACCACTGATCCAGAGGAAGACCTAGAAATACGTGGATGTTTCAGTGCAATAGCGTCTTGTAGAGAAATGGCTTGAGTGAAGGCGATACTCAGTACCGTAAGAAGTACAGCCTGAGATCGAGAAGATCCGACCCCAACAGACAACACAGACAAGTGCAATAGCGGATAGTAGAGAAATGAAGAAGAGTGAAGGCGATACTCAGTACCGTAAGAAGTACAGCCTGAGATCGAGAAGATCCGACCCCAACAGACAACACAGACAATGAGTTGGGATAGCGCCAGGATGAAGAAGAAGAAGAAGAACTATAATGTCAACAGTAAAAACTCGTCAAAATATGTTTTTTCAATTTATGCGGAATTCGATTAAATGGAAATCATCATTATAGACGACAGTAGTATATATAAAAAAGTAACCTTTGAATGCCTTTGAAGATGTCTATATTGTGTATTATTTATGTTTCTTCTAAATATTTTTTCTAGCCAGCACAATATGGCGGACGTGGAGCTTTGATCGCGAGAGCACGGAGGATTAATTAATTATCATCACCTCACTGTCAGCTCAAAAGAAAATGCCCTATTGGCTATGGACAATGCGAGCTCAGCAGTTGCGGAGAGGTAAAATATTATTTTTTACATACATTTACCAACTCATGATATCATATTCTAATATCATCCACAATCTTAACCGTTTGAGTGCCAAACCTATTTCGCCAAAATATTCTAAAATATCAAAAGAAATGTCTATTTTTATATAATAGATAATTTATATTTACAAGAAAACAATGTGCCATTTCTGTAAAAATACACCAATTTTCAGATGTCTTTCAACATTCTCTTCACTAGGTTTCACACCATGATATTAAAAATACAGAAATTGAATACTATGAATCTACCTACAAGCGCGACGGCGCTCTTCGGCACACTAACGGTTAAGCCTGGACTTCAGTTTTCAAAACATATGTTTAATAAGACAGTATAACGCAGAAAACAAATGAAAAATAATTCAAAAAATAAATTCAATAATGAATTTTGTTGGCCTCTTAAATGTTCTTGGGTTAAAATATAAAGGCATAATCAAAAATATCGTAGAATTTTTTTAATACGAATGTCTCAGCTTCGGAATACTCGTATTTGTGAGTTATACGGCCCTGAAACTGTGGAGAGGTTGTTTCGTGCTGTTGGGGATGGATAGAAAATGAATGTTTGAAATAAAGTAGGCATTAAGTACCAAAAAAATATGCAGTTTCGTTCTATATGTCATAAAGAACGAAACGGCATATTTTTTCTTATTTTTTGTACTTATTGGCTATTTTACTTCAACCATCCAAATCTCCCAAGTGATGCGGCGCTAGTTCTAGTAGTGAATATATATTTATACGAACACCGTCACGCTGACAATAAAAATGTCCACATCCAAGGTGATAAAATTTAACGTCCGAAATGCTTTTCTTACTGGTATCACTAAAAGCAAGCTAGTTCTGCGGGACGTAGTGAGAACAACTTTTAGGAACTTATCTAATTGTTCCAGAAAATAGGGATTCTTAATAGAGCAAAATCAATAATTGTAATAGTTGTACAATATGATATTAAATTTATGTAAACACACACCTTGATTTAATTAGTTTTTTTGTGAGACAAACGAAAACACCATTTAATTTATTTTATTAAAACCCCAATTAACGTTGATGAATACTTTTCTTAATTAATTTGTTAATAAAAGAAACAAAACTTTTCTAAACACATTAACAGGGTATGACGAAATATTACGTCATTCCAAAAAAGCAGCAGTAGCGGTAATACAAGAAATATTCCACCGAGACCTTTATAATATTACCCTCTAATGGGAGTGACGATCTTCGTCTTATTTCTATATATCTTTATATAAATATTTTTTCTGTACGGTCGTATGCAGTTCAACTCCTAAACGGCTAGACCGATTTTGATGAAATTTTTGTGTGTTTGAGTGGGTCCCTGGATGGTTTAGATTCATAATGGGTAGGTGACCGTAAAAACCTTTTGGGAAGTTCATGAATAATTGACCTGAGAATAATTCGTAGTTATATTTGTTTACCGTAGATGTCGAATTCTGTGTTTAAACATGCGCAAATCACTTGCGTTGTAGCGTGGCGTAGATTTAAAATTCTTTTCGTTGTGTTTAAATTTTCCATACATGGCATGCATCACAATCACGTGCGTATTGAGTATATATGTAGTTTATAATTTATTATAGAGTTTATCGAAAATACGAATATCGGAAAAAAAAAACCTTTGCTGAACCAGCTAATAGCAATTCGAGCAGGATAACGTCTGTTGGGTCCGCTAGTTATATATAAAATGCTGACTCACAGCGTGATTTTATTGCGTTTTGGTTCATATTTTGTAAAACGAAATTGCTCTGTTAGCGGGTTACTAATATTATCGACAGTCCACGTACGCCTCTGTCCATTTGACAAATGACATTGTGGAGACCACAAAGGCGCGCTCAATTAGTCACCGTTTATCCGCGCACAGCATCTCCGCTCGCCTCCGTCCCTTTGTTGCGCCGGGCCGTCCCGCCTGCTCCGGCCGCGCGCCGCGCCACTCCGCCTCCAGATCATGTCTTCATTTACTATTTAGGATTTCACTCACCCGAGAGCCTCTATTGATTCTGCTTACATCTATCGCATTGTTTATTTATCGACATTAAAAAAGTGAGACGATTATTACTCGAATCTGCATCTTTAACTATGATTACAAATCAGCGATTCCATGACATACTCGTATTTTGTTATAATAATTAAATAAAACGATATTTTTTATAACTACATCCATATTTGTCTTTATTTAGACAGCGACCGGTTTCTCCAGGCTCGCTGGCATCGACAGACTGGTGTCATTAGGACCAGTCTGTCGAAGCCAACGAGCCTGGCGAAATCGGTCACTGTAGAAGTAGTTATAAACAACATCGTTTTATTTAATTATTATTATAATAATGAACTTCCATCAAGAGATTTCAGTTAAATCATTTGATTATCTTAAAAGCTTATTTTGTTGACGATTTTTAAACAATTTCTGTGTTTACAATGTTGTGTTTACATTACAATTGCCTTAATATGGGTGTATACGAAATTTTTATAAGTAAAATTTCGATGAAAATATATTTTGAATAAGAAAATGTGGAAAGCAACGGGAAACGGATTTGCTGCAAATCAATCCCTTGGATTGAAACTAGCAACAATGAAGGGATTTTAAATAATGAATACAAATGAAAACGTGTGATTTCTAGGAGTTCTTTTATATTTATAGGAAATAACATGTTTCGCCATGCCTTCTGGGCATTTGATAACGTCGTAGCAACGCGAAACATGCCATTTCCATAAAACATAATTAAACTCATAGAAAACATGCGTTTTCATTCATATCAATTATTAAATATGAAGTTTTACATCATTTTTAAAGAAACAATAAACAAGGAATTTTAAGGTTTGAACTAATTCCCAATTTTTTTCGTATCTTGAGAAATATTTCTTGCAAGAATCAAACATATAATGCCAACTATACATTGTATTTTAATAATTGGGTTCGTGTATGAACAAATTCGATTTTTATATGGATTGTTAAAAATAATACAATCAATATAATACGCAAATTTAAATAGTATTAAGACGTAATTTACGATTCTTGCCTAGTTTCACGATTTAACGATATAAAATATTTTCAATCGATGTAGTATAGACGAAAATAACTTTGGAATTTGAATAAATATAACTGCACTTAGTATTACAACACCTTATTTTACTTATCACAGACATATTTCGGTTATAACATAGCTTACTTTGAAAAATAATATGTTATAACCAATACATTTCTGTAATAAGTTAAATAAAGTGTTTTAATGCTAAGTGCATTTATTCAAATTTGAATCCAGAACACAACGTCAAGGCGAATATAGAAGAAGGACTTTTTAAGTCAATAGACCCAATGGGATCAAGCTGTCTAAAGTTGTGACCATTCAGGATCCGCTTATCATAATATGTAGTATGATGTTAAAGAAGCCGAGAGCACAGCAAAGCCTGGTCCACAATATGTCATCCCGGCGCGCATTGTGCTGCTTTCCTTTGACCGTTCCGAGGGAAGTGTGTAGAGGCGACGGAGGGACAACGGTCATTTGTCACCGCGGGGTCACTCCGCGCGGGGTCGGGGGTAATTACTCATTTTTATCTGTGACAAGGATTCTCCTAAAACGCTTCATCTTTGAATCCGCGCATACCTCCGTGAATACCAGGACTTATCATAGTAAGTGATAACTGCTTACCTAATTTTGAACAGACCTTATCAATATGGTGTACTTCTAAGGCATTATCAAATGTATTACATTATCACATTTGATAATGCCTTAGAAGGACGAAATATGTCATTCCCATAAAATATAATAAAACTTCTAGAAAACTGACGTTTTCATTCATATTAGTTATTTAACATGGAGTTGTTCAAGAAACAATATATAAAATAAGTATTTTTTGAAACATAAAAATTATAATATAGTTTGAATTAACGACTTTTGACAAATATTTTTTAATTTTCCTCTTATACATAAATAAATATAAGGGTTGAAGAATTTTCAGCCACAGGTGACAAAAAAATGAAGTTTCTATTACGTAAATTGTAAATTTTTTGCTACACCGTGATGTTTGAGAATAAGGCATATCAGACAGCTTTGCTGCCTATTTAGAATACGCTATATGTGCTCATATAAGAAGAAAAGACGCTACAATTTCAAGTAAGAGGAAAATCTACGCCTACTGTTTGGAGATACATAGATGCTATGGTTACGTCTGTCTACAATATATTTCCACGTATTCAAATTTGCCATTGATCCGTGTAACTTCCAAGATTAACGACTTGCATTGTATGCGCGAACGGCTTGTTAGTGAATATCTTTTCATCGGTTCGTGAAACAAATTAATATTTGCTTTTTAAAAGAGCATTTGACCAAAATGAAAAATGTACATCTCCGCTGCCCGGACCTTCGCGTCAAGGCGGCCGCGGCCCCCGCCCGGCCATCAATCACCCTTTCACCGCGGCCCATTGTCCGCCCGGGGCCGCCTAATCTGTGGAGGCCTCGCCACTAATAATATGGATAATTATTTTTGTGGCGCGCTCTAAATGGTTAATCCACCTCACAATACGCGAGTCCTCTATGGATGGGAGATGTCACGGACTCGCGCGCTCCCACGGTGACGGATCCCTCGAGCGTCTTCACAAAATGCTCGACACTCTAATACTCGTAGGCATGGAGATAACGAAGGATACGCGTATCAACATTCTCCATTCATACATAAGTATAATGCACACATCGCACCTCCAGTCGTAAATCGGCTCATTCCAAAATTTTAGTGAATTGAGTTAAGTATACAGAATGACTAAAAAAAGCGCGCTCTATCACCCAGTAAATCAAAAACTGACCCAATAAGGCTAGAAAAGCTTAGCTTTTCATTTCATAAAGTTATATTGTGATTTACCAAAAACTGTCGAGGACCGAGACACGTTTTCTTCATTTCCCAAAAAAACATGAATTTTGGATTGAGCCAGTTTACGACTGGAGATGCGACATGGTAAACAATTGATATTTAATATTTAAAAGAACATCATAATATAAATAGGCAAAATCCGCATATCCTCAAGGGTACGATAATATTTTGAATACAAGAGAGCCTTCCATTACTTCCGAAATTAATTTCAAATACACACTATACGCATGCCCGAGATCGTTTCTGGATTATTTTGAATTTTGTTCTGATTATTATTGTATGCCAGAATTGTAGAAAACAAAAGGAGAACAATTTGGTGTTGTTTATAGTGAAATTTTTAACGTGTGTGATAAAAAAATCACATTAAAAGTTAAAACTTATTACTAAAACACTATTTTTTCCACTTAAATATATTTTTAATTCCGATATAAGCAGTTCAAAGAGTTCTCTTGATGGTGAAGGTGTAAAGACTTGGAAACACTAAAGTGAAAAATACAGTATTTTAATTTAAAAAAAACGTCATTATGGAATTTCACAGTGCTATCGCCTTAGCTTTTTTTTTTAATATGTTTTATATTTGAAAATTTTTTGAATCCAAATTAAAGTTTGCTTGAGATGACATAGTGCATAGGAAACTTTCAGTAGGACCAATATTTTAAATATTTTCTCTTCAAACGTTAAGTTTCTATTGCATGATATACTCGTAAGTAACTTCAACGAACGGCTAGGAGCGAAATTTGGTAGAATAATTTTTCAGTGATTCAATCTATTTTAATTTTCAATTTGATGTGAATATTAGGAGTGCAGGAGTAGAGTAGAGCAAGCAGGGCCTCACCTCCTCGAGAAAGCGGCCTCGCAGTGCGCGCAGCGGTACTTGCGGTCCCCCGTGTGCAGCTTGACGTGCCTGTCCCGGGAGCGCTTGTGCTTGAACAGCCGGGAGCAGAAGTCGCAGCGGAACGGCATCTGATCCGAGTGCGTCTGGAAATAACAATTCAAATTACTAAATATTCCGAGGGAAGGAAACAATAATTCAAATTACTAAATATTCGGGGTTCAAAGGGGTAGTAGGGCTACGATGGGGTATGTTTTGTGGAAAATATGCCTCTACAAAATGTCGTAAGGCGCCATGTTGCATTTAAAACAGCAATACTACTATCAAGTCCAACTCTCTAGTGTCCACGATTAGTCTTTTTAAAGACCCCGCGAACCCTGAGCAATGTGGAACATATTACTTAGTGCCATAGCAGATAGAGAGAGGACGAATGGCAAGCTTCCAGCGCCATAAATTTGGATACACCCAGCTAAGGGAAGGTAACTCCGACAGAAAATCCTCCAGAGAAGGCAAGGGGATACTACTCTGGATATTTTCCCCTAGGTCATCACTATGGGCCTACTCAAGAATGATAGTCAACATTAGGGAGACCTGACAGGACACAGAGAGAAGAAGAAATATTCAGAGAGAAAAACAAAAGGAGTATTGTTTCTGAAAGCTGTTCATTTTGCAACCTAACACATCACCTTAAACCACTCATGCTCTTCTGAAATAAACATAGCTAACCAACTAACTAATCAACCATTACGCCGTTTCTCCTGAAGAGCTCATAGAGATAATAGACTGCTGTACTGCTCTGTTCGATCCATATATCAAAAGCATCTAAGAGATTCTTTTTAATTTTACTTATGGTGGAATTTTATTCTATAATACATCATTTTCCCGCATAATCTTTTCAGTGATTACATTTTGGTATCACGACATTTAAAAATATCTTATAAAGGCTTTCTTTACGCACGCTGCGTAAAGTTAGACTTAGATAAAGCGAGAAGAGAATGTGCACATTTTATAGAGGTAAATCTTAATTTGGCTTTATGGATCGACACGAAAAGGCGATACGTGTATTAAGAGCATTGTGTTATACTAAATTAAGATAATTGTGAACCAAGAATATTTACAGAATTTGATAAAAGTGGAGAATGTAGAAGATAAGGAAAACCGAATTAACCCACTATGAATTGCTGCGCTGTGATAAAAATCATGTTTAAATCATTATAAATAGGCTAAAACTCGAATGTCATCAAGACAGAGTACGAGAATATATTGAATAGAAGAGAGCGAGAGAGGAATACGTCGATTCTCTCCGAAAGTTATTCGAAATGAACACGATGCGTATACCCGAGAATATTTCTGGAATATTTTGAAATTTGTTCTGATTATTGTTTTATGACAGTAGTGTAGAAAACAAAATGAGAACGATTTTCTGTTGTTAATTATGGAATTATAAATGTGTGCGAATTTTTATTTATTAAAAGTTAAAGTTTGTTACTGATTACGATTGTACGGTGAAGATAGTTTTTTAAAGGTGGAAAATCTTTAATTCCGTGAATATTTCAAGGGTTGCAACTAGTACCGACATGTTTTTTTTCTTGAAAAATTATATGAAACTCCATTCTATAATTAATACGAATGAAAACGTCTGTTTTCAAGATGTGTCAATTTATTATGTGAATGACTCATTTCGCCTGTCTACGGTATAAAGCATTTGATAATGCCTTAGACAGGCGAAAAATGTCATTCACATAAAATATAATAAAACTTCTAGAAAACAGATATTCGTTTTAATTAATATAGACATATTTATCCAGAAATTCTCAAAACTGTTTAGATCTGATTGATAAAAAAATAATTATGTCCTATGCTTTTCTTACGTGTAATTTTTAATATAACTACACAACTAACTTTGCTATTTTAGAAAAATATTTTGAAAATTATTTATATGGTATACTGTTGCGTCATCATCTAAGGATAACGAAATCACAAACATATTTTCACCTACTCGTCTTTCATCTTTATCGCACATTATCACTCACCTACCTATCTCCTTTCAGAGGTATCCGACATGCATTTATTTCCTCGAAACTGTTATCTAAAATCTCCCCATCTACAAGTGTCAACATGATGTGTTATTCAACTGAGACTAAAACAAAATCTGACACCTTTCCGTGCCAAAGATTCCTCGATAACATTACGTCTCACGCATACATATACTTGCAACTAGGATATAAATAATAATACTATTTCAATACTTAAAAACTCTTTCAAGTTTTAATGAAGAGTAGAATGTAATGTGAAATATAATGTTATCGATTTCAAAAAGGCTTTTTTGCTTCAGCTCCATTGAAAAACCTAAATTTCAATAACATAAGTCATATTATAATACAATATATTGATGGATGATACATCATATTATGATGTATCATAATATTTCAAAATTTTTAAATTTCATCTATAAGCTAGGAGCGCTGAAGTCACCTGTTAAATACAAAATGAAATTGTTGAAACCAACTAACTAACCATGAGGCCCTATCGGCGAAGGGGTAGGCAGAAAGAATGGACCGCCACACTGTTCTTTTCTGACGTATTTCTCTTGATTTCTAACAGTTATGCAAGTACATCGATTTTTCGAACTCCTAACGCTGACATTTAATATTTGACCAGTTTGATCTTTCCACGTTTTCATCGGTATTCCTCTATTTGTAGTTCCGTTTAACTAGTTTACATATACTTGTTTTACCATTCATTCTTTCCATGTACCTAAACCATCTAATAATCCTTTCATTATTTTATTCATAACACTTTGAATAAAACTTAAAATAATTGAAATATTTCATAAATTATTTTACAAAAAAAAAAAACATTTTGATGAAATTTCAACACGAGGTGTCAATAAAATGTTATTTTTTGGCTGTATGTTCGTTTGGTTAAATTACACATGAACTACAATATTATACCATAAATATAATTTAAATATTAAAGCATATATATTTAGGTAGTCTGTTTACAAGAGATAGGGGAGTGGAGAGGGATATTGAAAGAAGGGTTGGGGCAGGCAACAAAGTGAATGGTGCACCTAAAGTTATCATCGCAAACAAAAACCTATCCAAAAAGCTAGAATGGCAGTGTACAAAGGTGTTCTTCTACCGACCCTTATGGATGGAAGCGAAGCATAGAACTGGCAAAAGAAGAATGAAAGTCGAATAAATGCAGTAGAAATGAGATCTCCTAGAGGAATGTGTGGATACTCTGTGTATGATAGAGTGTCGAATGAAAATATAAAAAGTGAATGCGATGCGAATGATGGTGTTATGAACAAAATAATGAAAGGATCATTAAGATGGTTTGAACATATGGAAAGAATGAATGAAGAAAGAATGGTAAAAATATTATATGTTAACGATGTAAATGGAACCAGAAATATAGGAAGACCGAGGAAAACGTGGCCCGATCAAATAAATCAAATATTGAATGTCGGCCATGTGAGGAGTCAGAGAAATCGACGCGCGTGCATGACACGATGTATGAATGTTGAGGAAGCGAGAGAAATATGTCAGGAAAGAAAAGTGTGGCAGTCCATTCTTTTTGCCTACCCCTTCGAGGACGATACGGCGTGATGGTAAGTTAGTTAGTTTCTATAATTAAAAAAAAAAATCTTGATAGCAAATATAATTTCGATCACAACTATTCATAACAAAGTATGTAAGTAGCCGCAGTTAGTAGGTAATGTACTTGTACCTCACACTTATGAATGTCGAGACTTGGAATGAAAAATACGCGCAAAACAAAAACCGCTGTAATGTAGGCGTCCCAGCGATTTATTTTAAACCAAGGTACAAAGACTTTAGCCGCAAATCCTTTGGCGAGTGCATCTCTATTACAGAGGGACAAGTTAGATGCAATCGCCGGCCATGTGGATGTGGAAGGTGTAGGAGATGATGTCCGGATAAGCGGGACGTGAGAACACTTTACCTACAACTCGTGCTAAGGAGAGGGAGATCTTGAGATTTTTATAGCTAACATGAAAATTAAAAACATTAAAAAATAATGCTTGTCTGTTTATTAGTTACCCTGTTGTATTCTAAGATCGGAGAGGAATGAAACTTATGTTTAACCATAAATTGATCTGAAAGAAAATACTTCCCACTGGTTCGTTTTATTCACAAAATGTTTTATAAATGAAAAAAACTTTTTTTTGGGTCATGTGCTAAGGGGAGAAGATACCACTTCTTTCAACTGATATTAATGGGTAAAATAGAGGGACGTCGGGGAGTTGGTAGAAGGCAGTTGTCCTGGCTGCGGAACATAAAAGAATGGACTTGAATGACCAGAGTTCAGAACCTGTTCCAAGTAGCGCAGGACAGAGATGCCTTTACTCTAGTGGTCGCTAACGTTGGGGGGGACCTGACACGGCACCGGAAGAAGAAGAAACATTTTTGAGTGATGGGTGAAAAGAAAAATAATTCTGAAAAAGAAGTATGTTAATACATTACTTTTGGTTGCATATGTTTGTTTCTTTGTACATATTTATAATAAAACGATATTACATAATATAATCAGTTTACTCAGCTTACCCAATTAAGGGTTAAACGCCGTTTATTAATTACTTGAAGGATAAAAAAAACGTAATAAGTAACAAAAAGGCGAAAATCATGACTACAGAATTAAACAAATAAATAATAAGTGTTAATTACAGAAAACAGATATGGCAATTAATGATATTTTCGAATTCACGAACGATTATAGGTGCACGAAAATATAAAACGGTGACGGCCTGTTCGGATCCGACCCCCGAAATCCCCTTCTCGCAACCCGCTCCGGTGCAGCGTCCCGCTGCGATCTCAGTTAGGTGTTCACGATAAACAATACCGACTAACACAAAGCAAACACACACGGAGATGCCCTTTACGATAGCGGCGAGATGGATCCGAGTGCGCCTTTCGTGATTAAATTGTTACCAACCGTTCCGAGCGCGTATCACTTATCGACACACAATTAATCATTTCACGAAATGGTATTTAGCGGTGCCCTCTCGCGCGGGCAGGACGAGCGAAGCCTACACGATCCACATATCGAGATCCGACGATTACCGACTTATAGAGATGATGAAGCGGTGGCTCGGATGCTTCGGATGGCATTACAAATAAATTACGGAGTGCGCCGGTGCGCTCTCGCGGCCAGTCATTTGAAAACTTTAAGCAGTACAAAGAGCATGGTAATTACAAAGGAAATCCTTGAAGCCTCTGCTAGAGGAGACGATGTTTATTCAATTTCGTCTTCGTCCATTGTCCGTCCCACAAAGCGCGCCTCATTTTTTTTACAAAACACCTCCGCGACAAAGCGCTGGATGCTGGATACATATTAAGAAGAGATCTTCAATGACAATACACCAAGTGCCCGTTAGATACGGCCGCCATTTTCCATCACTTCTCCACAATGGCGTAATGTGTGACCGAGCAAAGACAGATTGCAAATTACGAGTACAAGTGAATATCCGTGAAAGAGCAGCCCGGCATAACGATCCGGTTTTTTAATGCAAATCATTGTAAGCGCGTTCGAGAGAATTGCACATTAGGCGACTAATGCAGTTTTAATTTACACATTAGTCGCATTGTGTCCGGTGGAGCTCGGCGCTGGTCGCCGGGCCTGGCCGCGCCACCGTCGCCTCGCCTCCTCCGCGCTCTTGTCTCTTCGCTGTAACACTGCCACACTCGTAGATGGAAGAGAGAACCTGTCGCATCATATTTTATTAATACATATGTGGCCTATGTCCCATTTGATTAAATAAAATAATTGTTAATGTCAGTCCAACCAGGCTAACGAATGAGCGCCGCTGCGCCATATAACAGCTTCGAGTAACCTGTGGGTACCCTTCTATATCACATAATATTATATATATGTACTAGTAATAAATAAAGAGCAAAGATTTAAAACGATCGCCAAAATTGAAACCAATTCATTACATTAGCATTTGTTACAAACATATTTGAAGAATAATCAAATATAGAGAGAAAATGTTGATTTCACAGATTTAAGTAGATATACTCGTATGTGGAAACATCGCAATTTACTTCTTTGCAACATCCACGCATAAAAAAAGCGTTTATCCAAATAAATTTCCCAATGTTAGATAATGTGAGTGGCCAGGAATTGACGAATTTTACCAAAATTACGGTTAATTTAAAGAAGCTCCGCCACTTAGCATTGTTCGCCACCGGCCGTCACGCCAACTCCTAGTTATAGCGAGTGTTTCCATTGAAAATTCGACAATTGATTCATTCCTTCCATTAAGCATCGTTTCACAGCCATGAGAAAGGCTCACGATATTTTTTTATAAAAAATATATTAATATAAATTATTGTATTGTGATATCACTAATACGGTAGGCTATTTGGGTCGAGAAAAGGTACTTCCGCTGTAAGTAAATATTTTTTTTGTATCCCATTTGTATTTTCATCACAATCTTAATCTCAATCTCAATTTATATATCATACATTATTTTTACAACTTACGAAATAAGAATACATTGTTTGATGGAGTAGATTTAAACTCGCATATATGGCAAATAACAAAATCCCACCTGGACACCGTCTACCTAGATGACCACCTAAGAGATGAAGGGACAGTTGTACCTCATCAGCTCAATATATAATACATTATTTCCGTGTCTCGGGTGGTTAGATATTTTTAAAGAAAAATAACTAGAAAAATATTAATTTTGTACCAGTGTATTTTTTTATTATAAATTTAAATCTTATTTATCTGGTTACCTTATAATATATTTGGTACATTTATTCACATTCTTCATATGTGAAAATAAAAATGATTTTATTAGTGAGATCAACGAATAACTTTGCAAATATAAAATTAATCTCAAACAAACGATTCAATTAAAAAAACTATCGAAATATCTTATTTTATTTTTAAGCATTAATTTAACGAAAGTATTTATACTATTTACATAATATGTTAATTGGTTGAAATATACGCAAATGACGGGTCGCATGTACGAGTGAGTAGGTGGGTACAGATATATTTTAGAATGTGTTTTTATAGCAGGAAATCATTAGAACATCAAAACATCTTTGTCCGAACTAAGAGTAATTTGTAACTAGAACTACGAGTACCTGAATACCTACTCAATAGGTTATACTCTTAAGGTATCTAATGAATGTTCTGTTTCCAATAAATTTTAACGGTTTACACTTAAATAAAAATAAATCATATGTAATGTAATATATATACTAACTAACTAACTAACTAACCATCAAGCCGTCTCCCCGAAAGGGTACACAGACTGCCACACTTTAATCGATGCGGCACTCCATCCTTCTTTTTTGGCCCCCGCGAGAGACGCGGTGTGATTGTTTGCGAACCTCATCGCCACCAATAGACATCTCCCGCGCACACTTCGATCGTTCAACGTCTACGTAATAAATCAAAAACAAATTATATAAAATACAATGTACAATGATATACAATAAAATAACAAATAAAAATAATACTACATGTTTATTTATAGAGCCCTCCAATATACTACACTAAAAAATACAGAAAACTATCAACATTTCATTATCAAGCCGTTGATTATATTGTAGAATAATCGCATTTTTAAAAAGGAAGCATTAAAATAATAAAAACCGTTTTAAATCGCCTCTTTATACAGGTATTTTCAATAGTTAGTAGAAATGCTTTAAATTTAAAATAACATCTCAGATACGGAAATTAAAAAAAAAAACATTAAAAAACAGTCATCATGCCAAATCATGAAAATTTTATTTAGGTGGCGCTGGCGTATTATTGTATGTAGATGTAAATATTTATAAGTTATTTTTTCAATATGAATATTGAAATGGTAGGTATAAAAGTCCACCGCTTTCCAAAAGTGAGTTTATTATCCAAGCTGATTTTTTATATGAATATTACTTATTATACGCATTGCGTTAATTAATCAATAATCTGTCGAAAGTATTGGTGTTATTGGTAGACAAGGTGATTTGAACTTATATTTTGCTTATATCTATTGTATTAAGAAAAATGTTAGAAAATAGATTTTTTTTAATATTCTAGCGGCCCGACAACACTTCGCAATTCCTATATTCGAATATTTGTATATAATTTGGATACAGAATATACAAAGTAAATAAACACAATTGAAGTTCTATATCAATTAATTTATGCCAGTTAACGGAATACATCCAATAACGCGTTTCTCCAAATGATTTCAATTTTTATTGAATACAGATGTTGTGACAGTCTACCGACAATTGACAGCTTTCATTTAAACCGATTTGAGCGTCATCTCTTGGTGACTTACATTTCACAATTATACACTCAAATCACACAAAGAAAACTTCACATCAATATAGACTCTCCCTAGTGATATACCAACTACTCGTATTTGCCTGTTATACAAAGACTTCATTTATATGCATTTAATACGTGCATAGTAACTTGATTCGTATAGAATTATTTTTTAAACCTTCCGCTTAAAAAATCTATATTAATAAACGTTGAAAATTTCGTAGCAATCGCTTCAATATTTGTCGAGTCTATCGGTCTTATAGACACGAAAATTGCCCTTTGTTTAAACAAATTAGTTCATTTTAAATACAATTGTTACAAAATCGCTTAGTTATTAAACATACGAGTATATAAAGATATTTAAAATTGACTTGTGTTGTCCTAGACACAATATTGCATATGGCCGAGAATGATCGCAGCTCCCGTAACATGATGAGGCGGCGGATAGCGGTACCGCGGGCGCGGGCTAGTTAAGTGGCGGTTAATTTGAGGTGTTAAGACGATGCATAGGAGAGATTAGAGAAACACAACACCCACATTGTTAGCAAGTGTTGCACTAAACAGAAACACTTAGGAAGTACGGAACACACTTAATTGCAGACGAGATATCAATCTCCACAGATAAATGCGGTGCCGTTAAGTGGCTGTAATTGCAATTGGAACAAGAATCAATGAATAACTGATGTTCTAAGGTTCTGTACTTTTAATGTTGAAGTAATCATAATATATTTATGTTGATAGCCATACTCTGTGTGATAGTGAAAGGAACACAAAAACTCAAGAGGCTTGTGTGATTCAAGATATAGTCAGATGAGGACGACAGCTTCAATTGTAATGAATTTAATGAATTCCACGAGAATCCCATACATAGCTCTGCATGGAATACCAGAGAGATCCCCAAAACGATGAAGTAATAGCTGAAATTCAACATCACAGGAGAGAATCTCGAAACAACTTGAATTTTTGATAAACTTACGATGTTAACAACCCTAATTGGTCTTCCATTCCTTGACAATAATGCAAGACTTTATCATAAACCCTAAATCCCCCCTCGCCCTCTTTCGGAGGAACACTCCGGGCCATACATTTAGCCCCATCATAAAACAACTACCAAATCACATTCCAACAATGTTTCCTACAGACGTAAGAGGAACAGCCATTAGAGCTGAGCCTCTGTAAGCCAGAAGATCCAAGTCCATTGTGGAATTCCACATTGACAATTTGTTTTCGATATATTTCGAATGTTTTATACCTTTATCATCGGGATAATGATAGAGCGATTATATCGTTCTCCCTGTGATGAATGTGTCAAATCTTCTAAACACGTAGGAAAAAAAATATTTAAAGTGGAAAAAATTGTGTTTTATTTCATGAAAAAAAAAAACTCCTTTGAGGTTACAGAAAGAAAAATATGGTATTATGTTAATAAGATAATCAAATGATTGTACTGAAATCTCTTGATGGATGTTTATTTTAAATAATAATTAAATAAAACGATGTTTTCTAACTTCTTTTGTCTTTATTTCGACAGCGAGCATGGCGAAACTGGTCGCTGTCGAAATAAATACAAAAGTGGAAGTAATAAAAAAAGCATCGTTTTATTTAATTGTTGTTATGTTTATGTTTGGACTTGGGTTTTCCGACTTACAGAGGTTCAGTTCATGCGTTTATTCCTCTTACGTCTGATGGGAACATTGTTGGAAAATTTGTGTAAACTTTTTACTGAAAAAAAAAAACGAATTCACTTTAAACTTTGAAAATTTTCTTAAAACGCAATCTTAAAGCTTTTTAATATCGCAGTTAAGACGTTACGACAGATCATTGACTGTACGCCGTAAATTATATTTCTCACCACACATCGCGACCTGAATGATGAAACTCATTAAACGGCTGTTTTTATTGGAGAAGTTTTGAATCTGCACAAACTGTAATAAGAATTTTAGTTAATTGAGGTGTCATTTCGCGGAGCTTTGTTATCAGATGAACTTTGCCGCGGGCCTGAACTACACAAAGGGCATATCTCATTAAGGTTATTACTTTTATTGCAGGAATCTTAAAATATTGTATGTTATTATTAATATTTCTTACAAATTCCTTTAATAATTAAAGATACCTATATGCAAAAAGCTAATATGTAAATATTTATTCACATTTTTTTATAACTTGGCGCATAACTGTTTAAATTTATTTCAATACGAGTATGATGAAATTAAACCTTAAACCATTAATTTAAAAAAAAACAGTTTATAATGTTAAAGTAGCATAGCTTTTCGGCCTACACAATGGACTGTTAAAAAAATCATTTCAATTCTTCTTCTTCTTCTATTGCTTTATTTAGGACTGTGTCCTGTTATTTCTCAGAGCCTGTTCCTAGGATGCAGATGTCCAACTGTCTCGCCATCTTTTAGGTGGTCTTCCTGCAGTTCGATTTCCTGTTGGTACTTTATTTGCGGCTATATTTATCACTATTTCAGAACATGCTCTTTCCACATGATCTCTCCAGTGGCGTCTTCTCAGTCTTCCCCATCGCACGACATCTTCCATATTGCAGATCATTTCAATTAATTTATTAAAACCCTGGATTATCTTACAATTCTGGAACAAATAGTTATATTTGTTTTTCTGGTGGTTACTTGCAGTAACGTCGTCATCAATTGCTCTACACTCCGATCAATTCAACAAAAGTAGAATTATATCGTCTTGGATTTTGTCATTTTAAGTGTCCGTGAGGCAGTGTTCTTAAACAATACTAGTATATTATCACTCCTGGAAAGTGTATTTGGAATCCATCTAAAATATATTGTTTCTTATTATTTTGTATCTATTTATATTATATTGTATATTATAAATTTTATTTTTGTCCCGCGTCTCCCGCGGGGGCGAAAACAGAAGGATGGAATGCCGCATCGGTTAATGTGTGGCAGTCTATTCTTTCTGCCTACCCCTTGAGGCAGACAGCGTGATGGTTAGTTAGTTAGTTAGTTAGTTATATTTTTGTTTAGCTGTTGATTTTATAATTATTATTTTTGTTGAACGTCGTAATGAGTTGTGTACATTTTTTTCGTTTGTTATGTCTCATTTGTGTTAGATACAAATAAAATCAATTAATATCTCAGGATAAACTCTTCATAATATCGTTTTAAAAAATATTTTAAATTCGAATATCAATTTCAAACGTAAAATAAAAGTCGCTATGCTCTATCATCTATATTCAAACTTTTTGTTCATTTGTTCTTACTGCGCGATACATATTTCAGTTGATACAATCCATAAAAAGAACGAGATAAGGATTCTGCGAATGTTTACAGAATATGTATAAAGACACGAGTGGATGCATTGAATACATCATGAGATCATGAGTCGGCCATAAATTATGCCCATACTTATTCCTATGTTGTCATACAAAAAGGAAACGTTTTAATTAAATTACACGTGAAACTTTATACTTAGGTTCTCGGGCGAGTCATTTACATAATACACACACACACACACACACACACACACACACACACACACACACACACACACACACACACACACACACAACACACGCACGCACACATGCAGGTGTACGCATACAAATACACAAAGTAAGCAACAATATTCGTTGGGTCGTTACGGTTTCCCCATTTTCATACGCATCTGTATAAATCAAAACAAATGACAGCGACTTTCACCCACAGAGTCGTAAGAGTAACTTAACAATTTCGGAGACAATGTAAGATCTCTTATCGGGCTATCTTCACTAGAACACTAACTTTGATCATAATAAAACCCATGACGTGACATTTCAACTTGTTAGGCAATTCGTTACTTCATAACGTAAGCTTTTTTTCGGCTTGTGGGCTAAAATGGTTAAATATTTCACATCTCATTTCACAATCTCAGTACAGTTTACATCATGGCGCTATATGGGTCCTGGGTGTTCATTTTCAGAAGAAGAAAAACATATATAAATTTATTATCTTATTATATTTTGTTCCGTTTTCATATGAAATAAGTACACCATTCTGTATCCAATAGACCCATAGACATCATAGAACTCCCAAAAAAAATATTGAACTACGTGTATTTTATATTATAAATGACATTCAATGAATTTGTTTCTTCCGCAATAATAAAAAGATTTTTTTAAGTAACCCGTATTTTCATTATATACATAAAATTAATTATATTTTGACATCACCAATCTACTTTAAATGGAAAATCAAATTAATAATGGAAAATCGTCATCAAAAATGTAAAAAAAAAAAAACGTAACAATTTGAATTAACTTAATTAACAGGTTCCAAATAGCTATAATATTCGAGGGAAAATATTGTTTAAAAAAAAAAAAAAACTAAACTTTGATGTCAATATCTCCGCTTATTTATTGTTTACTAGACTTAGTATTTTATCGCTTCGGAGATCGACGTCTTTCATATTCGTGAAAGTACGTTCAGAAAACAAATATTCTTGACTTTGGAAAGTATCTTGTATTTCTAATATCGAACCATCTATCATACGTCACTGTGTATTATATGTTTTTTTTAAATATATTTTTACCTGTTCTCAATAGATAACTTTTAAATTATAATTGGTGTTTGTAATATCTTAATAAATAAACTGATTTGATTTCAACAAATCTTCATGAATCGAAGATTTTCAATTTCTAACAATTTTCTATATTAAAAGATGATAATTTATTTATATTATGTATACATATGTTCATCATAAATTTATTATAAATTTACACAAAAAATGGTTATGTCTTGTAATAAAAAATATTTTACTAAATAGGTATATTAATTTATCATCGCTATAATATATTTCTTATTCATAAATAATAAAATATTCTAAAGTAGTTATTGTTTATTTGTGCAAAGTTAACTCGAGGGCTTTCATAAAAATGTGGGCGAAGTTACACTTTTTTTGTAAAGTGTCATAAAAATAAATTAGATTAGAATAGATTAAAATAGATATAGAAATCGAAACAAATATGATGTACTTCATGTATTTGATCGTAATAACTCAGAAAATTCAATTAACTGCTTTTCACTTATCATTTACAGCGTTATTAATTATATGCTTCCTTATATAAAACATAAATTTCATAAATGAATATGAAATACGTCTACCAAGAAAGGTATTAGTAAACCAATTTATGACACTAGTTTAGTATCCAACAGCTCATGCGGCAGTCATTAGGCCGGGCAGGGAGATATCCTGTGCTAATCTCACACAGCATCCGCTCTCAAAGGTCAGCGCGACTGTAGGAGCGGAAATTTATAACACTCGAGTAAATTGTAAATCTTCCACAGACGTTAAACTGTGTCTTAGAGAACCCTGTGGTACATTCAATTGCTATTACAGTGCACACAATTAAAATAACTGACAAAGTGAAAATTCATCAGTCATAGAAATTGAAAACTCATTTGGAAGGATAATATTAAACACTGTATAATCCTCAGCAAGTTTCGAAGGTGACCCCCTTCATCCTTAGTTGGGAAATATATTTACACCTGAGGATGGTGACCCTCCTAACATATTGTGGATAATATATTTATTTTTTTAAATTCTTATTCTTCTTTCGCCAAGCTATTTTCCGTTATTTGGGGTCGGCTCTCCTAATACGGCTCCGCCAAGTCTCACGATTCATGGTCATCTGGCTGTCTAGTCCCAACGCCTTCAGGTCGTTCCCAACTGTGGACATCTACCTGGTTCCCTCCTTCCATCTTCCAGTTGCAGGGTCTTGTGAACGATGTACTCATTGTCCCTCCTGCTCACATGACCGTACTACCGCAGACGATGTTCCCTAGTTTTTTTCCTTTATGGGAGCAACTTTTAGGCTACCTCTGGTGTGCTCATTTCTTTATCCAGCTTTATCCAGCATCGTAACCCCGGCTGCCCACCACAGCATCTTCATTTCTGCTACATGTAGCCTCTGTTCTTCTTATCGCCTTGCGATTTTTCTTTTATTAAAATATTTAATAAATTGAGTGGATTATACAGTATATAATATTCTTTTTTCAAATAAATTGACAATAAAATTGCACAGTGTTCACGCCTTACATATCATTTTCAATACTATTTTTTTTACCAATAAAGTAAAAAGGTAAGAGCTACCATGAATGGAGTAAACTTAACTCCTGTAAGAGCTCCTTTGATTATCGTCGTTTCCGTAGTTTATAAAAATTACACAAACTATGTTTTATTAGCTGCATATTAGATTCAGCTATTGTTATGCGACTACAAAATGTTATTTCAACAAAATGGATGATTGCCATTTCCATCGATCTCTTTATAATAACGTTATAAATGTTTTAGTTCGCGTATATTATTGTAAAGCAGAATTGAAATTATTGAAGACATAGAACCGCGTATGTATTATATATATAAAGTGTAAGATTAAAAGTGAAGCCAATATTGTCTAATACAATAAACAATTTAGTAATAATGATACCGTTGTTATTGAAGAATATTGACATAATTATTTGCCAACATTTTAAAGATTTGTTATATTGTATTAATTATTCATTTTTCACTTTTATGTAAATACGTGTGTCTTCAGAATATTAAACCTCACATATACCACTTTGCAGTTGAGCGATAGATTACCTTTGTTAGGTAAATAAGATAACAAAATGATTTATATTACAAAACTGCAAGCTAGTAATACGAAGTAGTGACGGGTCTCTTGGGAGTTTCCTGCGGCCGTGGATACCGACAAATCTCCGGAGATTTCTTTCTCGATACTCCAGCGGAGAGGAAGGGAGCCGGTTAGGCGGGTGATGGATACCGCGCCGCACACTACACACCTTTTATAGGCGAGAACATCCTCAACTAACGAGGCAGGTGATGCGGAGCTCGAAAACTTTCAATCTCGTTTTCGAAGTGCGGAACTCAAAAAACGAAAATTAGTTTAAATCTTATAACATGATTCAATGTAAATTCGCTCTTAAAATACAGAATAACATCAGCTATAAGTACAGTCAAACATCTTATTTGTTTATTTGGATTCAAGATAATGTTTTACAATTTAATAAATCTTGTAGTCATGGTTGATCATCGTTCAATCAGCCCCTGAAGACAATACCTAATACGTTAAAAATATTCCTTTGTCTCCGCAGTGATTTGTCGCAACAAGACTGCCGGTAAAACGGGAGCGCCTTATGGAGTCCCCTGTTGTTGGAGAGGATCGGAACTCGGCTTCCAGCATATCGCGGCTCCTTTGTGGAGATCCAAGTTTAGATAGGACAACTGCTTCGCTCGCGCAGTAACGTGCTCCGAGCAGCTCGATTCTCCGGTCGAGTTCAAATACAATTCCCAGAAAGGGAGGTTCAAACGCTCGAAAGATTTAATGAAATATTTATTAAGGAAGTAGATTTTTTTGTCGTGCCAGCGACTTGAACGGTAGCTTTGAGAGCGCGGAGTGTACACGACCAACCACCCGCTGATCTAATCGCCAATTGGAGGTTTGAAAACATCCAACCTACGTGACCCGCCGCGGGAGTGCGGGAGAGCGCCGGGCCCGCTCGGTAGGTGTCGCGGAGGCTCCGAGTTACAGATTACCGTAAATTATTCGGGTTTAAAGTATCTCACGGGTCCGCGGAGATCCGCGCTCACTCAGCCTCCTATTGACCCGACACGTACAGCTCTAAAGTGTGTTGACACGACTATTACGAGCCGCTCTGTCGCGATCACTCTACTCCGTTCCAGATGTCAGCGGTTTTGGAAAAGAGGTCCAATAAAACTCGCCACTAAACAGAAAATTTTCGACTGGAGACTTCAGCGCCTCCGAGGGCTTAATCGCCGCTACATCACTTTTTCTTCGAGCTAATACTGAACCGGTCAACGGCCGCTCCGAGCCATTGCCGAGCTTTCTCGCGACAGTGTGACGGAATGTCGAGTTGACTATTCTCGTTTCGACTTTTTTCATAGACAATTATACCTGTCACAGGATTGGGGCTATTGTAGTCCCGGAAGATGAATCACTAAACGCGTGATCACGCGGCTAATAAAAATAAGCTCACAGTGAAAATGTATTGCCTTTGCGCGGGAAGAAAAGAGGTGCTGAAAGAGCGAAGGCGGGTGTGTGCTATACTCGTATGTCATGTTCTTGGCTCCGAATAGCCCGCGTGGCCAATTTGAATATGTATGTATTCCAATAACTGAACGTATAAAAACTCACAATGAAATTCAGCAATGCTTTTTGGAGTTAATGCACTTATTCACATACAAATTACTTTTAAGAAAATAATTCAATTGCTCGTATTTTATCATTATTATAAGAAAAATATTTTCGTATAATCTTCTGCTACTTATTTATTGTTTCGTGAACAATGATATAAAGTTTCATATAAAATTAGTAATTCGAATGAAAACGTGCGTTTTCTGGATGTTTTATTATAATTTAGGGGAATGACATGTTTCGCCATTAATAAAATTAATTCATTACGTCTTAGCAAGACGAAATTTGTCATTCCCATAATATATAATAAAACTTCTAAAATAACGTTTTAATTCTTCTTCTATATTTATATGATAATTTTTATATTATTTTATACACTGTGTGTTCATTTGTTAAATAAACTAAAAATGCAACAAAAAAATTGTGCATGGCTCCAAAATACATACGCAGCGGTTTTAATTAAATTAGTATGGTATTAGCATATCGTATTAATGAATGAAAGCTGACCTGCTCATGCTTCTTGAGGTAAGAGAGGCGCGGGAAGGCCTTGTCGCAGAACTGGCACTGGTAGGGCGTGTGCTCGGTGGCCCCCAGGGTGAAGGTGAGCTCCCGCTCCGAGGAAGGGCTAGGGGCGGAGCGCGGGGAGCCGCCCTCGGGGGTGGACGAGCGCCACGAGCTGCCGGGCGTGGTCAGCGCTTCTGAAACAATTATATCACATATATTTATTATATTTATTTCATACATTTGATCATCATAACAAAAAAATCAAATGTAAAACGTAAATGTAGTGAGAATAAAAGTGTTGTAAACAAAACAATAAAAAAGGGTCGCCATTAATATGGTTTGGGGACATGGAAAGAATAAATTAAGAAATAATGGTAAATACAATATATAAAAAACGACGAAAACAAATCTAGAAAAAAAATGGAAATCGAATAACATGTGGCATGATCAAATTAATAATAATAAATATCGATAATTCATTAATTAAAACACCGTTTTTTCCACTTTTGAGTTTATTTTTCTCGACATGTTTCGAAGGCTTTCACCTTCATCATCGGGAGAACGATATAAACTTAAGTAAACTATTTTTATCGTTCTCCCGATGATGAAGGTGTAAGCCTTCGAAACATGTCGGGAAAAATAATCTCATAAGTAGAATAAAAAAACAGTGTTTCAATTTTTTTTAATTCGTCATTATGGAGTTCCACAGTGTTAACATCTTAAGTTTAACTAAAAATAATAAATATCTACCACGTGAGGAGTCGGAGAAAATTACGTGCGTGCATGACGATGTATGAGTGTTGAGTAATCGAGGGAAGTATATCAGTAAAGAACAGTGTTGCGGTCAATTATTTCTGCCAACTCCTTCGATAAGAAGGTGTGATGGTTAGTTGGTTAGTTAGTAAGATAACCATAACGCTGACCGACATTGATTAATACTCGAATATGAATATTATATTGGCGACGTGGCCGACACCGATCGATACATTAATTACCTATAATATTGTAAAAAATGTAACAAAAGATTCTTTTTAATACGCCCACATAACAAATAAGCAAATCTTTGATACGCGTAATCAAATTTTTATGTTTTTACATGAAATTGACTGTCGAATAAAGTTTCAATAAAACGGTCCCCGTGTAATTGTAAAATCATTAGTAAAATCTCTCGATGGAAGTTCATTTTAAATAATAATTCAATAAAACGATATTTTTTAAGAAATACTTTATCACTTTTGTCTTTATTTCAACAGACACTGGTATCGCCACGCTCGCTGGCATTGACAGTTGGGTCGTCTAATATAATATAAAATATAACAAAACTTCTAGAAAACACGCGTTTTCATTCGTATTAACTATTATATTTAATAAACAAATATTTTTAAGAAACAATAAATATCTATATAATATATATAACTTCGCGTTCGCATAATTAGACAAACGCCTTTAGTCGAAGCCTGGATAAAGCTGTCTGTCATGAGTAAAAACATGGCAGAAAAAGCCTCGGACCCCGGATTGATCTCTAAGATGAAAATATGGAGAAATGGCTGGACAGCATCATCCCAGGACAACTCACCGTCACAAACAGGTCATACGACCTAAACTAAGAGGAAGAAGAAGAAATAAAAATATTAGACAGGCAAATAATAATTGAAGGATAATACGGATTTTTACATAATAGTATGAAAAATTAAATTTACGCGAATCATTGTAGTAATGCGTATTTAGTTACGGATAATATATTTATTTAGGTTTTTATTACGATAACGTGAGTGCCCCCCGAGCTCTTTTCTTCGCGTAATTTTGGGAATACGAGTATCTCAGGTAGGTCTGCGGTATGAACAATAATGGCGCGCCTAATGTGAGACCGGCACAAAGAATAAATATCACTCGACAGCTCCATTCCACTACCACCGCACGGGCGCGGGATGCTGACAGATGACGGCGCAGCGGGCCCCACAAGAGGGTGGTATTTTGTTTTCATTTTCCACTTTAATACACGCAAAATGAAATGCAGGGGTGTTTCGTGAACATACTACTCATAAAATTGGCTTAAGTAGAAAATGGCGGAAACCAATAAGTACATATTAAATTACGTTTCTAACAGATTAGAAAATCCTTAACAGATTTAGATAAAGTAGTGCATTCAACCAATAGGGCATATGACATATATTTTTGTCTGTAAATTATGGGTTATGTATAACCTATCTTCTGGTACAAAAACATATATAATTATATAATTTCTTTTCAAATCAAATCAACTCAACAGACATTACAAACAACATAAATATTTAAGGCATGTGTTGAGTACAGGTAAAATATTATATATATACAACATAATACCGGGAACGCAGGAGAGATGGTTCAACATTAGAAAGACAAGATACACTCTAAAGTCAATAATATTTGTCTTTTGAACGTACTTTCACTAATATGAAAGACGTCGATCTCCAAGGAGACCGCGTTCAGCAGATTAATTGCTCTTCCCAGCGGTGTCACCAGAGGCAGATTTGTTCTGGCGGCCGGTAGGTAAAACAATCTATACTCTCGCTGTCGGAGATATCTATCAGGGACAAAAATACCAACATCCTCCAGCACGGACGAGTTCTCGAAATATCCCCTGATTAATCTAAAGAAATTGGTTTTGAGATGCCCATCTCTTCGAAACTGCAAGAGTTGGTCAAAAAATATTAATTAAATTTATTTACGATTTTTCATATTTTGTGCTATATACGTAAGAATATTTGTAATATTATGCATATATATTATTTTATTTAATACAAATTTTAGTGGTGTTGTTAATCGTGGATTTCGTTTGTTACTGGCATATCCAAAAAAGGACGCTGAGTAAGGGATTTATTTCCATAGTTTAATACCGGTGACATTTAGTAGAAACGCCTCTGGTTTGTTTATTCACTAATTACAATTTGACAAAACTTTCTTCGTGATTACTTAGTTACGATAAATCTGGTAATAACATCCCAAATGTCACTACGAATAAACGCAAATTGTTAGGCAGCTCAACAAACGGTATTTATTGTTATTCAAATATAAATAAGATGAACATATATCCAATATTTTTGCAGATGCTTGCAACCGAATGAAGGGAGAGTAAACATCATGAGGAGATATCGTCTCCTCCGCCAGCGCTAACGGCCGCTCGCCAAGAGCACCTCAGCAAATGGGAAATTCGTTGGTGAATATAAATGATCCCGTATCTATTACCGCGAGATGGAGTGGTGACTCCCGACTCCCGAGAAGAGGAGACTTCCGCGCGATGTGCTAACACAAATTGTGATTGATGGCTCGGCCCGGGGATGAATAGGCCCATTTCACCTAAGTGCCTCCTTATATCATGGGTGTTATTTTAATGTGTGAACGGGGGCGATAAGGATGAATGATATAGCAAGAAGTATTTTTCTTCATTTGATACTGAATTTAATAAAAATACCCTTACTCGTTAAAGAATACAAAAATGGAATAGAATTTTCGAGTTCGCTAGATCTTTTATCCAGTAACATTAACATCAATGATATTTATATACATTGATATTAATAGAACAAAGAAAACGTGGCATTATCAAATCAATCAAAAATTAAATTCCTCGGTCTTTCTATATTTCTAGGCATATTATTATTATTATTATTATTTTGTTGAATCGCTCTTTACATCATGACAGCATGAGCCAAATCGATGTAAAGGGTATTATATCAATCATCTCGTGACATGTGATAGGTAGCTAATCTATTTCCATTTTATTGTCACGTGAATTCTACACCAGACCAAAGACAGTGTGACAATCACACTGCATTCGCCGGGAATCGAACCCGGAACCTTCGGATATAAACTGTTATGTAAAATAAACATTAAATGTAGGGTGTATTATATTAAATAGTCAATTGTTTTGGCCGAAACACTATGATACCTTAACATTTTAAAGCGTTGAATTAAATAACTTTTTTTTTTGTATCACAATTGTATTTTATTTTACGCGACAGCTGTTTCATCAACTTATGTTGACATCATCAGGTGTTACAATAATATATCAGATGTCAAATTTTCGTGATTTTTCGAACCTTTATGTGTATTTGTTCCTATGTCAATTTGAATAATTTCTTTGATATAAGAAATAAGTTCTTATAAGTTCTTGCTGAAATTGAGTTAGGTACCTAAATATTTTAATTAACAGAACGGTTAGTTACTATTTATAGGAGAAAATATGAAAGGTGGAAAATATAATAATAAAATAAAAATAAAATTAAAAAAACGGTAATTAGAAGGAACAATAACACATAGTATAGAGTCAAAAACGATGAAACATTATACATAAATTAAAAACGATAAACAATAATAGGAAGTAGATAACATTAATAAGAAAGGTGACAAAAGTTTAAGGTAGTATTATTATTTTTTAGCTATATAGATTGTATTATATTATATTACATAAATAAAATAAACAAATGAAGTCCGACCATCGCAATCTCACAGGTCACACGATATCGTACCGGACAGGCAAGCAGTCCGCTTGATTATATTACTGCGAATCCCGGACACCTGACAGGTTCCCATCCTAGCCAGCCAGCGCTGAGAATATCCGCTCGATATCAACACTGTCCACCGTCGGTCCTAGTGCCCGTCACATGAACATGGACCCGTTCTATCGCAGATGTGTTTTTTTTCATACGTACATATATTTTATCAATAACCATAGAATAAGAGATCGCTAATGTGAGAGAACTATTTAATTGCCGCTGGAATTCTTGGCTTCAGTACATTACAAGCCAACATTACTACTTATAGCAAGACACGCACTTCACACGTGATATAGCGTGTTTCGAATTACACATATCTTTCAATTAATTCCTTATAGCAGTGCAGATTATGCACAAAAATAAAGATATAAATTCGTTTATTCGGGAGCAATTTAGACGAGTGAAAAAAAATGCTATTACCAATAGAATGTTTGTTTTATTCATCATGTCAATGGCAAGCTAGTTTTGTAGGGATGGGCCTAAAAAAATGATTATCTCTTTTCTTTTCATCTCATTATGTTGGAAGGTTTGACCGACATTATATTGTTTTCAGTTTGTTATTGTTAAACACCTTTCTTGCTCTAAGAATCTTAGTGTTAGTGTTTAAATATTACGTTAATTTTTTCACCCACAAAATTAGATAAGTAATTTTTTTTTAAATGAACTATTTCAAAATTAAAAGTGAGGAACATACAACGTATTCAGCACCTTCATTGTTCATCATCAGTTTATATTGTTCTCCCGATGAGGAAACCCACCGACTCCCGTTATATTAACCAATAATGTAACCCATTGTCTTCAAAACATTACTGGATCAAACCAACTCTTTTACAAGTTATGATTCAATGATACTTCTTGTATAAAGTAAACTTTAACATATTTATAAACAACATTCTTATTTGTCCACGACTCCGGTGGTTTGGTCATACGAAAAGCCGAGATTGCGACCATGTTGTTAATAAATCGCCAGCATCAGCATCAAGGAGTAGAGGACGTTCGTTGACAACATGGTGGAGCAGCATTAGGAAAAAAACTAAACATCAGCGGTTTGTGTCAGGAGAGGATCTTAAGTTGAAAATGGTTGAATACGCGCACAATGAGGTCTAACCCCAGATAAAAGAAGCAGGCTAAGAAAAGAGGGAGAAGGAGTTATTCAAAAGAAACTTATTTTAACCGTCGCGTTGCCATGTGGTAAATTGAGTTTCCACTGCCAATTTAAAGTTGATTTTCTTAAAACCTATGGACCCTAATATTATAAAAAAAATTCTAATCCTCCATTAAAGTGTTCTCAATATTTCGTAATAAAAAAAAGCAAAAAATTACTTCCTTCATCCCAAAAAAAAATATTTTCTAAGACTGCCCTCACCTTCATTCGTGTTAAGGTAGAATTTGTTTTGCTAATATTTACAACTTTATCAAAAGTGACAAATACTTACTCGCTGTTTTGAACGTATTATAAATTATATCTTTGGCTTTTTCAATATGTACGTAATAATACCGACTGTGGACGGAAACGCAGGACGCAACTTAATAATATCAGAACTGTGAAAATATTAACACTTTACCAAAAGGGACAAATATTAATACGTACTCGTTGTCTTGAACGTACTATACATTTTGCCTAGGTGCCTTTATCTTCGCCCCGCCGGCCGCGGCACGCAGACAAGTTTATACCTGATGTTTAGTCGTTCGTATGCTTTGACGCATTACATATCAGAAATCGCATGGTTCCAGAAAAAAATTAATAATGATATGTTTTTCAAATAATCCATGTATGTTATAGATATCGATCTATTCCTAATGAAATTCCCTACAAGATGACATAAATTAAATTTTGATTCATCTAGTCATATGCTTGATATTTAGATAAAGTTAGCGGTAAACTGAACTTACCACATGGGAGCAAGCGTTTTGTTTTGAACACGGTACGTTAAGGGTTAACATTTATATGATTCTATTGTTTTAGGTCCATATTATTAGTATTTTTATTTTTATATCATTCTGTTTAATGGCTCTTAATATCGTTACAGCGCCAGCCAAATCAATGTAAAGGGTATAGTTATTTTATGGAATCTCATGACATGTGATAGGTAGCTAATCTATTACCATTTGATTGTCAAGTGAATTCTATACCAAACCAAAGACAGTGTGAGAATCACAAAGGGTGCGGCCATCCCGAAGTGCCAGAGTAGGAGTCAAAATGAACACCCGGCGAACCAACGTATGGCGCACTATGGAACCGGCCACACTATACGCTCCACGCCACAGGGGGTGATCACTAGCGAACTGTGTCTTGACTCCTACCCAGGTACTCCGGTGTGGCCGTACCCTAAGTCACCACCAGGAGTCAAACCCGGAGGCTTCGGTGTGACAGTCATAGCTGTTGCCATTCTGCCATTTGTTAAGTGCCGTGTTAAATTTCCAAAGATAATCATATGATTTCACTTAAATATGTTTTACGGGTTTAATTCTATGTATTATTATGTGTTATATTATTATTTTATATCATTCTACCCGTTCCATCATAATAAAAATTTTGTGTTTTTGTACATTGTCATGATTTTATTTATATATTCTCGTTGTCATAATTCCTTCTGCTTTGTATGTTCTTATGTGAATCGTGTGAATTATATGTTATTGTTTTTATGTTAATTATATGTTATTGTACTTATTTTGTAAAAGTCATTGTGGCGTTCATGCTTTAAATAAATAAATAAATATATTGATTTAAGTTCATTTTAAATAAAATAATGTTTTTTTTTAAGAACTATTTCCACTTTGTCTTTATTTCGACAGCGACTGGTTTCGACAGACTCGATGCCAGGGAACCTGGCGAAACCACTCACTGTCCAAATTTAGACAAAAGTGTAAACAGTTCTTAGAAACCATCGTTATATTTAATTATTATTTCAAATATGCTTATTTTGAACATCAAACATTTGGTATAAATAAAACATTTTTTTCATATAAAAACAATAGCACAAGTTTGACATATAATATAAGAGGTCTTATTAAGTCATCATTCCTCCGTGTGATCTCAAGGTCAATTATCGCAAAAAACCTCCACATGATTAAAGGATTAAGAGGGGTGCCCATGAGGGGCCGTGCCGCGGAGTTAATCAACTTGTGGCATGATATCACCGCCACCGGACGCCGGGTAAGACGGTGGCGCCGCCGCCGGCCGGCCATCCTTTATGGCCCAATTATAGTTGTTATTCCCCGCGAGCCGCAATCAAATAGTCATTGAAGGGAGCCGCGCGGACTTGGGATCTCGGATGTCATAGCGTGAGATTTCGACAAAGCGACGTTTTGAGTCTACTTAATCAATTTCTTGGTCCAAACCGTGAGTCGGTGGTTTCAACTAGAATTGTTTGAATTCTTAAGATACCTGTGAGCTCAGAAATTCTTATTCGAGTGATTGCATCATACAGAATCACGGGTCCTAGTATTTCTAAAGATAATAACTTTCCTTTCATCTTCTTCTTCTTCTTCTGATTGTAGATATTGAGATCTGTTTATGCAGGATATCAACTTTCTTCCTGTGACGAAGACGACCAACCTTCTCTCCATCTCTTTGGTGGTCGTCCTGGTGATCGATGGCCCTCTTGAGTCTCGTGCATCACGATCTTAGGAATTCTTTCTGGATCCATTCTCTCAATGTGGTCCCTCCAGAATCATCTTCTCTGCCTACTCCATTTCACTATGTCTTCAATTTTGCAGGATTTGCGAATTTATTCATTGGGTTTATCTCTAAGGGTTCTCCCCACAATAGGTCGCAATGTTCTCATTTCTACTACTCTTAAGAGATGTTTGGTTCTGACAGTGTCTGCTATTGCTTCGATTCCGTATGTCATTATGGGCCTGATGCATGTTTTTTCCTTTCATGATCCTTTTTCTTTTCCTTTCATGATCTACATATTTCCATCTCAGTAGATAGGTACTAAGGTAAAATATAAAATAATTACACTTCATTGTTCAAAAAACGTGTTCAAAGATTGTAAAGTATGATTGTGCAAAATCCACCTTGGCATACACATTAATTAATAAATAAAGAAATCTGTAAATCGAGAAGGACCTCGAAGATTTTTGATGGGCTGTAACATGTACCTATCTGACCACATTAACATTATGTCAATGAGATTTCACTTTATTTGTGATACATTATATGAACAGGTACCAACTTGATACTCGTATTATGTATTGTGTAATTGTAATTATTTTCAACACCAAATCCACATTTATTTCAAAGTAAAATGTATTATGTATCCCGAAATGAGAGATTGACAGGAAGTGATGTATTAGGGTGAACCACTGGAGATGATTTAGGCTCCCGAGGGATTGAGTCAACCTTATACAGGACTCTCAGGTATCTTTCAATAGCTTTCGTATTTTAGAAATCATATGCATTCGAGTGATTATTGTAATCTCTATAAAATATGTATTACGTATTTTATATCTTCTTCTTTTTGACCTTTGGTCTTTTTATTATTATTTAAAATAAGTTTTCTTTAATCATTTTTAAGTATATTTTTTCTCAGCATGTTTCGAAGGTTTTGCACCTTCATTATTGAGAGAACGATAAAAACAAAAAATATCGAGAAAAATATTCACAAAAGTGGAAAAAAAATATATTTGTGTAAAGCCACTTTTTATACGAATTTTATTTAATATTATATAAAAAAAATAGGTTTCGAATATAAACTCTATGTTCCTGTAATCAGGCTGGTCTCTCTTGGGGGGTCGACTCTCAGCTATCCCTCTATCTCTTTGGTGGTCTTCCGGGAGGACGGTAGCCGGCAGGAATCTGATGCGCCACAGCGTGTGGGATTCTGGTGGGGTCCATCCTCTGCACGTGCGCATTCCAGTATCTTCTTCGTTGTCTGCCCCATCTCACGACATCTTCCACCTTGCAGATTTCGCGGATAGCCGTGTTCCTCACCCTATCTCGAAGACTCTTTCCTGCTATCATCCTTAGCGTCCGCATCTCTGCCACCCGCACTTTAGCCTTTGTTCTTGTGGTATCCGCTCTGGTCTCAATGCTATATGTCTGTAAGAGCCTTACGTAGGATTTGAATAATCTGACCTAAGATATTTCATATGTAACAAAATTCTAAATAAAATTTAAAAACGTGTGTTAATACGAAATTATATACTAATATAATTTGATCAATCTTAGGTAAATGATACTCTAATTGAAAATGAAGAATTCCATAGTTTTTTTTTAAATGTAATATCAATTTTATCCCGAGCGATCAAAATTGATGCACGTAATACCAGATGGACGGCGTCCATCCAATGAGACCTTTCAATACGATAGAGAGATAGCTAGAACTCCGCAATACAGGAGGAGAATCCTATAATAATAGACTCTTAAGTCTAAAGCAAGTTGAACAACAACAAGAAGAAGTAATTAGTACGAATGAAAATGTCAGTTTTCTAAAAGTTTTATTATATTTTATGGGAATGACATGTTCTGCCCTTCTAAAGAATTATCAAATGTGACGAATCTTCAATTCGTTGCAGTTTATATAGGTACACTAGTTAATGGAGCAGAATATGGTAATTAACGAAAATTGATGTGACTTTATGCATTTTTAACAAAGAATTATTTGAGTAGGTTCACAAATATTGAAAAGTGTTACTTGGAACTCGTTAAGAAATTTTATGACTACATACTAAATTATGGTTACATACTAAATTATATTATTATACATAAATCAAAAATAAGTTATTTGAGGTGAGACGAAATAAAGTGTTTCTAAGAAGACATATTTAACTAAAAAAAAAACTAAAGTGTTCTCAATATATCTTTCTACATATATTTTTATATTTAAGGAATAGAACAGTACGAAGATATCGTTAAGTGTTAAGTACGAGGTCTGTTCAAAAAGTATCGCGAATTTTATATTTTTTCAAAAAGTATTTATTTATTCATGAATATCTATTTTGTCCCCTTCAAAGTAATTCCCCTCGGATATAATACATTTATGCCAACGTTTTTTCCAATCCTCGAAGCACTTAAAAAAATCATTTTTTGTGATCTTGTTCAGCTCCTCCTTCGATGCCGTCTTTATCTCCTCAATCGTGGCGTAGCGTCGTCCTTTCATGGGCCTCTTCAGTTTTGGAAACAGGAAAAAGTCACAGGGGGCCAGGTCTGGGGAATACGGTGGCTGCGGCACCATTACTGTGTTGTTTTGGCCAAATATTCGCGCACAAGCAACGATGTGTGAGCAGGGGCGTTATCATGGTGCAAAAGCCAGTTTTTGTTCTTCCACAAATCCGGGCGTTTCTGGCGGATTGCTTCGCGCAAATTGCGCATAACTTGCAGGTAATATTCCTTATTGACCGTACTTCCCTGTGGCAAGAACTCATGATGCACCACGCCCCTGCAATCGAAGAAAACTGTGAGCAAAACCTTCACGTTCGACCGAACTTGGCGCGCTTTTTTTGGTCTTGGCTCGTGCGGCAGCTTCCATTGGGATGATTGAGCTTTGGTTTCCACGTCATAACCATAAACCCATGATTCGTCACCAGTTATGACCCTCTGGAGCACATTTGGGTCGTCACGGACCAAGTCCAACATCTCCTGAGCAATGTTAACGCGATGCTGTTTTTGGTCGAAATTGAGCAATTTTGGCACGAATTTCGCGACGACCCGACTCATGCCCAAATCATTGGTTAAAATCGAATGGCACGAGCCAATCGATATGTTTAGGTCCTCAGCAACTTCTCTAACGGTGATTCGACGATTGGCTAATACTATTTTCTTCACTTTATCAATGTTTTCGTCTGTTGTTGACGTGCTCAGGCGTCCGGCACGCTCTTCGTCGTTCATATCTTCTCGGCCCTCTGAGAACATTGTGTACCACCGATAAACGTTGCTTTGGTCCAAGGTAGCTTCACCATATGCCACAGTCAACATTCGAAATGCGTCCGCGCACTTTATTTTCTTTTTCACACAAAATTTGATACAGATTCTTTGATCCATTTTTTGGAATAGGCAAAAATCGAAGACGAGCCAAAACACATACAAGCAAAACAGCTGTCAAAAATTAACTAAACATTCAAAATGGCCGACCTTGTCAGCATAAGTAAGGGACATGAGTACCAACATAACGCTACAAAAAAAATCAAAAATCAATTATACGTAGCCAGCGGAAATTCAAAATTCGCGATACTTTTTGAACAGACCTCGTATGTCGTCAAGGAACAGAACAGGTCGAATATATCATTAGGTTAGAGAGGCAAAGAATACGTTATTGGCATGCACACGCCAGGAAAAGTATACTATTAAGAATGTTCCCATAACGAGGATGATAAAATTGACACATTTAGCGTAAAGCAATGTGTGATTAGGCATAATTATTGTTCCCGTAGTCTCCTTAGCTTCCGTCGCCCACTGGCCCGGCCGCGGCCCTGTCAGCTGGCGGCGCCTGGCGCGAAGGAAACCACAATTTTAGTCATTTTACGAGCAATTTACATGATTTAGTTGATAACCTACACTACACTCGTGCAAACCTGTTATCTTTTGATGTGAAAACATCCTTTGCGATGTTAGATGGGTGTGAATTTGCTCTAATAGCGCCTACGAATTGAGCATTTTGTTCCAGCTTGTTGGCAATTTTCGATTGCGTCCTGGGAAAATTTTAAATGCTTAGTGAAAGAAAACAGCGAAATAATTGCCGTATATAACACTTAAATTCGTATTTATATTGTATTTGTATTCATATTTCGTATAGCTTTTTAATATTTATAAAATAATTAATTTCAACTAGCTAACTAACTAACGATTACGTTGTCTCCCCGAAGAGGTAGGCAGAAATATTAGACGGCCTTACTGTTCTTTTCAGACATACGAGTACTTCCCTTGATTCCTTAACATTCATATATCATCTCACGTGGCTGACATATTATTTTCAATAGTTTACGTAACGATTTTTGAAAAAATTAAAATAAAATAAAATATTACTGTTAAAATTTAAAACACATTTATAATATCGCAATTTCTTTTTATTCACTGAGAGTGTCGCGACAGCTGTTTCGCCAACCGATGTCGGCATCATCAGTTGTAACAATAAATGAGTTTATTGTAACACCTGATGATTCCAACATCGGTTGGCGAAACAGCTGTCGCGACACTCTCAAAGAATAAAAAGAAATTGTGATAATATAACAGTGTTTTAAATTTTACCAGTAATAATGTTGAATTATCATAGTATTTCGTCCAAAACAATGGACTAAAATAAAAAAATATATAAAAATTTAATTAAAAAAACACACATCTTTTTAATAAGGTGTATATTTTGAAATGTTCCGTTTTTTTAAATATAATATTTTTCAGGTATATAATGCAAATACGCATAAAAATCGTTCATAATTACGTGAGTTAGTACGTACTTATATAAGCAGCTCTCACCCTCGATTCAAGTGTATTGCTGGGGTACCTACATTAAGAATTAAAATGGTTTATTTGCCCCGACACATTTTATTTTCAACACATTTTATAAAGCATTAACGTAGACACGTAAATGAAAAGTTTATCTCCTCCCTAGTGAAACCCGCCCCTCCTCCCTCTTTCATCCGCTCGGCTGTGTATGAGTCTGTGGGGGTTGTATTCCAGGGGACACTTTGACAACTCTAATTGACCCGTTAAACACTTAGTTCTGTCTCTCTCGCTCTGCCCATTGGAATTATAAAAAGGAAGTAGGAATTCTAAATTGCTCAATAATTATGGCTTATTACGTATTACTGTTTTTCCCAGTTTAATAATAATATAAAACAAATTTTAATTTCGTAAAAAAAATCATTCGGATCGTCGTGACAACGTGTGCACCATCTTAAAAGAACATTTTGTGTTTTTTGAATGTATACAAATACTTGTAGACAAATACTGGATTTTACCCATTGCGAGTAATCATTTTTTAAGAATTAATTGTATCTCAATAGAGACGAATATGTATTTTTTTTAAACAGAATATGGTAGTCAAGGCGTTTACAGGACTTATAACCTGTCATTGGTTGGGTTAAGCGATCACTTTATGTTAACAACATTCCCCATTCCGCCCTTATTACGACCACCACGCCTGACAATGTTTTGGAACATGTATATATGCTACTATTTTTAAATAACTTCACATTTTTTAGGTCAATCTAAACGAGCGCCATCTATTCAGATTATTTGTTATATTATTTTTATGTCATTTTATTTTATTTTATATCATTGTTTTTTTTTATAATTTGTTTTAGATTTATTTTGTGGAAGTTGGACGATCGATGTGTGCGCGGGAAATGCCTATTGGTGGTGATGAGGTTCGCAACCCCATCACACAGCGTCTCCCGCGGGAGCAAAAAGAGAAGGATGGAGTGCCGCATCGGTTAAAGTGTGGCAGTCCATACTTTCTGCCTACCCCTCCGGGAATACGGCGTGATGGTTAGTTAGTTAGTTCGTAAAAAAATTACCAGGATTGGAAACTGAATTTTTGTATTCTAAAACACTAGACTTACTGGTGATAAAAATTTATTTAAAAAAAAAATTAAAGGATGATTCAGATTTCACTTTTTCCATAAATCATTCAACTGTATTCCGAAGAGACCAAATTTACATTCAAACAGTAATACAAATGTAAAAAATGGAATATTATACGCCACTTTTTTAACTGGCTGCCAGGCAATCAGAAGTATTGGACTTTGGGAATTAAAAAAATATTGTTTAACATGTATTTTTTCTAAATTACACATTTTCCTGAATTATATTATTATCATGTATTATTATTATTTAATATTTCTAACTGTTAAAAAATAATTGTTAGTACCTACTTATAACAAATAGCCTAGTTTAATTTTGTATTTGAATTATTGTATCGAATTTTAAATGCGTTTTTTATTAGTCTTTCTTTGTTTAGTTTTTGTTATATTTTTACACCTGAAGATGGACGTATCCTCCGAAACATGTAGTGTATTTTAATATTTTTTATTAAAAAGTGGTTTAAACAATGTTTTTTTTTTAATTTCCAAAGTAGATTACTATGGAGTTCCACAGTGTTAATGCCTTAACTTTCAATAAGTTAATCAGAAGTATCATATTTATAATCTCACGATTAATGGCGGCGATTGCAATAAAAACTCATCATTATATTATTATGAATTGAGCTAGAAACAAGTAATACATATTGATAATCGAGATGATATCCGATACATTTGTCAGAGTTTACCGCGCAAAAAAAATACGTTTAAATAATAAAATAAAACTGCTTTCGGTTTCGCAACTGACTTATGATGCATTTTTTACAAATACGAGTACATAACGATAGGTACGAACATCATTAGCAAGATCCAAACCGGGTACAAGGTTCTGTTTTCAAATGGCAGTTATTTTCCGAGCTCATACAGATTAGCCAACTCTAGGATACTGGGTCATTGAAATCCCGCCCATTCGCTGCTTGGCGCAGATTAGGGTACCTATCCTGTGCGGACCGCCCAAGGCTGTGGGCGGGGGCGGGTGGGCGGGCTCTAGCGAGGGCGGATCGCGCGGAGCCTCGGCCACGTACAGAGAGCCTCTATTGTTGCTGTGATTTCAATACACGTCTAAGAATGGAGATTTGCGTCACTCGAGGTGTTGGGTTTGGGTTATTAATCGTAATTACCAAAAAAAGATTGAACCGTGGTATCTCTTTTGTGAAGAATTAAAGTTAATTCTGTACCATTAAATATGTTGTAAACAAGATGTTAGAACATCAAAATGAACGTGTAGTTAGAAGACTTTATAGCTATATAATAGACCTATGTACACATATTTTTTATGGTTATCAAGTACCTACATTTTGTTTTCATTATTGAATAAAAACATTCAAATTTAAAAAAAAAACATATTTTAAACATAAAAACTTATGATCCGTAATGTTTCTTTTTTATTTACTTTGTATACAAAACACACTTCATTAAAAAAATAAAAAAATAAGAACCAAGCATGTTTCAATATTGTCAAACACATTCGCGAGTTTTTTTTAAATATTTGTAATCTATATATATAAAACAAAGTCAAAAATCGTGTTAGTTACACCATTTATAACTCGAGAACGGCTGGACCAATTTTGAAGATCTTATATTTGCTGGATTTGTCTCCGTTCCGGATAACAGAATAATTATTAAAACATTTGAAAAAATCACTTAAATGATTTAAAATTAATTATATTTGTCGTACGTTTGACTAAATTTGACTTAATAAACGACGTATAAAATCAAAATGGCGTGTATTTTAGTTTCGGTATCGCCCGTAGGTGGTGTATTGTTGATGCCAGATGTCAATACTCAATGTGAAAGATTTGAGTTGAGGTTATTTTTTAATCGTCGCCGGGATTTTTGGTTTTCTTTATTAATTTTAGATTAACAATGCCCAAAGTTATAAAAATCAGTATAAGAGAGACTATTCTAAAAGTTAAACCCCTTTTGTGAAGGAGAGCAGAGAATATTTGCGCCATTAATACCTACCATTCGAAAAAGATGACAGATGAGTGTTCCGTAGAGATTAAAAACCGATTTATGATTAGTGAATAATAATAAAAATACGTATTGTATATTTTGTATTGATTTTATAGGTGTATCTGTGTACATTCGGTCCAGAGAATTGTTACCATAGGAAATTCAGCCGCGAGTACTTAATAAACGAAATATTTGGCTAGATGAAGACGAGGAATTTCTTTTTTCAATTGATAGGGACACTGAATCATCAAACTCTTCAGATGATGAATATGATGATGCTAATGATGAAAACGGAGTTCATTGATGGATCACACTTATTCAAAATTATGTTGTCTGCTATTTAATTGTTTTAACGTGTTTTGATGAATGTCGGAAAGTCAAAGGTGTTAGTTTTTGAAAGGGAAGAGCAAATGACAGTTTGTAATATAAGTGTAAATGAAGAGAACTTGGAACAGGTGAGGGAATTTGTGTATTTAGGTAGCATGTTCACAGCGGATGGCCGAACGGACAGTGATGTTGAAAAAAGGGTTGGTGCGGGTAACAAAGTGAATGGAGCTTTAAAAGTAGTTATTGGAAACAAGAATTTATCAATGAAAGCGAAAATGGCCGTTCACAATGGAGTTCTGGTCCCAACTCCTATGTATGGAAGCGAAGCATGGAACTGACAGAACAAAGATGAGAGCAGAATAAATGCGGTAGAGATGAGGTCCCTAAGACGTATGTGTGGTAGAACGATGTATGACAGAATCTCAAATGCTGATATTAGGAAGGAATGTAGAGCGAAAGAAGGTATTATGAACAAAATTATGAATGGTTCGTTGCGTTGGTTCGGACATATGGAGCGCATGGGTGAAGAAAGAATGGTTAAAAAAGTATACGTTAACGATGTAAATGGAGTAAGGAGTCGAGGTAGACCGAGAAAAACATGGCATGTCCAAATTAATCAAATATTAAAGGTTGGTCATGTCAGAAGCCGGAAGAATCGACGTGCGTGTATGACTCGATGTATGAATGTGGAGGAAGCTAGAGAGGTGTGCCAGGATAGAGTAGTGTGGCGGTCCATTCTCTCTGCCTACCCCTGCGGAGAAACGGCGTGATGGTTTGTTGTTGTTGTTGTATTAAATTCATTTATTTATAATAATAAAATAATCAGAATGATAATAATCATAATAATAATTCAAACAGTAATTAGAAGGAACAATCATACATAATATAGAGTCAAAAACGATGAATCCTAATATATTAAAGACGATAAACATTATAAGGAAGCAGATTACATTAGTAAGAAAAGGACAAAAATGGAAGGTAGTATTAATATTTTTTTGGTAGATTGTATAAAGGAAAAGTTTTTAATGTACTACATACGAGTATATACTAAGGGGGAATAAGCTGGAATTTGGTTATTTATAACATTCAATTCACGTGCCTTTGCTTTAAAAATTTCAAAATTTTCTAATTTATCAATTTTTTTTAAATTGTTTGCTATATGCAAAAAAATGTGTTTTTGGAATTGAAATGATGGTCAAAATTCACACAATGATTCTGTTTTTGTATTAAATGTTGTGTTCATATAACCTCTTCAAAATGATCGACCCGTCTTTCCAATATACACGGCATCACAATCCTCACAATTAATCTGGTAGATTCCACTTTGGTTGAATATATTGTCGCGAAAAAATAAAAACACAATTGTGATACATAAAACAAAGTTTTTAATTAACAATTTATAATTCATTTTAAGTATTAATGCAGGCTTCCACGTGAATTATATTCCATTGTAATTAATATTTTTAATTTTGACATTTGCACATTTCATGAACTTAATTCATTTTAAGTATTAATTGTAATTCAATAAAAAGGTGAATTAAATTTAGCTAATAAGTTAACACAACATTTATTGATTCTGAGGCGGTACGAAGTTCGTCGGGTCAGCTAGTATTTATATAATATCACCGATGAAGGGTATGTGTGTCAAAAAATGTTTGGTTTTTAATTTGAATTTTTATAATAAAGTGTGTGTTGCAAAGAAAGTATATATAAAAAGAAACATTAAACATCCGCAACACAAAGTTATGGTGAATATATGTAGAAGAAACTTATGATCCATTTTATATAATTTTTTAAATACATATTATAATTATCACAATTATTGGCTAACCTGTTGATAGGCATAAATTAAGACAACATCTTTTTTCTGTTGATGTCAAAAAAATCACCAATTTACTGAGTTTAGTATGTTGATATATTATATAATACATGGCTAAATTGTGCACATGTTTCTACTATACGAATGTATATAAATGTACATAATTCGTATATATAACACCAATTTATTTTTAAAAGTATTGTTGTCGTTGGATTAGATATACATATTGAAAATTTTAATATTTTATTACTTAGAGTAACAGAGACCTTCCCATCTAATTGTAGGTAAATGAGAATAGTTTGATGCTATGTGCTACCCGCCTTGTTCTACCGTATGGGAATATGAACTTTGTTATTAGCTATAACCAAAATGCTTGATGCCATTGAAATTTGGATGTGTTGTAGAATATAAAAGAAAAATCATGGGCATACAGAGTCACAAACTCAAAAAGTATTGCGGCGAACGAAGAAAGAAGGATAAAATATTGTCACCACAAAGCACAGGAAATTTGAATATTTTGGGGACGTTATAAGAAACGATAAATAGATCAATTTTATCCAAGGTAAATTAAAGAAAAAATAAGTGTCGAGATAAGCTAAAAATCCTGGCTAAAAAACCCTTCAAGAATGGTTCAGATACAGTACAGGACCCTTGTTTTAGAGCTGCTGCATACAAAAATTAGCTGGTATTTTGTCCAATCTCCGATAGGAGAGGAAGAAATGGAAAAAGACGAAGCCTTGGTAGCCATAGAGAGAAAAAAACCTATAATGATATGCTTTTAGATTAACGTAAAATAATTGCTTATATATTTGTCGCAGAAAAAACACACATTACATACTGTAAAGATCATTTCAACTCATCAAAGTTTTCGTTAATCTCGGGGTTTTAGGTTCAAATGGCACGAGTAAGCAAAAATATTATTACATAAAAATTAAACATACGGATTTTTTGACTAACAACTCTAGAGGATAATTAATAGGAATGAAAATGTCAGTTTTCAAGATGTTTTATTACATTTTATGGGAATGACATGTTTCGCCCTTCTAAGTATGCTTTAAAAGGGCGAAACATGTCATTCCCATAAAATATAATGAAACTTCTTCATTCGTTATGATTATTTAATATGGAGTTTTACATCATTTGTTCAAGAAACAAAAAATAAATATAGAGAATGTAAGTCGTCTATGTAGAACAAAGTGATAGACCTCTGGCATAAGATCTATTAGTCCATTGATAAGAAACCGGAGTTCTTAAAAATAATCTATGTTTAATGATAATTTCGTTCTCGAACAAATCATGTTGAGCGATTAATGGCATATCCAGATTGTAAGTAGATTATGTAAACATAGGAAATAATATAATCAGAAACAATTAAATTATGAGCATTTTATAGTTTTCGCTAGTTTCAACCCAAGATTTCGGTCTCCAGCAAAGTGCAATATTTTAGCTAGTTCGGATAAAGCCACTTGGGCCCTTAATATCGTTGTTTCCCATTGCTTTCCACATGTGTATGCATCAGATTATTTGAACCCAATCACTGTTCATAACATGTGATAGGAAGCTAGTCTATCGTCATTTTATTGTCGTGTCAATTCTAAAACACAGTGTGACAATCACACTACCATAGCCGGGAATCGAACCCAGGATCTTCGGTGTGCCATTCAAAGCTCTTGCAACAAAGATCACCAAATTATTTATCAATAATAAAATTTGCTCAAAATATTATAATTGTTGTGAGATTGTATACCACTCCAATGTTACTGAAATCAAATATCAAAGCTGTATGGTGACAAACCTTTAATCTCGTCAGCTGACACTTCGTGGTTCTCCTTGTTGGCCTGAATCTTCTCGATAAGGTGCTCCAGTCGGCTGCTGTTACCTTTAAACAGCATGATCATTCTCTTGTACCTCGCTTGTCTCTTCTCTAACACTCATCAACCTTGACAAAGTCACGAACCGGAGTTAATTAATTCAAATTACGAACGAAATCAACACACAGTTTCCCCGAACGCACTGACCCGCTTCAGAATTTCGACATTTGTGCGTTCATTCTAATTTGTGAAGAAAAAAAGCTCTTAACAAACCAAGTAATTATATCGTCCCCGACCAATCGGTTATCCAAAATCAACTGTCAAAATCGATTGTTTCAACTTCACAAAACAAATGTCACGTTTCGTTCTTTTTTTAAAACGAAAATAAAAAGTCTACGCATTTCAAAAAAGTACTTACTTGGCAATGTTTATGAGTTTCATATTATCAAAGAACTTTTAATGTTAATAAATATTTTGACTTATAAGTGTTCCAATTTTAAAATTTATATATATTTCATTTGGTGTTTGTTTTGTTTTTTAAGTTCCACACGTGCGTATGCAGCTGTGCTCCTCTGGCACAGGTGATGAGGGATCCTGGCGAGACGCTGACCTCCTCGAGAGGGAGACGGAGGCACCGCGGCAGGTGGGTCACGGTGTCCGGCGTGACGGAGTGTCCAATTATTGTTTCGCGCAATTTTTCGACTTTGTTTTTGACAGGTGTTCGGAATTCAAAAATTCGAGTCACGCTCTGAGAGCCGCGCGCATCATTAGAGCGAGAAATACAACAAATTTATTGGATGCAAATGATAAATCCGAAAACAATATTGTTCCTCATATATCAAAAAACAAGTTACAAAAAATGTCGAAAAAATTATCAGACAATTTTTTTTCACTAATAAACACTGAAATTTACGAAATTAAGTTATTTTCCTAATCCATTATTAGATAAGTAATCGTTGCGTTAAATTTAATTAATTTTAAAATTAGCACATTTTAAATTTTATTTTTGTAAATTGAATATTCGAATTTCGATTTAAATTTCGAATCCCGCGTCGCGTTCTTAATTCAAACGGCCCAATCGCCGTCCGTCCAGCGTGCGAGGCGCGCAGTCACTGGGTCCCTTTGCTCCGTGGGCCTCCCGCGTGGGACCCGCCGGGGCGGGGGGGAGAGGTGCTAACAGGCTTTACTGCTGCCCCCACCCCACCCTCCCCTTACCACATATCCCCCCACTAAACGACCCCCTCAAAGGGTTAACTGAAAGGATTCAATTTGGAGGTGCTTTAATATCCGTGCAATGATAGCCTCCATAGCACGAGAACGGTTGGGGTATATGAAAAATCGAGTAGAATTTTATTAAAACGTTAAAATTTACAACGTTTGATAAAGTACTTCTTAATTAAATTCTATATTACATCTGTATATAAGAGCACACTACATTTTATTAGCTAGTAACTACAGTAAATATGTAATTATAATATATAAAGTAACTAGTTATTTCATTTCACTTCATTTATTTGAATACAAATCATAAACATTACAGACATATAATTTCAGATCGTTTAGCTTATTAATACGAATGTTAACATTTGTATTATAGAAGTTTTATTATATTTTATGGAGATGACATATTTAGCCTGACTGAGATATTATCATTTGTTCAAAAAACAATAAATATCTAAATAGTCCATTGTTTTGGCCGAACCATACCTTAACATTTTAAACTGTTAAACTTCAAAATTATATCAAAGAAATTATTCAAATTGACATAGGAACAAATCGATACTTATTTGGCAAAAGGTCCCAACTGCTTTTTTGTGAATTTTACAGGAGAGCAAAAATAAGATTTTTACATTATTTTGATTATTTATAAAAATGTTATTTTTGTTCCAAATTGTTTATTTCAAATGTCAATTTTCGATGCATAACGTTATCTACAAGATATAACAGTAACTAAATTTAAAAAATATATGTACGTATTTAAAAAAATAGGGGTTGAATGCAAATGTGCATAAAATAAAATATATATAAAAATGTAAAAAAAAGTACAGCTCTAACGTTTTGTCAAAACATAAAGTGTGCAAAAATAATACTGATGGTATATTTAACTCAATTTCACAAAAAACGCATCTGGAACCTTTTACCAAATAAGTACCGAAATACACACAAAGATTCGAAAAATCACGAAAATTTGACATTTGATATATTATTGTAACACCTGATGATGTCAACATTGGTTGATGAAACAGCTGTCGCGTAAAATAAAATACAATTGTGAGACAAATTTTTTTTTATTCATTAACAGTTTAAAATAAATATCTACCATCTCTCAGGCTCTCCAAAGGGGTAGCCAGAATTAATAAACCGCCCCACCGTTCTTTCATAACACACTTTTCTCGCTTCTTTAACATTCAATTATCGTGTCATGCAATCACGTCGATATCTCCGACTCTTCACGTAACCGAAATTTAATATTTGATTTATTTGCTCATGCTACGTTTTCATCGGTTTTCCTCTGTTTCTTATTCCGTTTACGTCGTTAACATGTAGTTTCTTTATTATTATTTTTTATTTATTCTTTCCACGTGTCCAAAACTTCTTAACGATGCTTTTATTATTTTGTTCATGACACATTCATTCGCACTGTATTCACTTCTTATATTTGCATTTTAAATTCTCACATTTGTCAACGAGATGTCATTTGTACTACATTTATTCTAGTTTAATAATGTATTTGCCAGTTCCACGCTTTACTACCATATATAAGGGTCGGTACAAGAACAGCATGACTTTTACAGGTCGTTTAAATCCAATTACCGTATAGATTTTTTTTAGCTATAATATTATTTTGATTCTTATGGCATATGATTATATGCGTATGTTATTATATTTATCGACGTAGACGCGTATTATATAATTATATGCATCTGTGTCGATAAAATAAGTTATTTTATTTCAACCATAATAAAAATAATCACATCGGGACCGGTTTGCTAAAGAATTCAAGTTTTTATATCCTTTCAGTTTCTTTTGAAATTGTACTGAGAATTACGTCTTGACTAATTGCAAGTAAGACGATTCGCTAATTATAAAGTAACATGGCATTTACATTTATATTTATTTACTTTTACTCTGTTTTGTGTTGCGTGGGCGATGTAGTCAAGATTTCTCACTATGTGTTTTTGAAAATATACAGCGATACACGTTGCAAATAATAAATAATCAAAAAATCGTATGCTTCTTCTACTTCTTTTTGTCCTGTCACACCTCTGTCACACCTTCTCCACCCGACTCTATCGCATGCCTGATGCCTAACATCATCCCAAGTGAGGCCTGCTGCTTCAACCTAGTCCTGCAGGGCTCTTCTCCAGGTGGCTCTAGGACTGCCTCGCTTCTTCTTGTAACACCTGACCATAGGGGACCAGTCTAGTGCGCCCTGAGCGATCCAGGCTGGGTTCCGTCTCAGAGTGTGACCGATCCACTGCCATTTGGGTCTAATTGGCTTTTCGCCTGCCATGGACCAAGACGCACTTGACATTATTTGGGGTCAATAGATTTTAAATATTGGGCGAAAGCACCTATTTATAAACACCTGGAGTTTTCCAATAACGTCCGCGGTAGATTTCCAAGTCTTTCATCTGTACAGCAGTACGCTTTAGCGCTACTGCTGAATATTTGGAGCGATTTTGATTTTTCTTTTACGAATTGACATAGGAACAAATACACATTAAGGTTCGAAAAGTCACGAAAATTTGACATTTGATATATTATTGTAACACCTGATGATGTCAACATTGGTTGACGAAACAGCTGTCGCGTAAAACAAAAATACATTTTTTTTTTAAATTTAACAGTTGAAATAAAAATGATTAATACGAAATAAAACTTATGTTTTCTAGAAGTTTTATAATAGTTTTTGGGAATTACATGTTTTGCCTTTCTAAGGCGTTATCAAATGTCTATTTTTTTAATCAAATCAGTTTATTTATCTCAATAGACATTACAACAAAATAAATGTTTAAGGCATGCTGTTTGTCTGTCAGTAATTAATACGAATAATGAATTCTGCTTTCTAGAAGTTTAATTATAGTATTTGGTAATGTAATGTTTCGCATTTCTAAGGTATTGTTAAAAAAAGATGACCTTAAAAATATTCAGAAATTCATCTGAAAATACCTACCAACTTTGAGGGCAGTAATGGGAGGACAGAGGGCGGTGGCGCATTTCAGTTTTCCGTTTTAGGGGTAGCTGAATATTGAAAACCGACGCGCCGACAGCCGCCAACCGCCATGCCTATCCTATTCGTGGACAGGCGCCGCGACGCTTTCGTCCCATAGCATAGCACTGCGGTGTGAACTGTGAACTATGTCACAGAAGAGTGCACTGCATATTATAGTGGATAAAATACACGGGGAACTAGGTAGAGAACATTCCAATAATAGAAATTGGACCGAATGTATCGTCCTGTGTCTCGTCCGTATGAAATTTCATAGAACTTTAGACTCTAGATCCTTCACCATTCCATCAACGTGATATATATTTAAGTCATAAATATGTATAAACTTACCACCGAAACGCAATATAAGAACTTCAGAAGCATCAATATATATTTTTTTTATCTTAAGATATTTTGATCCTTATATATATTATTAGCTTACATCCTATGGATAGCTTTGCAAGTCTAACAGCTTTACAGGTTCTTGTGATGCCATTTGGGCGCTCATTTTTTGAGTTTCCCGTTGCTTTCCATATGTTTGTATACAACCGGTCATTTGAAACTACATAATTTGTTTAACTATTGATTCTCATGACATGACACTATGCGAGTAGGTAGTAGCTCGTCTATCGCCAATTTTATTATCACATGAATTCTACCAGATTAAAGACTAACTAACTAACTAACTAACCATCACGCCGTCTCCCCGTAGGAATAGGCAGAAAAAATGGACCGCCACACTTTTCTCTCATGGCATACTTCTCTCGCTTCCTCTACATTCATACATCTTGTCATGTCGATTTCTCCGACTCCTCACGTGACCGACATTTAATATTTGATTGATTTGATCGTGCCACGTTTTCCTCGGGCTTCCTCTTCACTCATTCTTTCCATATGTTCAAACCATCTTGACGACCCTTTCATTATTTCGTTCATAACACTTTATTCGCACCGCATTCACTTCTTATACTTGCATTTGACACTCTATCACATACAGGTTTACCACACATTCGTCTTAGAGATCTTATTTCCACTGCATTTATTCTACTTTCATCCTTATTTTGCCAGTTCCATGCTTCACTTCCATACATAAGAGTCAGCACAAGAACACCATTATGCACTGACATCTTGGCTTTTATGGATAGGCTTTTGTTTGCGATGACAAGTTTAAGTGCACCATTTACGCTGTTGCCTGCCCCAACCCTTCTTTCAATATTCTTCTCCATTCTCCCATCTTTTGTAAACATACTTCCTAAATAAACAAATTTATCCATTTGTTACAGATTTTCACCGTTTACACTAATGTTGCAGATTGTCAGATTAAAGATGGCATGAGAAGTTTGATTTAATATAAAAATAATAGTTAAACATTATTACTTTCTGTAAATAAATCATCACAAGTGCACTAAAATCCATCAACGAACCATATGTTCTAGCATACAAAGTCTTTCCAATTCAGGTTAACAAACATTTATATGGTTCTCAAAAATAATCATTCGGTTTGAAACTGAATTTTTGATACTGAAAGTTTGACTTCTTATGGAAAGATATGAAAATAAAAATTTTGCTTTTTCTTTTGATTATAGTTTTTTTATTACTCTAGTTGATCAGAAATACAATTGGTAATGAAATTAAATTTACTGTTTTAATAATGTTGGAAGGTTTGCAATTATACAATAAGAATATTTTTTATTTGTCTTTTAAGATTGAAATCTTATTCAGTAAAAAACGGAAAGTATTACAAGTATAAGATTTATTTTATTTTATTTTTATTGTTTTTTTCTAGTTTACTTGGGATTTTTTTTATTTTAGCACCACGTAAAAAATAACATTTTTTTTGGGTTATAATACCACAAACAATGAAATCACCATGATTTTTTCTTCTTCACTATCATAATTATCACTTTTTATTAAAATAAAATGTCTTAAGAACACGTACATATAATATTTTCATTTTCCATAATCATAAATTTTACGATTTAATTTTTTAAAATTAAGTTTTCGAAGCATGGAACTGGCAAAAGAAGGATGAAAGTAGAATAAATGCAGTAGAAATGAAATCTCTTAGACGAATGGGTGGATACTCTGTGTATGATAGAGTGTCGAATGAAAATATAAGAAGTGAATGCGGTGCGAGTGATGGTGTTATGAACAAAATAATAAAAGGATCATAAAGATGGTTTGGACATATGGAAAGAATGAATGAAGAAAGAATGGTAAGAAAATTATGTGTTAACGATGTAAAAGAATCCAGAAATAGAGAAAGACCGAGGAAAACGTGGCACGATCAAATCAGTCAAATATTGCATGTCGGCCATGTGAGGAGTCGGAGAAATCGACTTGCGTGCATGACAAGGTGTATGAATGTAGAGGAAGCGAGAGAAGTATGCCAGGACAGAAAAGTGTGGTGGTCCAATTTTTCTGCCTACACCTTCGGGGGGACGGCGTAATGGTTATTTAGTTTTATTAAATTTTCGTTTTTTTGTTGTTGTTATTATTATGAGTGTAATCTACTATATTTGCATATTTTGTGTATGGGTTGAGTAAGTTAATATCAATTTGCAGAGATGTTCTAAAACATACTCCCGACAATTCTAAATACCTAGTTACCTATTTACTGAATTTGCTACATTATATAACGTAAGCTCGAAATTTTCCAGATTTCCCTTCTGACAACACCCACGGCTAGGCTCTTCCCATTGCCGGCACACGTGGTGCAAAACGAGATAGCGCTATGCGGAGCGACGTTAGACTGAGAGAGACGGGAGCAGTGGGCGCGGGAGGGGCGCCCATTGGTCGGTGGGCGTGCCCTCGGGACGGGGATTGGCGGCTGGAACTCCCACCAGAAACAAACGAAGCCTCGATACGTATTACTATGCTTTCAAAATACGAATTCGATACCTACTTAATTTAAAATTATAATATTTCATTTAATTAAACGTACCTATTGATAAGCTTACGAATTCAAAACAAAGATTTAATTTACAACTTATTTTGCAATTGAATATTTAATGGTTCAAATAGTAATGTAATGTTTATTTTACAAAATTTTAATCTAGTGATATTTTAATTCATATTGATAATTACGAAAATAGAATGACCTACGTATATAAATAAGTCCGACCATCTGAAAATAGGAAGCGAGGCAGACCTAGAGCCACCTGGTGAAGAATCCTGCAGGACGAGGTTAAAGCAGCAGGCCTCACTTGGGATGATGTAAGACATCAGGCATGCGATATAGTCGGGTGGAGAAGGTTTATTGAGGCCCCATGCACCACGGAGGTGTGACAGGTCAAGAATAAGAAGAAGGATAAGAAGAAGATATTATACTCGTATATGAATATATAAGTTCATATTTTATTTATTGTGTCTTATGTAAAACTTCATAATAACCGGTTGACCGGTAGAACAGTCTGTCGATGCCAGCGAGCCTGGCGAAACCGGTCTCTGTAGAAATAAAGACAAAAGTGGAAGTAGTTAAAAAAAACATCGTTTTATTTAATTATTATTTAAAATGAACTTCCATCAAGAGATTTCAGTAAAATCATTTAATTATCTGTAAACTTCATATCAAATAATTCATTAAAATGAAATGGATAATTTTCTAGATTTATTATAGTTAATGGGAATGACGCTATTTCGCCTTTCTGAGGCATTACCAAATGTCACATTTGAACAATGGTGTAAGACTTCATATTAAATAATTAATACGAATGAAATAATTGTTTTCTAGATTTATTATAGTTTATTTGAAATGTGGCTCCATCGCCGAATACTCAGAATTCCCTGGTCAGACATGGTTACTAATACCGAAGTCCTGAGGCTAGCTAGAGTTGACAGGGAACTGTTATCAACTATCAAGGTTCAGAAGATTTCACATCTGGGTCATATACTGCGTGGGGGAAAATACCGACTTCTCCAACTGATATTGGAGGGGAAAATTGAGATCTCCGAGGGCCCAGCAGGAGATAAATGTCCCGGCTGCGAAACGTGAGGGAGTGAACCGGCATCCAAAGTGTGAAGGAGGTGTTCCAAGCGGCGCAGGAGAGGGACAGGTTCGCCGAGATGATCGCCAACGTTGGGGGGACCCGACAGGGCACTTGAAGAAGAAGAAGATAGTTTATGGGAATGACCTGTTTCGCCTTTATAAAGCATTGACATAAATTTCACATTTGATAATGCTTTATAAAGGCAAAACAAATACCATTAACTATTCCATAATAAAACTTCTAACGACGTTTTCATTCGTATAAATTACATATATTTTTATTTCATTTTTATGAACAAACAAACAAACCATCACGCCGTTTCCCCGTAGGGGTAGGCAGAGAGAATGGACCGCCATACTACTCTATCCTGACAAACCTCTCTAGCTTCCTTCACATTCATACAACAAGTCATACACGCACGTCGATTCTTCCGACTTCTAACATGACCAACCTTTAAAATTTGATTAATTTGGTCATTAATTTTCATCAAATATAAAATAACGTTTAAGATGATTGATTTAATGACGCTTGCGGGCTTTTGACCCTCTGGTATTTAGGTATCATCCAAAAATGGCGATGAACCATTTTTTACTACGCAATGAAAATAGCATTCCATTCTAATGAAGCCGTTAATTAGTCACAGAGCGCAGTGGATGTACAAGTGTACTGAGACTGTGACGGATAAGTGGAAGTGTTCCGTGTCATCAGATTCTCCTCGGGGACCGCTAGAGAGGAGACGCTCCGCATCTGGGATGCTCCATCTCCATGCTAATTCTGGCCTGCCCGTTAGGCTGTGGGAACCTCGCAGCTCTTGGGACACCGACAATCGTGATCGTTTCAATTCTGCATTGAAGAACTCGGAAAAATGTCAGAGTTTTTTTACTTTCATAATGCGAGAAGAAAACAATTGATTTTAATAAATAAATTTGTTAACGTGCTGAAATTTTCTTTAGCTAAATGACAAAAAAGTTTTTGTTGTGAATTCCATTGAAATACTCTTTTATTTTCTAATATTAAACCATTTATTGTAATTTTTATTTTCTGGTATCATGATCGTTTTATATTATTAACATATGGCGTCGAAGCAAGGGCAGACACAGTTAAGACCAAACAAGTTTTGAGAACTTGAAGACAATGAGGACGATAGCAGGCAAGACGATGAGAGCTCGCGCGAGGAACACCAGTATAAGAGAGATATGTGAGGTTGAGGATATTATAAGATAGAGCAGACAGCGAAAAAGGGGCTGGTACAATCATGTACAAAGAATGGACATCACCAGACATCCCTATATTGCACTACGTAATCAGCCTCATGGGACTTGTCCTCGTGGAAGACCTCCTAAAATATGGATGGACAGCTGGGAGTCTACCTCGCAGAATGAACAACACTCTGGATAACAGACCATATAGGTCTACAACAAGAAAGAAGAAGAAGAAGAAGATGATCGTTTTCAGGCAAAGTTTTGAATAAAATTATACAAATTAAGTTATTTTACATTTCTTTTTTCAACTTGTTGTAGACTTAAGATTCTGTTATTACAGTATTTTCTTTCTGTGATCCTGAATTCTAGCTATCACTCCACGACAACCTGGAGTGGGTCTTCACTTACTATAATATTAAGAACTGCCTTGGTCTCTATGTATACATTTTTATACAATTAACATAGTTAATACTCAACGCGAGTCTAAAGAAATAAACGTGTTTTTCAATGATCTAGTGACTAGACTCTAGTCTATTTGTTAGAATAAGTTTTTCTAGTAGTCAAAAAAGTGCACAAAAATGTTATGAAAGTTTTGATTATAAAGTATTTAATAATAAAAAATGTTTTTTTTAATGAGAATGGACTTGCCTCGTGGTAGAAAAACTCTTTTTGATATTCATGAAAAGTATAAAAAAAAATTTAAAGTGCAATATGAACCATCTGTTTTCTTAAACTCTCAAAGATAAATTTAATAGTAGTCGTATATTTATTTAATAATAAGCCATTGAGATTTTTCCAGTTACCACATTATGTACCTATTAATCCGGGATAGAATCCGGAAGAATTTGTCCCTTACGGGGTCTTAAAATATAAATATGTGGCTGACGTTTACGACCCCAGTAGAATTATTTCCGGGCGGAAAATTTGGTCCGGAGAGTAGCATCCGGTTCGGGGAAATAATGAGCCCGGATTTGAAATTAAACCCGAGAAATAAATCGATCTAATGTTTTGAGGATTAAAATTCCCTTTACCCTATAGAGTCGTTAAAGCCTTGAAAGGTTTCTATTAAAATACCACAAAAATTTTGTGACTTTTATGGTAATATAAAAGTTTGTTTTGTAATAAAAATATTTAAAAAAACTTTAGTTTATACATTGATTAATACTTTCGTATGAAGAACTTATTTTTGTAGTGTAATATTATTAAATATAATTAAACACCTGTAAATTGAGACCAGTTTGTGACAGTAAACTGTAATGATATGATAACGTCCAGCCATCCCTTCATCTCTTCAGCGTCCTTCTAGTCGTCTCTTGCTGCGTTAATTTTAAACAATTTTCGCAAGTCCCGTATCTTCCTTGCTGTAATTTCTTGGTATTTTTAAATCATTTTATCCGAACTTAAAAATTATGATTTGAAAGGAATAAGCCCAAAACTTATGCGTTATTGAGCCCTGGGGATGTTCGGGATTAGAAAAAGGACTCGGTATTGACACATTACTGCCACACCTTGACCAGAGTTTCTGGTAGTTATCCCGGATTATCCTTATAAGTCCCGACGGTGTAGTAGGGGCAGGAGGACCGCCAAATTACTCTACGGATAGCAATTATAAAGAAAATTATGAGAGGAAAGATTATTAGAAGGAAATAATGAAAGGAAAACCAATCGGTAATCCTCGGACACACTTATAGTCCATCATGCTCCGCATTAGAGGAAAATTTTCCATAATCTAAGTAATAAGCTATTTCACTCATACATATACATCAACACAGTAACATGAAATAATGTTTAAAAGCAATTTGGGAAACACGTTTTATTGTGTTTTCGATATATGTTTCTCACCTAAAATCTAAAACGAATTATTTTATTAATTTACATACAATGCACATATTACGTACAATGGTAAAATTACCCTTTTCTAAGAGCTGATTTTACATTTTCTTCTTTCGGTGTCATATCAGTCCCCCCTCTCCCAATGTTGACTATAACTTGAGAGTAATTGATTCCTCTTCATAGTGATAACCTGGGGATGATTTTTCAGAGTGGTTTCTTTGTGACTTTTCTGGAAGATTTTCTATCTGGATTGCCTTCCCTTAGGCGGGTAAATACAGTTTTATGGTACTGGAAATTCGCCATTCATCGACTCTCTATTTGCTATGACACTGATGGTAATGTTCAAAGTCACATTGACCAAGATTCGGCTAGAGAATTGGACTTGGCAGTATATATAATACTATATGCATAAAGGTTTCAAACATGTAAGAATCTTGGTTTGTAGCAAAGCACTCGTATATTATTTTATGGTGCTTGTGGCACCACTTTGGGCCTTTCATGCGATAGTTTTCTGTAGCTTTCCAAATATGTATACAATAGATTATTTGAACCCAATTACTGTATCAAACTTTTCAGCTATTGATTCTCATGACATGTGATAGGTAGTTAATCTATCGCATTTTATTGTCAAGTAAATTAAATTAAATACTATACAAGGCCGAAGACAGTGTAACAATCACATTGCCATCACCGGGAATTGAACCTGGGACCCGGAAACCCGTTATCGCTCTTGCCACTCTGCTAGATCGTCAAGAAGAGATATGTTTAACTGAAATTATGAAATCCCAACTTTTAAATTTAACAATTGTAATATATAATTCCAATAGTAATATACAATACTTAAGTAAATAATAAGCACGATGATTGGATCTTAGTTCGTTATGTAAAACAAATTAAAGTTTTGTTGCAATGTTAATGCATCAGTAAACAATTATTTAATTATTTTGTTGAATCGCTATTTAAAGCATGACAGTAAGAGCCAAATCGATGTAAAGGGTATTATAGCTATCATAGTGATTCTCGTGACATGTGATAGGTAGCTAATCTATCGCCATTTTATTGTCACGTGAATTCTACACCAGACCAAAGACAGTGTGACAATCACACTGCCCTCGCCGGGAATCGAGCCCAGAACCTTCGGGGTGGCAGTCAATGCACTTACCACTCGGCCACGAATGTCGTCAATTCCATAGCGAATCATTCTTTAAATTACAGCAAAGATATAAAATTCAAAAATTGTTCTGGGAACACTTATTTTGTATATTTATTCTGGTAATATTCACTTTGTAAAATATACAAAATGTATTTTTTTTCTTTCTACTTTAACTAAAAAATTTCAACATAAACATCCTCGTATTCACTTTTGTTGTGGTAAGCGTGTCTAAGAGAAATGAAAAGACAGTAGGAGGGTAGTTGGCAATAATCTACCATTTAAAATAAAACGCCCCTTGTTAGCAACCGGATGAATACGCAGCGGAACAATGATCCATCTCGTTTGGCATCCCTCGCCCATTCAAGAACCATTTAACGATGTGCAAACAATTAATAGAAGAAAGGAACTTTGGAAACATTAAATGCACACGCAGAATTAAAAATATACCTGAATAAAAGTGATACAAACAATTTATGGCATTTATTGATTCAATTACGTGCCATGTTTGCGCAATCTGCGTTATTATTTGACGAATTAAATTATTTTTTAAAAGTAAACTAACTAAGTAATAAACTAACCATCACGACATCTACCCGAAGGGGTAGAATCGACTTCCACACTTTTCTTTTTTGATATATTTCTCTCACCTCCTCAACATTCATACATCGTGTCATGCAGGCGTGTCGATTTCTCCGACTCCTGACGTGGCCGACATTCAATTTGAACGTGCCACTTTTTCCTCGGTCTTCCTCTTTTTCTGATTCCATTTACATCGTTAGCATATAATTTTTTTACCATTCTTTCTTCATTCATTCTTTCCATATGTCCAAACCATCTTAATGATCCTTTCATTATTTTGTTCATAACACCATCATTCGCACCGCATTCACTTCTTATATTTTCATTCGACACTCTATCATACACAGAGTATCCAAACATTGGTCTAAGAGATCTCATTTCTACTGCATTTAATCTACTTTCATCCTTCTCTTGCCAGTTCCTTGCTTCGCTTCCATACATAATGGTCGGTACAAGAACTCCATTGTGCACTACCATTTTAGGTTTTTAGGATAGGTTTTTGTTTGCGATGACAACTTTAAGTGCACCATTCCCTTTGTTGCCTGCCCTAACCCTTCTTTTAATATCCCCTCCACTCGCCCATATTTAGTAAACATACTACCCAAATACACGAACCCATCTACTTCTTCCAAATTTTCACCATTCACTCTAATGTTGCACTGTCATGATTTCTTCTTTTTCAAATATCATCATTACCTTGGACTTATTTTTAAAAGTATAATATATAAACTTCCAAAGTCGGGATATACAATACATATTATGTTTTGCCTATGACCTACAGCATAATACCCAGAACCGACACTGTCAGAACCAAATGCCTCAATCTAACCAGTAAAATGAAGATAGAATACGAAACACAGAGATCCAAGTTTGCGAAGTCGAGGATATCGTAATATGGGGACGGTATGGCCGTAAGAACATCAAATGACGACCGTCAAAAAATGGAATTACAGCTGAAAGCTGAAAGTCCACCTCTCAAAAAGGATCTTGTCTAAGAGAGTAAGATGTTATATGCCTTTATAAATTAAAAGGAGAAGAATTATCAAAGTTATTATTATTATGTTGAGTCGTTCTTTACATCATTACAGCGCGAGCCAAAATCGATGTAAATGGTAAAGCTATCATATTGATTCTCATGACATTTGATAGGTAGCTAATCTATCGCGATTTTATTGTCACATGAATTCTACACCAGACCAAAGATAGCGTGGAATCATACTACCATCGTCGGGAATCGAACCAGGGACCTTCTATGTTACACTCATAGCACTTGCCACTCGACCACGAAGGTCGTATTTAAAAAAATAAACGTAGGGAAAATAAGCATGACTGTATAAAAATCGAAACAGTAGTAAATATCCAATACAATTATTAGTCATATAGACCCAGTTTAGATGCGAAGTATTTCGTCATAATGACACCAAAACGTGACATACGAGGTCCTCGGCCCCTCGTCCGAAGACGTATTGTGTCCTCCCGCAGGGGGCTAATGGACATGGAGCCCCGGGTACCGCGGGGGGTACTGGAGGGGCCCCGCGGGGGACGGCACTGCGCCCTCACTTGGGTGGCCTGATAAAGCTATTCAAAGTCTGCATTTAACTATAAATCGGTTTTATTGTGTACTTAAATCCATTTAACTGTATTAAAATTCATTATTTTTCTATGCGAAATTGAATAGTACTTAGCTAATATTACGTCGTTTTCACAGAGGGAACAGAAGAAAGGATAGTTCGCGATTATCTTCTATTCTGATACAACTTAAAAAATACTAATTTATAATTTTTTTTAATTTGACTACCAGATTTTTTAATATAACTAGATAGACAAACAACATAATGAAAGGATGATGTAGATATTATGAAGTGAATGAATTATGAAAGAATGGTGCAGAAACTGTACGTCAATGACATCAAGTTTTTAAATTTTTGCCATGAAATATTAGTTCAACATTTTTATGTTTATTTTTAACCTATATTATGCGGTTGAGTACATTTGCAGTCCAAAAGAAATGGGCTTAAACTGTGGCTTGAATTTGCTATTCAGATGTCTTCTTTTAATTTATCGTAATATTATGTATAAATTAGTATTTAATTACCAACCCTTATGTATGGAAGCGAAGAATGGAACTGACAAAAGAAGGACGAAAGTAGAATAAATGCAGTAGAAATTGGATCTCTTAGACGAAAGTGTGGATACTCTGTGTATGATAGAGTATCGAACGAAAATATAAGAAATGAATGCAGTGCGAATGATGGTGTTATGAACAAAATAATGAAAGGATTATTAAGATGGTCGGACACATGGAAAGAATGAATGAAGAAAGAATGGTAAAAATTGTATATGTTAACCATGTAAATGGAACTATAATTAGAGGAAGACCGAGGAAAACGTAGCACGTTCAAATAAATTAATCAAATATAGAATGTCGGCCACGTGAGGAGTCAGAAAAATCGACGAGCGTGCATGACACGATGTATGAATGTTGAGAAAGCGAGAGAAATGTTACCAATATTTGTAGACAAATACTGGATTTTACCAATTGCGGGTTAATCATTTTTAAGGATTGATTGTATCTCAATAGAGACGAAGATGTAAATTGTTTTTTTTTTGGAAACAGAATATGGTGGTCGAGGCGTTTACAAGACTTATGACCTGTCATTGGTTGGGTTGGGTTAAATAAAATTGGAGAAGTGTGGCTCCTGGCGTTGTCTAGAAAATGTAGCCTTTTTGCATTAATAAAAGATTTTCTGCTTAATGCTTACACCTATTCTTAATAGATGGCGCTAGTGTAGATTGAACTAAAAACATGTAAAGTGTGGTGCAACATAGTAGCAAATATACAACTTCCAAAAATTTGTCAGACTAGGTGTGTTCGTAAGAAGGGCGGAATGGGGAATGTTGTTAACATAAAGCGATCGCTTAACCCAACCAATGACAGGTCATAAGTCCTGTAAACGCCTCGACCACCATATTTTGTTTCCAAAAAAAACAATTTACATCTTTGTCTCTATTGAGATACAATCAATCATTTTAAAATTGATCTCAAATATTTATAAAGGAATTTAACATCATTGTTCAAGCAACAATAAACAGAATTAAAAAAAAAAATCGATACTAAAAAAGCCGTTGGTTTTTCAATGAGCGGGCAACATTGTAAAGATTTTGAGGCTGCGGTAAAGCAGATAATTTGTCGGATTAATTTCGGGAAACAGTTGATCTCTTCTCAAAAGGTTTATAATGGGCCAAAGGGTTACTTGAGTTTTTATAAAGATTTTTTTAATCTGTTTGACCGCAACCGGCATCCCAATTTAGGGAAAACAAATATTTAGGAATTAAAATTATTAAAAAAAGTAAATCACATAAAAACACATTGACTCAATTAGATAATTATCATGTTATATGAAACACGAGTTGAGTAATGAGTTTCTTATATATCTGAGTTTATTTTTTTGAGCAAACAATCAAAACATACGCCTTCTCCCCGCAGAGGAAGGCAGAGATAATGGAGCGCCACACTAATCTATCCTGACACACATCTCTACCTTCCTCCACATTCATACCACAAGTCATACATGCACGTCAATTCTTCCGACTTCTAACAAAAAATATATTTGATCATGCCATGTTTTCCTCGGTCTACTTCAACTCCGTACTCCCTTTACATCGGTAAAGTATACTTTCTTAACCATTCTATCTCCATCCATGCGCTCCATATGTCCAAACCCACGCACCGATCCTTTCATAATTTTGTTCTTAATTCCTTCTTTCGCTCTACATTCCTTTCTTATAACAATATCTGAGATTCTGTCGTACATCATTCTACCACACATACATATTTTTGACATGCATAATTCAAAGGTTTTATACCTTAATAATCAGTTAAATGATAAAACTTGTTCAATTTAAATCGTACCCTTTATTTGATATAAAAAAAAATATTACCTTGTTTCGAAGGTCTTCGAAACATGTCGAGGTGGTGGAAACAAACAGTCCTTTAGATTTAGAAAAAAAAAATTATGGAATTCCACATTGCAATCGCATTATGTCAAAAAATAAAGTTACAAATATCATACAGAAAATATTATTTATTCAATGCAATACTTCTTTAGTCGATTTTTATTTATTATTCTAAGTTCTAATTGATATAGAAATTTAGTGTAAACTCTTAAGATTAATTTATCATAATTAAAATATTTGTAATCAATAAGAATAAAAAGGTCTGTTTTCTAAAAGTTTTATAATAATTTATGGGAATGACATGTTTCGCTTGTTTAAGGCATTATCAAATATCCCATTTGACAATACCTCGAAAGCGAAATTGATAAAAAATTGCCAATGTCTTAAATAGGCGAAATATGTAATTCCAGCAAATTATTTTCTATATTTTAATAGGAAATTTTATATCATTGTACGAGAATAAAATATAACAATATTTCTAACTGAAAATAAAATAAAATAAATATAATATATGATATATAAAATAAAATAAATATAATATGTACCATTATATAATATATACTATTAAACTATTAGACTCGTATATACAAACATCTGATCATACTTAAAAGTTCACAAGTATTTTTAAGTATAAATAAAATATCAAGCTTTCATATTAATACTTAATGATTAAATGAATAAATTTAGATGATAAAGTATGATATGCATAAAAAAAATTACATGAAGAACCGATGTGGTTACAAATATTATACAACTTTCAAAATAATTATTCTACAAAAGAATGGGTGAATTTTTTCGTAACCCCATCTGACCCCACTTGACGTGGCTTGAGAAATGGGATCTGACATTTTTATACTCATACACCATTATACCCACCTTGCGCGTGATACAGAAGAGGAGATGGGTGCAAATCCCGCTGTCAGGACTTGTACATAAAATATTAGCAGAGTCGTCAACCCTGACTTAACCTTTACAAAAACTCCCAATGTTTGGCATAAAAGTACACGATACTCGTAAAAGGTGGCACTTGTATCCAGAAATATAAAAATACACAGGTAAAACTAGCGATTCCTAAGCTAGTAACTTGGGTAAATAATGAATAAATTCTATTGCATCACAACACGTCAAAAATATTATCACATTAATATTTCACGGCCTTCGTGGCAGTGGCAAGAGCTATGACTGCCATACCAAAAGTCTCACAAACACGATTCCCGGCGATGACAGTGTGAAAAAAAACACGCAGTTAAAATGGCGACAGACTTGCTACCCATCACTTGTCATGAGTGTACATTTTAATACAGTCTTCTTCTTCTTCTTCCTCAGCCTATTCCGGTCCACTACTGGACAAAGGCCTCCACCATTCGCTTGCATGTCACTCTGTCTTGTGCAGACTGCATCCAGGTTATTCCGACGTGTCTGTTCAGATCATCTTTCTACCGTAGTTCTCTTTGCCGTCCACGGTCTCCAAGTAAGCAGTCTACTTGTCCATTTTTCATCTGAGCTTCTGGCTACGTGACCTGCCCATTGCCATTTTAGAGTCGCCACCCGGTGGATGATGTCAGTGACCTTTTTTTTTCTCTCACCGTATAGTTTCTGACTCTGTATCTTAGGCTCAATACCCATGTTGGCTGATTGGTTCGGCTTTTCTTCGTTCTAAGGCTGTATTTTCTTCTATAATTAATTTCAGTCTCAACTATGCCATATGTTTGAAGCAGACCTCTGTATCATTACATCCATGAGTTCTTTGGTCTTCCTCCAGACACAAAATACTTTTTTAAACATTAAAAAACAGAAATATTTTCATTTTCAAAACACGCTACAACAAAACCACAACAACAAACCATCACGCTGATTCTCCGAGGGGGTTGGCAGAGAGACACACTACTCCATCCTTACACATGTCTCTAGATTCCTCCACATTCATACAGCTAGCCATACACGCACGTCGATTCTTACGAATTCAAACATGGCCGACCTTTAAAATTTGAATCTGGTAATGTCAAGTATTTCTCGGTCTCCCATGAATCCGTACATCATTCACACCGTTAACGTATTCCTACGTTCTTAACCATCATTACTTCATCAATATCTCCAAAACAAATGATAAAACCTGTTTTTGGAAACACCTCTCCAAAGGTTTTTTATATGTTACATGAATATTTCCTTACCCCGAGTGTTATTAATATGATGGTCAGTTAGTAAGTTATTTTCTTACCTACGTATTGAAATCCAAATGACCAAAATCATAAATGTCAGGTGTGTCACCAGACAGAAGCTAAAAATGTATTTAGTATTTATCATAATACATTTAAAACTTATTAGATTTATTATTAATAAGAATAAAACTGTTCACAAAAAATAAACAATAAAATATTTATGCGCAAACATCACTTTCTTACTCTTCTGATTACGAAAATGGGCTGAAACCAGAGCACGTCAGACTTTCTGATAAACTTGAGTAAAAAGGGTTAGGCAAGGCAGCGAGACGCCCTCACCCAAACATGACACCCCCACCTTTCTCGCCAAATCTCAACCCCCTTTGAGTGACGGAACAGGCTGAATTTTTTATCTAGCGGTAACCGTATGTGACATAGGAAAATCTGGAGATTTCTCTATTACACTGTGGTACCTACTAAGGTAATTCATTAATGCTAGTATCTACTTGCATTTAGTATTAATAATATACATTTTTATGTGAATGTTTTCACGTTGATCAATACATCGATTATGACTAAATAACCAAGAAATATGTATATTTTGGTTTATATTTATAGTAGTTTATGATTAAATAACTGTATAAATTTTGAAAATCAAGATTATTAAACTAGTTTCGACTAATTTATTGTTTCTTGAACAAAGATGTAAAACTCCATATTAAATCATTAATACGAATGACAACGTATCTTATAATAAAAGTTCTAGAAAACAGGCGTTTTCATTCATAATATTTTTTAATATTTTCTAAATAAATAAAAGTGTTTCTGCTCATTTCATTTTGTGCTCTTACTTCATGGCCTTTGTGGCATTGAGAGAATTGTACATATCAAGTGCATGACAAGAGGTTAAATATAAAGTTTATTTATGACGCAAAATGCTCGTATACACATGTATAATATTAACCTGAAAATACATAATACATACATTATTTTTAACTTCAATGAATACATTCGTAAATATTGTCTCTTGAACAATGATGTAAATCTCCATATTAAATAATCGATATAAATGAAAACATATGTTTTCTAGAAGAATAAATAATAATTATATTATGCGAATGACACGTTTTGCCTGTCTAAGACATTATCAAATGTTATTTGATAATGTCTTAGACAAGTAAAACATATCTTTCACATAAATATTGTAAAATAAATCCTGAAAACAAAACAGAAATATTCAGAACACGTTTTTCAAAATATAAATTAAGCGCATTCCCATGATGCGTTTAAGATTTAAAATATGAACAAACTTGATTGGAAACAAATGGGTGAGTTAACAAATTAATTATCACACTAAATTAAGCGTAAATAAAGAATTCATCACAACAATAATAAAACCTTCAAATATTCGGCAGCTAATTTCACAAAAAGCGAGCATTCTTTGTGGCGAAATTTCATGGGAAGGTGTTCAGGGGCGATCAATATTCAATTACATTGTCTTCAGTCTTCAAGCTGCTGAGGACTGATCGGCGCTCGACGTGAGAATGAGAAACAAGCCTCAGCGTGACATTCTTACTGTGACCGCAGTCATTTAAACAGATGCTGTTTTATTATGCTTAAATTAAAAACGTCTTGCTATAGTAGGCGATTGAAGGAAATGAATTACTTGAAACTTTCATATGAAGCACTTGTGGTGTAACATTATTAAATAAAATAATAATACACTTTTAGTAATTTATAATAACACCACTTAATTTGGTAACACCAACCGGTTTCGCTCCCGCCGGAGCTTCGTCAGGGTGAGAGAATAAACTTATGAAGAATAAATAGAATAAGCGTATTGATTTCAAGTAAGTACACGATCAAGAACCATGAAACGATTATATTATACCAATTATAATATAGTAAGTATTGATACTGCAGATTGTCGTGTTGTATTGTACATTTTACATGGTATGCATTTAAAGTTATAATATGTATTTATTCCAAAAGTAGAATTAATGCAGTTGAAATGAGATCGCTAAGACGGATGTGTAATAAATATACGTAAAATAAAGTGTCAAATGCAAATATAAGAATTGAATGCGGTGCGAATGGAAGTGTTATGAACAAAATATTGAAAGGGTCGTTAAGATGGTTTGGACACATGAAAAGAATAAATTAAGATAGAATTGTGAAGAAAGTATATGTAAACGACGTAAATGGAGCTACAAATAGAGGAAAACTGAGGAAAACGTAGCACAATCAAATATTAACCTTTCATTACATCCTTAAAAACCGGAAAATACCGATCAACCTGAAACGAAAAGTCTATGAAGCCTGCGTTCTGCCAGTTGGTACTTATGGTCTTGAAACTGTAACATTGTCCAAACAAAGTGCCGAGAAACTACGAGTCACCCAAAGAGCCATGGAAAGAGCCATGTTAGGAATAAGTCTAAGAGACAGAGTCAGAAAGGATACGGTGAGAGAAAAATCAAAGGTCACTGACATCATCCACCGGGTGGCGACTCTAAAATGATAATGGGCAGGTTACGTAGTCAGAAGCTCAGATTAAAAGTGAACAAGAAGACTGCTGACTTAGAGACCGTGGACGACAAAGAGAATTGCAGGGCGACCGCAACTACGGTGGAAGGATGATCTGAACAGACACGTCGGAATAACCTGGATTCAGTCTGTACAGGACAGAGTGACATGGAAGCGAATGGAGGAGGCCTTTGTCCAGGAGTGGACGGGAATAGTGAAGGGAATAGTAAGACGTCTATATACAACTTTTTATCTAATTATTATCTTATGACATAGGTAGGTAGCTAGCCCATCGGCAATTTTAATGTCACATCGCCAATTTTATTGTCGGTAAGATTATGCACATATTGTTGTATTACTAAAATAAAGCTATTTCACTATTCAAGAGTTATATTTCAACTTCAACTAACAATATCAATTGACAATTTTCTGATGTACAATTAAACTAGATTTTTTTTTCACCTTTTGGTTTTTTGCATGGCACAAACATTTGCATGGCCAATTCGAAAGCGCCTTTCACAGCTCGTGACAATATTTTCAGCGACAACGTAATCTTTGTGAAAGAATAAGATAAATATTAGTTAAAGCAAATGTTGTGTCATGGGTGATCGAATTGTTAGGCAAAAGAACTTCTTTCATGCATTGTTCAGAGAATTTTTTGTGTCCCGCCTCGGGCCTCGGACGTGTTTGAAAAAGATGTCGGCATAGCAGGTTCATTGTTACTCTCTCGAGATTGGTTTTTCATATTTAGTCGTCATTTGATACTCACAATTTCGTTGGAATTTAAAATGTTATAAGCTTTGTTTGATGAAGACCATTAACAAAAATTGTATGAATACTGCAAAATTATTATTATTTTTAAATACAAATTCCGTTGTAACACATACGAGTAATAATTCTAAAATTAATTAATGTACTTGGGTAATTTATTTTTACACTTAATGTTTCGAATAAAACAAAATAAAGTTGTGTAAAAACAAAGTCCACACCAAAAATTAAATGCTTCACATGGAAGCATATTTCTAAATGTGAATTATTACAATATTCTCATTAAATTCAAAGTTTTAAACTAACTAACTAACCATCACGCCGTCTCTCCGAGAGGGTAGGCTGAAAGAATGGACTGCCACACTGTAATCGATGCGGCACTCCATCCTTCTCTTTTCGCCCCCGCGAGAGACGCGGTGTGATCATTAATACATTATTTATATTCTTGTTGAATTTTTGCTTTTTGCATGACCATAATACATTTTCTTTCTAAAAGATACTTCAACCTATATATCAATAATGGTTAAATAATTTTTATTTCACTAAGAATGCAAAGACCTACTAACAATATAACGTTAAAAATCAATATTTTATTGTTTTTCTTTTTATTTAGGACTGTGTCCTGTTATTACTCGGAGCCTGTTCCTGGGATGCAGATGTCCAACTGTCTCGCCATCTTTTAGGTGGTCTTCCTGCAGGTCGATTTCCTGTTGGTACTTTATTTGCGGCTATATTTATCACTCTTTCAGAACACGCTCTTTCCACATGATCTCTTCAGTAGCGTCTTCTCAGCCTTTTTAATAACCTTAAAAATGCATTTAAAATAATAAATAATAAATTTTTTAATGTTAATACGAGCATAACGTTGAATGAAAAAGGTGCTATAATTACCCAAATAATAATATTTGTCGATATTTAAGTATCTGCCGAGTAACTTAGAAAATCGTTGTTTAATAATAACAAAACCCGAATTCAAAAGCCAAATCAAGGATCGCGTATCAAACCGATGCGATACCCGGGCGAAGTGAATCTCACGAGATGTGTTTTTGTTGAATCCGGGTGAAATGGCCGCCCCGTGCAGCCCATTGTACGGCGGAGTGACGAGGCACTCGCTCCTGGTTCCCAAACATTCCTCAGCCTCACCACTTGGCCGGACCATGGGCCGCCTGCTTCGTCTGCTCCTCCCCTCCTCTGTACCTACATTGGGTGACAGTCTGAAGGTACGCGACGTGAAATCTCAATTAGTAGTACCTTCTTTGCTTAGATATAATAGATCTTATCTCTGCTTGGGTGAACGCAATTGGATGATTTGGTTAGAAGTCGGTACACACGTACATCGTTATGAATTTTTCATAACTAGTTTTCTAACTTACTAACTAACCATCACGCCGTGTCTTCGGAAGGGTAAGCAGAAAGAATGGACCGCCACACTGTTCCGCGCACGTCGATTTCTCGGACTCCTCACGTGACCGACATTTAATATTTGATTGATTTGATCGAGCCAAGTTTTCCTCGGCCTTCGTCTATTTCTAGCTCCTTTCACGTCGTCTTCACCATTCTGTCTTCACTCATTCTTTCCATGTGTGCAAACCAACTTAACGACCCTTTCAGTATTTTGTTCATAAAACTTTCGTTATCATTTCATTGCATTTGATACTCTAACATATACATTATCATCAGCCTTCTGTCATCCATTGCTGAACGTAGGCCTCTCCCAAAGCACGCCTATCCATTGCCGCTCCCATCCATCCATGTCCAGCAATCCTCTTAAGATCGTCGATCCAGCGGTCAGGGGGACATCCAACTCTGTGGAATCCTTTACGCGGTCTCCACTCCAGAACCCGTTTTCCCCATCTGCCGTCAGTTCTCCGACATATATGGCCAGCCCATTGTCACTTCAGCCCGCCCATCCTAAGAGCCACCTCAGTCACCTTGGTTTGTTGTCGAATAAATTCGTTTCGAAATCTGTCCCTCAAGGTTATTCCGAGCATGGCTCTTTCTTGCGACCTTGAATCTGTAGACTTGACCTTTTGTCAGTGTCCATGTCTCGGCTCCGTGCGTCATTACTGGCAAGACGCACTGGTTGAAGACTTTAGTCTTGACAGACTTATCACAAATTCGTCGTAGAGATCTCATACCTACTGCATTTTTTTCTACTTTGATCCTTCTTTTGCCAGTTCCATGCTTCCCTTCCATACATAAGGGTCGGCTGCCATCTGAGCTTTTTGGATAGGCTCTTGTTTGCGATGACAACTTTAAGTGCACCTACTTTACTTACTTACTAGTTTTCACCTTTATTAAATATGAAGAGGGGTGTTATGACCCACGCAAAACATGTTCTCTCTAGATAACGACTCAACAAAGCTCATCAATACATCCGACAATTAAGATTATGTTGGGTGCATCGTGTATCGTGAAAACCATGTCATTTCCGTATCTGTTTGATTTATGTTACTAAGCAAAATTTTATATTTTTATTTTTTAGATGTCTATTTCCTATAAACAGTCTCAAGACAGTTCTTCATTTAGTTTATATAGTTTCGTCTTCCTCTATTAATTGATAATGAAAAAATATTCATTTATGCTAGTTTATTATTTAATATATTATTTGTCCTAAGATCGGGTTTGCAACAAGAGATCTGAATACGATATTGAAACTTCTGACTGTGCGGAATGAAATAGTGAAATCTGTTACTCCTTCCTTATAATAATGTTTTGTGTTTGTTTATTATTTTGTGTTTGACGTATTATGTTTGATTTTATGGGGTTAAGATTAGTGTGAAAGAGCGTTAATTGCAACATTTACAGGAGAAAAAAAATAATACGATATAAGGTAAGGTGTCGTATTATTTATCGTACCACAACGCACATTGAGTAGACTTTTTTATATTTACTACCATCTATTAACAAAATATGTAACTATTTACTTAATTAGCAAACACCCTACTAACTTCATGACGCATATCCCCGAAAAAAATTATACGGATGGAAGTGACAGTTGTGAAATATTTTTTTAAAGTTTATTTTCATTTGGATCCTGTGTTACGGTGAGTTAAATTGACTCAATATCATACTTTTATTTAGGTATCTTATATAGTTTTGTATCATAATCATAATTACTTTTGTTCTCAAAATGTAAGGTTAGAAAAACACTTTCAATACGAAATGCTTTGCTTAGATGGTGTATTGCACCACCATTTGATTGTATTGCACCACTCACTAGTTATGAATTTTACTTGAGTATTATATTGTAAATAAAGCAGTTAGTATTGTTTTTAGAGTTTGAATACATAACAATACGAAGCATTCAAGCGCCGTGAGCAAAGCGTTGACAACATTAAATTTATTTGCTGTTCGAATGCATCAAGTAATTATAAATAATATCTATCTATAATCTTTAAAATATAAAACATATTTCCTGCTCTGTGTAACGGTGCAACGGTTTCAGAATCTGACTGCATTTATTTTCTTGTTAAATATCATAACAACAATATTTATTTATACTTACGATACAATTATGAATACGGTTTCAATTACATGTAACATATTACGATTTAAGCAATTACATAGTTACTAAAATCTTCGTCGTTGCTGGGATTTGAAGTCTAGGATTCCCTCTCCCTCTATTTTCTTCATCAGCGGTGTAATCTTCTTACGAGAACAGGCCAATAATTTATTACAAGTACTCCCACAAACATCGCGGGTTAGGTTGTGTCTCTGTCGGTCCTATAGACGAAGGCGGCAGGCGTTTCGTTTGAATTGTGAACTTATGTGAATGACATGCATGTTAAGGATAGTAAATAAATCAAACAAAGCAGTTTGTATCTGATATTAATAAAAACACTCGTTTTCTAAAAGTTGAATTGTATTTAATAGGAGTTGACAAATAGACACAGCAAGGGATAACATGTCACTTGTATAAAATGTAATAAAAATTCTAAATAACGAAATTTTCATAAATATTCTGATATTTTCATGGAGTTTTACGTATTTACGTATATTCCGTACAAGAAGAAATAAACAATAACAGGTGTAAATTAATTAAATATGTTATTGAACAATGTTTATTTCTTTGTAAACAGCACTTTATTAAAAAAAAAAATTAAATTAACCCAAACATATTTCGGACACAGAAGCCCTTCATCGGTGTTGTTATTTTTTTTTTCCTGAATGTAGTCAGTTTTGACTGTTTTCAAAGTTATGGTGAATATAGAAGAAATATATTTGTCAACGCAAACAAAAACCAATCCAAAAAAGCTAGAATGGCAGTGCACAATGGTATTCTTCTACCGACCCTTATGTATGGAAGCGAAGCATGGAACTGGCAAAAGAAGGATGAAAGTAGAATAAATGCAGTAGAATTGAGATCTCTTAGACGAATGTGCGGATACTCTGTGTACGATAGAGTGTCGAATGAAAACATAAGAAGTGAATGCGGTGCGAATGATGAATGTTATGAACAAAATAATGAGAGGATCATTAAGATGGTTTGGACATATGGAAAGAATGAATGAAGAAAACATGGTAAAAAAATTATATGTTAACGATGTAAATGGAACCAGAAAAAGGGGAAGACCGAGGAAAACGTGACACGATCAAATAAATCAAATATTGAATGTCGGCCATGTGAGGAGTCAGAGAAATCGACGCGCGTTCATGACACGATGTATGAATGTGTAGGAACCGAGAGAAATATGTCAGGAAAGAAAAGTGTGGCAGACCATTCTTTCTGCCTACCCCTTCGGGGAGACGGCGTGATGGTTAGTTAGTTAGTTATATTATTATATATTTACGTTTTCATCGTTCTAATCATCTTAATGATTTATTGAAACGAAGAGATTTAAAAATACGTAAAAATTACTTAACTCACTAGTAAAGAAATTTTCATGTGTTTTGTAAAACACATGTAGTAGTGTACACAGTGCAAAGCTTCAAAGATGTTTCGATATTCACTGATTTAGGGCGAAGGGCCCACCCACACCCGGTTCTCTCCGCTGAGTAAAGTTTTTATCAGCTTCTCCCAGACTCGCCTGAATTGCTATCGGAATCGGAATTAACATCCAAAATATTTCGCTCCGGAGTTAAATTAGCGGGATGATTTATTCAGGAGATTTGTTAGGTGACTTTCGAGACATTAACACCAGCAGGGGGCGCGGCGTGGGTGGCACGGGGGCTGGAGGAGTCTTTTGTCTGCTGTGTAAATACTAAATTGTCAAGTCCTTGAATTATTTAATCTATTACAGCATCCATAGCTGTGGTGATTTTCTCTCTTCAGCTGTTTTCAACGGGAACTTGCTTAATTCTATTTGAGAGTGACATATTTCCTATTAACAAATAATACATACTTACTTTGCACGTATCTATTCGATTCATTGCTGGGAATCTTTAATCCAGTATAAATTTATCTTATTTCGTGTATAATTACGACAGTTCCAAAACAAATCAATGTTCATTAATGTTTTGTTATAGAAACGTTAAATTAAGTATTTTTTTATAGAATTTCATAAATACGATTTTCGGATGAATTAATCACTGTTTTTTCTTTCGAGTTTATTTTTCTTGATAAATTTCTAAGATTTTTCTAAGATTTTCACCTTCGCCATCTGGAGAACGATATAAACTAAGTTTATATCGCTCTTCCAATGATGATGTTGTAAAACAGCGTTTTAATTAATTAAAGAAAGCTTTAAGTACCAGCTTAATTTTATTAAATAATAACCTCACAACGAAGCTGGAATTTATTTCTTCATAAGGACAACTGTAACAATTGGTTGCATATATTTTTAATATACTTCTAACTTTAATACTGTGCATCATATATTTTTTTCTAATGATTAAAATGTATGTGTTTATGTTATTTTACACTCTTCTTCTTCTTCTTAAGAAAGACTAAATATATTTTTAAAACTTAACGTTTTTGTTTTGCATATTTAAAGGCATTTGTTATTATATAACATATTATTGTTAATACGCGAACAAATTGTTGATCAAACATATGATACGTAAATACAGCATAATGGATAATTTGCAGTGCTACTTTTAAAAAAAAATCCACAACAAAATCCTATAAAAAATGAGTACGTGGTTTCTTAAAGGCGTATTGTAATTTTATCCAATTTGATTTTTTCAACATTGCGACGTTGTTTTGTGTGAGTTTCGGGAATAGTCAACTATCGGGTAAATTATGATCTTTGGTCACGGCAAGTGTCGCTAAGATATGGCGAATTAATCGCCGCCGAGTTGCGGGGCGACGTTAGATAGAGACGTTACGTAGACTGGACCGTATAAGCCGGAGTCACGTAAACTCACTCACTCACTACCTTTCTTATGAAATCACGACACTTCAGGGCCGGCCTCTAAACATTAATTTAAGTAAACATTTTTCTTTTTTGTTTATTGAACAATGCTTCAAAACTCTTATTATTGCAGATCATGCGATTTATTTATGCAGGATATCATAAAGACATTAAATAATTAATACGAATATTAATGTCAGTTTTCTATTTAGAAGTTATATTATAATTTATGGGAATAACATGCTTCACCTTTCTTAGTATAATAATATAAGATATTACCATAGAAAGGCGAAACATGTAATTAATATTATAAAATTTCTAGAAAACAGATGTTTTCATTCGTTTTAATTGAATTGTAAATTGTTTCGTTTGGTTTTCAACGCCAGATTTACCAAACCTCTCAATTGTACGTATTCAAAAAACGTTTTTGTAACATTGGTTGGTATATTACATACGTTTTCATTCGTTTTAAGTAAAACATTTTTGACTTAATTAGTATAAAGTTGTTAGTAAATTATTTATTGTTTGTTGAACAATTATGAAAAACTCCATATGAAATCTTTAATACGAATAATTAATACGAATGAAAACGTCGGTTTTCTAGAAGTTTTATTATATTTTATGGGAATTATATGTTTCCCCCTTCTAAGGCATTATTAAATGTGTATCAAACATTTCCTATTTTGAACTTTGATAATGCCTTTGAAGGGCGAAAACTTCTAGAAAACTGAAGTTCTCATTCGTATCGATTATTTAATATTGAGTTTTACATCATTGTTCAAAAACAATATATAAATTATTACGAATATAAACGTCTGTTTTCTAGAAATTGTATTATATTTTATGTGAATGACATGTATCGCCTGTCCAAGGCATTATCAAAGGTTATATAAGTATATTTGTTATATACAATGTTATACATTTGATTATGTCTTATACAGGCGTAACATGTCATTTAAAATATAATAAAACTTTTTGAAAACAGACATTTTCATTCGTATTAATTAAGTTGTAAATTGTTTCGTTTGGTTTTCAACGCCAGACGTACCGAACCTCTCAATTTTACGTATTCAACTTTGAAACTCAAAAAATATTTATTCTTGTAACATTGGTTGGTTCTTTCACCATCAGCCATTAGTCGTATATTCTTAAATAACACAAAACACCTTTGTGACTTTCATAACTCTTGATCCCTCGCCACTTATCTTCTCCCACTCTTTTGAAGTTATTAAACCACCTTGCCTTCCCGTGGTCTGCCCGGGTTTCTGTGGTCGGTTGTTGGTTGCCGCTCCAGGGTGCATCTGGTGCATCGATCATGCATTATCCTCACTACATATAAATGTATATGGTCGGCGCAATTCCTATTTTGAACGGTAAGATAGATTTCACGTGATAATAAAAATGGCGGTAGACTATCTAACTATTACATGACGTAATAATCTATACTTAAAATAAGTTGTAATCAGTAATTGGGTTCAAACAACGCCTTGTACACAAAAGTCTGGAAAGCAACGGGAAACCACAACATTAAAAGCCCAAGTGGCGTTTCACGAACAGGCAAAGATGTTAGACAAGCTGCAAACCAATTCCTAGGATTAAAAAAAATCTACGAGTATATTTCAAAGCAAAATTAATTTAATTATTATGTTTAATTCGACTCTGTAGCGCCTGAGTTTCTCTCATCAGCGCGGTACAAAGCGCGCCTTATCCACGGCGGGTCCCCCACTCGGGGCGGAGTCTCCGGGCTCCGGTTCCCACGGCCGGCACAATGGGCCCCCGCACAATGGGGCCCGGACAATAGCGGCGCGTGATGGCCCCCTCCACCGGAGGCCCACTCACCTGACCGCGCCGCCGCCTCGACTCAAAGGTCAAGCGAAGATAACCGCCCAACGGGAGCAGAGACGAAGTAAGTGGCGGTTGAGTAGTTTAGATGTTGATGTTCATTGAGGTATTTTGCCACCGCCGAAATTGAGTTAACCATTGAGGAACAAAATGTTGTTTTGTTTTTAAATCGACGTTCTCACTATAAAATAAATTGATCTTTCAAACGCCTTGCTAAGTCGAATGAAATTACAGGAAGCTGTAAGCACACATAACTATAATTTTTCGCATAGTTATAACGTGGTGTTATAAACTTTTGTAATCTTTGGCTATATAAGAAAAGTGTGTCAACACCATAAAATATATATCTATTCTTTCAACGATCGCGTTTACTGAATCAATTTTTTCGAGAGCCAAATGCAAATATAAGAATTGAATGCAGTGCGAATGAAAGTGTTGTGAACAAAATAATGAAAGTCAAAGATGGTTAGTACGCATGGAAAGAATGGTAAAGGAAATATATGTAAACCACGTAAATGAAACTAGAAATAGATGAAGGCCAAAGAAAACGTGACACAATCAAATTAATCAAATATCAAATGTCTGCCACGTGAGGAGTCAGAGAAATCGACGTGCATACATGACGCGATGTATGAATGTTGAGAGATCGAGAAAATTCTGTCAGGAATGATAGTTTGGAGGTCCATTTTTTCTACCTATCCCTGGTATAAAAATATCAATGACTGATTAAACACTGGGTGAATGGTAAAAAGTAAGCCGTTATGTATTCTAGTTGATTCACATAAATCTAACTCGTAAGAACGGGGTATGCGTAGGTACTATATTTGATAGCTTAGCAGGATATCCCAAATCTTATGCCCGTGAGGTTGACACTAATCCCCGTGTTCGACGTTAAGTCTCCCGACTATATTGTTATGATAGCGATAAATGTCTTCGATTCGAATAAAATAGAAGTGTGGCATCCTGTTTACATTAAGATGTTTAGTAAAAATCTGGTTTAATGAAGAGATTATGAATAAATTGATTTCTACATCCGTAGACACCGCTGTTGATAACATACTCTTCTTGCGTCTATTCAAATATAGAACAGTAACAATTAAGTATATTAAGAGGTACGTTTACCTACTTAATTAAAGGTATATAAAAATCAACTGATAAGTCTTTCCGGATTTCCTTGTATTATAAACAAATAAATATCCGTCGATGATGTGTTTAAAGAACTCTTTTAAGTCTAAAGTTTTAGTGCTCTGTACTTTTCATTTTGTTTTCTTGTTCAATCACGCATGAACAAGAAATAAATAAATACAAAAATAAACTTAATAAAATACATTTATGTTAAGTTTAATAAATAAAGGGTCTTTTTTTTAGAGGTAAACAATACATATTCAAAATGAAAAAAACACGTTAAAATAATGATAATGTGATATTGACTTTAATTGATAGATAATTTTATGCCATTATTGTTTAAAAATGATTTCGGGCATATGAGCGCCACGGCTAGCTCGAATGAAGCGCAATCGTGAAGTCCAATTTTCGACAATTGTCTTTGTGGATGTGTATTATCCACTAGAGTTGACTAGAGTGTACTTGGTGCGAAAACGAACCATGGTCTTCCAAATATCTTGCTCGGATGGACGATTATGTCGACCGTAAAATGGACGTAGTGCACGATCAGTTTGGCGAACCGAATCAGGATTTTCAAAATAAATTTGAACAATTTACAAACACTGTTCTGACATCAATCTATTTGTAGTAAAATTGCAAAACGTACTGACTACAAATCAGCTGTCAGCTGTCAAATTAACAGTCTGTAGAAACAATGTTGCCAGTTTAAAAACCAAACCTCTAAAAAAACACTCTATACGAGTACATAGAATAATTTAATTATTTAATTATTTTGTTCATTTGAATATTTTTAATACATTTTGATAATCTACAGGACTATCGTGTTAAAATATTTATGAATGCTTACACAATTAATTATTATAATATGAAAATAAATAAAAAACAATTATTTTTTTAATGTTTGAATCAAAATGTATATTGCCTTATTAGGGTATTACCACATGTGATGATGTCTATATCTTTTTCTCTCTTATTGTTCAACCTATTCCAGTCCACTCCTGGATAAAGGCCTTCTCCATTCGCTCTCATGACACTCTGTCTTGTGCAGACTGCATCCAGGTTATTCCGAAATGTCTGTTCAGGTCATCCTTCCACCGTAGTTGTTGTAGCCCTGTACTTCTCTTTGACGTCCATGGTATCCAAATCAGCAGTCATCTTTTCCATTTTACGTCCGAGCTTCTGGCTACGTGACGGTGAAAGATGTCAGAGACCTAGTTTTTTTTCTCTCAGCGTATCGTTTCTGATTCTGTATTTTGGGTTTATTCCTAACATGACTCTTTCCATGGCTCTTTGGGTCACTCGTAGTTTCTTGGCACTTTGTTTTGACACTATTACAGTTTCAAGGCCATGAGTAGCAGGCAGCACATACGCGTCATAATGTTTTCTTTTCAGGTTGATCGGTATTTTCCGGTTTTTAAAGATGTAACCTGCCCAGCTTAGTAAAGCTGCCCAGCTTAGTCCAATTATTCTTTTGACCTCTGCGGTTTGGTTTTCTCAGCCCAAACGAAAATTGTGTCGCAGGTATTTATATTCTTGGACATTCTCGATTCTGGTGACATCAACGCTGATTTGAAGCCTATCCGTGTCCATCGCCTTGGTCTTTGCCAGGTTCATACTAAAACGTACAGATTTGGATACATCGTTTAGTTCTTTAAGAGTGTTGTTCGCGAGTACCATGTCATCGGGTAAAACTTGGATGGTTAAAATATTTTGCATCAATACGAACTCTCTTAGTTTCCCAGTTTTGATTTATTTTAAATTATTTCAGAGGGCTAGTACCAATGACTCATGTGTCATGGATAATCCGCTTCCCGGTTAACCCGACCCCGAATAATTGGGAGTGTACTGTATATTGAAGAGAAATCAGAACGCAGAGCCTAAATAAGCCAATTTTCATACAACTGTTATAATTCTTTGCGTATTTCTCTAAATCAAGATATTCTCTCGAAGCCTGCGTAAAGCACTGTTATTTTTCACCGTGGGATAAAGGTAATACTCGTATTTCCGTTTGGGTTCACCGCCCGTCCAAAGTAAAGTAGAAAGCAGGGTGTTGAGAGTGCAGGCTGCGGTTGGCTTCGCAACCGTCGGTGTAAGACTCACTAACGATATGGTTCGTGGCAACCAAATTAGCCGTGATTACTTCTTTCTTCCCCGGCACATCTGCCGGGCGACAGGCGCAGGCGGTCACGGTCCGCGAGAGGAATCCGCACCTGTCTCACCTGCGTAACTTAATCGATTGATTTTGTATTGTACGAGTACACTGGACACTACTCTCTTGTACTCACGCCCCTGCCTTTAAAATAAAGACGTCTTGATCGAATCTTTTACTCTGGAATAAACTGATTCATGTTAAATTAATGGGCCATCACCTGGATATATAAATAATCAACCTGTTTCTTAAGTACTAATAATTTACGATAACAACTTTCGTTTTTTTTAACTATTGTAATATGTAACCATAAAAAAACTTGAACAAAATGATGAAAGGTTTCTTGAACAAAATAATGAAAGGATCTTTAAGATAGTTTGGACATATATGAACAATGATGTAAAACTCCATATTAAATTAATACGAATGAAAATGTCCGTTTTCTAGAAGTTTTAATATACTTTATGGAATCATGACATGTTTCGCCTGTTTTAGACGTTATCAAATATTTGAATTCTATTGCGCTCTTGAGGTGACAAATAAGCCTAATTATTATTATTATTATTATTACGATTATTTGAGTATCTAGATTTGTATTTATCTTTTTTTATATACATACTTTGTATATACAACACTACTAAAATTACATATTATACATGTTTCGGACAACTAGTCCTTCTTCAATGATACATATTAAAAAATAAATCTTTATAACATCTGTCAAAATTGATCATATTTGTAAACAATTTTAAAATAATTTAAATACGTATCTTTATAATACTCGTATGTATCACTGAAGAAGGACTGGTTGTCCGAAACATGTATGATATGTAATTTTAGTATATATAAAGTATATAAAAAAAAGACAAATAAAACATCTACAACACAAAGTATGGCGAACATAGAAGAAAATCTAGTTTGTGTTTTTAAGAAATGGATTAAATAATTGAGAGAATTCAGCATTTTTTTAATATCACTTAATTTTATTTATTAGCACTATTGAATTGTAACGCTTCAAACAAATGTTCATCAGTGTAACAAAATAAGCAAGTCATGTTACTCTGATAACAATTCACATAAAAACGAAATAAAATCTTGTCAACACAAAATATTCAAGTGATTCATTAATTTTTAAATGTCACATCTCAAATTAAATTCTTAATATACAAGTAATTTCTTTTTAATTTAAATTTAATTCTTGATAGTGCAGTAGGAAAATTCCTTTGTATTTATAATAAAACTGTCCTTTGTATTTATAGTAATAATATGTATCGGATATCATGTAAGTAATTTTTTTAGAGCGTCAAGCATTGCTAAACACACAAATTATTAGTAACACGTCATAAAAAATGCTACGATTCAAATGAAAAGAAAATATATTTTATAGGCTGCTGAAATAAATATATCATATATACCCTTAACTCCTACTTATAAAGGTTGGTGGAAAATTTTGGCACAAAAATAACATAATTTTTCTTATTATTTTGTATTGGAAATTCACAAGTTTCAATTTTAAGTAATGAATTATAAATTTATATACAGCATATCATTAATATTATATTTGACATTCATTGTGTAATTTACTGATTTATATTATTATATTATATTAAAACATAGGTAGGTACTAGTCGTGTGTTCCGGAACTGAACCTTCTCAACTCTGGAGGAAGAAACACCCTTCGTACCGGAAGCGGAGAACCCTGTCTAAGCTGGCGGGCGTGTATTCTGCTCGTTTCCGGGCGGAGCTTTCCCGCCTTTCCATCCCGTCCATCTTGGACTTCCGGTTCAAGAATAAGGGCGCAGGAAAACCGCCCTTAGATCCAGGGAGAGTAACTTCCTGTTTGTACTTCCAGGGCACTCGGGCTTTCTAACATTTCTTGACCACTCAAAGAGAAGGATGTCTTAATGTGTAGGAGTGGATTTCTTATTTAAATTATATGGATATTTTGTATTCAAGGGAATGTTGATGTCTAAAGGGATCTTCAAAATTAAATAGCTTTCATAATAATAACATCCCTTATGCGGCTACGCTTTAGTTTGCTCGGCTTTTTAGAACGATTGTAATGTGTCATATGACAGTATTATGTTAATTTAATATGATACAATACTTGCTTTGCATCTTGTGTAATGTAAATTATTTAGGAACAGGTAAGAATTTATCATACAAATAAACATATTTAGTAGAATTATCTAAATATGCTTTTATTTAGAAATATTGTATCTAGCTCCAATAAACTTTTTTCTTTAAATATATATTATATTATCATATATATTCCCAGCCAGCCAGCCATTATTATTTACCAGCTACATATGAAATTTTTTAAATGTTCTGTCAAAAAAGTCAAATCTTTTGATTTAACACCATTGTTTTCCACTAATGACCTGTTTCGCTCTAAGCACGCCTTCATCGGGGTAACAAAACAAGAAAAAAATTACACTGATGAAGCTCCGCTTGGAGCGAAATCGGTGGGTAGTATTAAAAATTAGATAGAATTGCATTAAGAAAACATATCTAATTTATTTCTTAACTTATCACATCACAAATTAAGCGCTTCATTAGAAAATATAAAATAACTGAATTTATGAATCACTTCCTCGTCACATCAAACCAGTATTTTATACACAAAACAACCTTGGCCAACTCCTTTTAAATTTTTAACAAAAAAACAGACATTTGGCAAAAAACATTTGGCAATTGTGATGCTTTTTACCTAGGCAAAACAGGACGAACTTTTAAAACACGTATCAACGAACACAAACAAGCTTTCACCAAACATACTGTTTTTTCTGAGATGGCTAACCATTTTATTGAATTAGACCATAGTTTAAGACAAGAAAAATTAAACGTGTTTTTCGATTAATTGTTTTTATCGTTAACAGATTTCATCAGGATCGCTGCGGTTGGCAGACTATACACCAGCATCAGACTATAACAAATCAACCAGTTTGCTGATATCATAGACGGAGACGGACGTGAATAAAAAGGTAATATAATATTCTTAATTATTCCTAAATGTTTGTAAAGTACTTTATTTTAGAATACAACTATCTGTATATTCTCGTTTCTTTTGTTTACGATTGTTTTATTGTAAAATTTGATAAGGTGTAATAAACCAACTTCTTTTCCAACGGAAAGACCCTCGTATTCCGACATTGACGTATTAGGCTATGCAGTAAAATGGTAAACCACAAACTACTGAGAAGAAGGTGATTTCAAAGGAAGTGAGGGGGGTCTTCCGACAATAGGGTGGTCACTTGATCACTAATAATGTTGTTATTGGTTCCGAAGACAGATGTAGCGATACACCTTGCCGGAATAAATGTAATCTCGCTACACTTGTTATCCTTGGATATTGTTTTGTGTTTCAACCACATCCTTCCGTATTGAACTCTAATTTTCAAGTTGTTATTTAATAACGATGAGAAATGTGTATCATATTTAACCCTTAATTGGTCGCTAGAAAACTGATTACATTGAATAATATTGTTTTCGACGGAGAGGTACAGAAATATTGTAGTATGTTAACGAACTTCTTCTAAATTATTTTTATTCTCTCAACAAATATGTTTATTTTATTTATATAATATTTCGGTGATAATAATAACCTGTGTCTAAAGGAACGTGAATAATATCAATAGAAGTTTTCCACCAAATTTTAAATGAATAACTTGTCGAAAATAAAAATGATTATTTATGTATATTGTTTCTTGAAAAATAATTGAATAATTAATTCGAATATGAACGTCTGCTTTCGAGAAGTTTTATCTAATTTTATGGGAACGACATATCTCTACTTGCTAAGGCATTATCAAATGTCGCAATAATCAAAAGCGCTGTTTTTTTATATAACCAATCTAATCGAAAAGAACACGATACTTAGAGTAATTGAATTAACACAGTATCAACTATAAATAGGAAGATAAAAAAATTAAAATTAAGGAAGATAAAATAATATATATCCACGGAAGTAAATATTTTCTACCCTTTAAAAACTTGGTTCACTGTATAATCGTAATCAGTAATAAGTTTTAACTTTTCATATAAATATTTTTTTTCACACACGTTAAAAACTTTACAATGTACAATATCAAATTGTTTAGTTTTCCACACTACTGTCGTACAACAATAATCATAACAAAATTAAAAATAATTTATAAACGTTCTCGGCCATGCGCATCGTGTGCATTTCGAATTACTTTCTGAGAGAATCGAAGTATTCCTCTATCGCTCTCTTGTATTCAAAATATTCTCGTACCCTTTCTTGATGGCATTCGTATTTTTACTATTTATATGTACAATACAATTTTAAACATTGTTAAAGAATACTTCGCACGCTTAATAGAACACTGGTTTAACTAAAAAAAACAAGTTTTGCTCAATCTGACATGAGTCGGTGTTTTGACCAAAACAGTCGAAAATCACGTACGAATAGATAGCGTTAACATTGTTAACGATCATCGTACGTACGAATGGATAGCGTTAACATTGTGAAAAATAGATGGATAGCGTTAACACAAGCCTCTGTCTAATGTTTACTCAATTATGACCTAAACCATAATCAGTCATTTTCCTATTAAGCGTGCGACTTAATTAAGCAACAAAAAAATCACGTATGATACATTACGTTTTGTTTAGAGCCAGGAAAAAAATGTATTGTATATTTAATCTTTTTTTTTTCTTCGTAAATCTTGAATCTTTTCTCCAAGTGTTTTAATATTTATTTAAAATGTACTACATAATGATCAAGTTTAAATATTACGAGTATACCAATAAAACCTCGTTGATTCCATCACCTGTTGAACACTGAAAAAAAATTGAAGAAATCCGAGATTTTTTCTTTAATCACTTCTGTGTTACGCCACAAGTCCAATTTGGGTATTTAAATTGTAAATCGAATGGGGTTAATTCACTTCCCGGGGCAGCTGCCGATCCCTCCGGGGTTCTGCCCACCCCCGCTTGCAGCACTGCGCCCGCAGCTCGCGGGTGGGCCTAACCAAATAATGCTTCACATTGTCACTATTACGTAGGCACTTTATGGAACAGAGCTGCGTGCCTCGATTCGTAATGCAACACCAACTGCCACCAGACTCAACGAATTCACACCAAAAGAAATAAAAACGATAAGGCAATAAGCATCGTGGAATGTTCATGATTAAATTTTCTAATGATGCCTCTATCAGTTTATCAGCTTAATTATTCACTCAAAAGATATTACAAACATAATAACAGTTTAAGACATCTATTTGAGAAAGATGGTTCAACTTTGGGAAGACAACATACTCTCTATAGTTAATGGTGTTTTTCTTCTGAACGTACTTTTACTAATATGAGAGACGTCGATCTCCGAGGTAATCTTGTTCAGCAGACTGATTTCTCTTCCCACAGACATTATTAGAGGCAGGTTCGTTCTTGCGGCCGGAAGAAAGAACAATCTATACTGGCGCTGTTGGAGATATCTGTAGGGAACAAAAAGACCTACACCCTCCAGCACGGCTGAGTTTTCAAAATATCCCCTAAGTGATCGAAATGGGTTATGAGAAACCCGCCTCTTCGAAGCTGTAGAGAATTAGACCCCAACATTCCCAAAAGAAACGCTGTGGGATAGAGCCATGGATAACTACCATATTCCTTCATGTAGAGATACCTGAGAATTTTTTTCTGAACCCTCTCCAGCATAATGGAATATCTCGCCTCGTGCGAACTCCATATCACAGAACCACTTTCGAGTCTGCTCCGAACCAATGAATTGTATATACGTAGTACTCTGAGCATATTGGGATCTCTGAAAACCCTTCCGGTCCGAATGATGAAGCCCAACATCTTCAGCGCAATGCCACAAATTCTCTCAACATGAGCGTGAAATATCTAATACTAAGTCTAGTTATTCTTTATTGTTTCTTGAACAACGATATTCTGTCTCGATTCGCACTCTTGGCTCCTGATTCGCGGGACTTCTATTTGAACCTAGACACCAGTATTTTAATTCGAGCATTTATGACTCATTTTTGAGAGCATAACATCATTGTAAGTATTTTGAAAAGTGTAACAGGAATAGGTTTAAAAAACAAAATACATTTGGCTTTAATTTATTTTATAATTTCACCCCACTAATTAAGAGTTTTATATTCATATGACCAATGGGCATTTTATTTTCCTGCACGCCTCAGATGCATTGACAATCCAACAGATTTTAAATCTCGAGTTAAAACCCACCTTTTCAAAATATCGCATAAAATATAAACAACGGTTATCTGATTGCTGGTGTCACATGCAGCTCTCATGACTAAAAACATTGTCAAAGCGCCCTTGAGGTGAGCTATTCACGAAAACGGCGCTATACAAAGTTGCCTAATTATTATTATTATTATTATTATTATTACCTGCTGAACGCGGTCTCATCGGAGATCGACGTTTATCATATTAGTGAAAGTATGTTCAGAAGGCAAATACTCTTAATTTTGGAGAGTATCTTGTCTTCCTAATGTCGAACCATCTCTTATGCGTTTCTGGTAGAATACTATATACAATGTATCATTTTATCTGTTCTCAATTAATCTGCCTTAAACCTTAATTTTGTAATGTCTATTGATGAAATAAACTGATTTGATGAGATTTGATTCGACCACTTAACTTCTTCGCAATAATGAGAATTTATTTATTTCTGCTCCAATTGGATATGTATAATGCTTAATTCTGATACTATTAACTTTAGTATCTTCTTTTAAACATGTTTGGTAAGTTTTCTATTAGTTTATTTATATTCTAATGGTTTTCGTTATTATATTAGTTATTTAAATATGACTCGACAAAGTGCGTTACTTTTTATGTATCGTATTATGTTTGTTACCTTTAAAAATAATCCCCGTTGAAATCGGAAAAAAATATATATAATCTTAAACATAGATAATTTTTCGCAATTATTTTACTGCTAACGAAACATTTGTCACAATGGAAACACGCATGATGTATTAAAAAAGTTTTTACTTCACAAATTATTTATGTACAATATTATACAGATTTTTGTTTCTTATTTGCTCACCTTTGTTATTTATTCATAATTGAATAATATTAAACCAAGTTATATTTTGACAAAAATTTTCATTTATATGTTTAAAAAATGTAAAATATTATAATATATAATGAATTTTTTTTTAAATTACAAAATACACTGATGAGGGATATCAGCCATCCGAAATACGATTGTTTAAATATTTTATTATTGGGCAATATATAAATAAAATGTGTTTTACTGTGGTTAAAATAAAAATTTAGTTTGCATTAGCTGTATAAAATGCATAGTAAAAGAGATAGTGAGACAGAAAAACATTTTCTTAACCACGTGTTCCACACGTGAAGTAAACTTATATTACGCATGCGTCCTGAAGACACTTTCCATTGGCCCTAGTCAGGGCGTGTGGGTGAGACCACCTAAATGTGGGCGTTATAACTTCTGTAAGAAAATGTTCTTATTTCAAAATAGAATAGCGAAACTATAAGACATTATTGAATATCATTGATATAATAAATTATTAATTATCAAGATTATCATTTAAATCAAATCAACCTTCCTCAAAACGATATCCATTTTTTTAAACTATTAAAAAACCATTGGCTCTTGTGTTTATCTAATTTACAATGGGTAGAACTTTTGCTGGTGTTAAAATATTACATACTATGTTATAAAAAAAAACAATATTATGTACAATAGTTACAAAAGTGACGTATTTACATAATTATTAACAATAATAATAACTAAACTAACTAACTAACTAACCATCACGCCGTCTCCCAGGAGGGGTAGGCAGAAAGAATGGAACGCCACACTGTTCTGTCCTGACATACTTCTCTCGCATCCTCTACATTCATACATTTTGTCATGCACGCACGTCAATTTCTCCGACTCCTCATGTGACCGACATTTAATATTTGATTGATTTGATCGTGCCACGTTTTCCTGGGTCTTCCTCTATTCTAGCTCCGTTCACGTTGTTTGCATATACCTTCTTCATCATTCTGTCTTGACTCATTCTTTCTATGTGTCTAAACCATCTTAACGACCCTTTCATTACTTTGTTCATAACACTTTCATTCGCACCGCATTCACTTCTTATACTTGCATTTGACACTCTTATCATATACAGCTTTCCCACACATTCGTCTTAGAGATCTAATTTCTACTGCATTCATTTCCGTACATTAATAATTCGTTTTGAAACTTGTAAACTAACCATAACGCTATTTTCCCAGAGGGGTAGACAGAGAGGATGGACCACCACACTCTCGAGCTTTATCTAAGCTTTATCTATTCATAAAAGTTAATTAAATCGAATTTTTTATTTTTCTAGAATTTGAACTCCTGGTAAACTAACTGCATGAACATAATCGGGTGGTAGTCTAGGGGACAGAACGCTTGGCTCCTGATTCAGGGGGCTTGGGTTCAATCCTGGACACCACCAGATTATTGTAAAATAAATTCTAATACCAATGATTTTAAACCTAGATTAATAATTTTAATTATTTAATACTAACGTATTTTTCATTAACACTAATAGCGGGGATGGATAAACAAAAAATATATATAATGGACGTTTTTGCCCGACCATTAAAAATTATCATAGCTATTCTGTAATAATTAAAATTCTTTAATTATTATATATAAAATAATTAACAATCTTTATTTCAGAAATCAAATAGATTAAAGAAAATTGTATTTATTTTTATTGTTCTAAATTTATCAAGCATTAAAGAATTTCATTTTTCTATACAGCTTATGATTAATATAATCGTAGATGAATTTTTCCCGCTATACGCATGTAGTTTCCCGAAACAATCACTAGATGCCCCCAGTGTGAGTGAAATTGGCTTCCTGCCGGGCCGCTCGCCCCGTCCCGTCCGATAGGAAATTATCCAAGATCCGAACCAGGCGAGGAAAATTTCTACAGTTACGAAACTTTCCGCAAGGATGCGCCAAATTAGATTTTCACTGAATGTGTATTTTATGAACTCAAAACATTTAAAGCAAATACTTATATTAGGTAATCGTTTGTTAGTTTTATTTTACAAACTTGCTCGGATTTTAAATCAATTACAGCACACATACAAAACATATATAGTAATAATTAATACGAATGAAAACGTCTGTTTGATGACATGTTTCGGTTTGCACGGACATTTGATAATGTCAAAGCAAAGCAAATAAGTCATACACATAAAATAAAATAAATCTCCTAGAAAACACGTCGTCATTCGGATATATTATGAATTATAATATATAGTTTTCAATCATTTTTAAATGAAAAAATATCTTTCAAGTGTTTGTAGTAATTTACATTTTAACAAAATGATGTATAGAATAATAAAATATACATAAAATAAAAATTATATAAATTAATTTAAGGAATTGCTGTCATGCTTATGCATGATTTCAAACAGAATCTTTGAGTGCAAATAAAAAACAGCTTTGGGTTAATTTGGTTTACATAAAATCGTTTTACTTGAAATGGTGTTTAAATAAATAGGTTTTCTCGTATTGACCTTTATTACAATTTTTACACATTTTTTACAAATGGTATTGGAATTGTCATTTGAAAATATTCTTTAATTTTTTTTTATTGTTTGGTAACGGATTTTTAAGCAGATTTTACAAACACTAACAAACGAACAATAATGCCGTTAATCCAAAGTGGCAGGCAGAGAGAATAGTCCTCCACACTAGTCTAACCGTACTTCATTCACATTGTTAACGTACACCTCTGTACAGTTCTTTCTTCGTCCATACGTAAAATTTATACAAACCAACGCAGTGATCCTTTAGCAATTTCAATCATATACTATTACTTTATTCCACTCTACATTCCTAATATTTTAACAAAGATTTTACAATCACATATGTAATATTATATCGTAACGTAAAAACCTAAATAGTTTACTTAAATATGTTTATTTAACATGTTTGGGGTTTAAAAAAATTATTATCCAGTTATACAAGATAAGACAAACAATGCATTCATATTCCAACAAGTTAAACATTATATATCAAAACTATTTTTTTAATAGTATTATATAATCGTGAAAAAACAAAATAAAACGTAAAAAATATCGTGTCGTATCTAAAGGTATGCAAAAGCGAAATATAAATGATTAAGTAGCTTAATTTTTATGATTTTTATTTGTTAAATAACGTAAATAGTGAATAAATTTATCTTAGTCGTGATCTTGAAAAAAATATATATAATCGCTCTATGCTCACTTCTGCCTAATAGTTACAAAAAACGGCGAAGATAATAAAGGGGGTGACCATATACCATAGCACGGATAGTCCAGGCATAAAAGTACCGAGTCACTCACCTGTTAAATCGGTAAACACCCGCAGACGGCTTCTTTACTTCTCTACTCCGGGATATCTCAATCAAGCCACAGGTACCTGAGCAGGTACACCTCGCTTCATAAATAAATCAAAATTACGTTTTTCGAATTTCGAATGAATGATAGTAGGAATAGAATATTTTTTCTGCTTATCCAATGAATTCTAGAAAGATATAGAGTTATAAAATGTTATTAAATACCCAATGAAGAAGTTAGAAAGCATTGTAAAGCGGATGAATGCGTCCTAAGGTGGTTTAGACATATGGAACAAGTGGATGAGGGAAGAATGGTTAAAAAATATATATACAAGTAGTGTGAATGGAAAAGGAAGTCGAGAAAGGCCAAGGGAAACATGGCATCACCAAATTAACTTCTGATAGTGGTTTAATAATACACCGTGAACAGTGTTAAAATTCATTTAAAAAATCGTCATCATGGAATTCCACAGTGTTAACGCCTCAAGTTTACAAAAAAAGTATCAATTGAGTGCTTTGGGCAAAGCTAATGAATGGAATTATGTGTTGATATATTTATGTTACGAAGAGTACAGCTGTGCGGGCGGATAACTACAACTCATATTAAAACCAAGTCCAATTGATTGCGGTTGGCACGATCGGCTATCGGCTTATGCCAGGTGAAGGAATTATTTAATACTGTCTATGTTAACTTGTAATTATAAAAAATAAATGAACTTTTTTTATAATTTTTTTTTATATATATTGGTATTATTGCATCTTCTTCTTCTTCTTTTTGTCCTGTCACACCTCCGTGGTGCATAGGGCCTCAAGGAACCTTCTCCACCCGACTCTATTGCATGCCTGATGCCTAACATCATCCCAAGTGAGGCCTGCCGCCTTAACCTCGTCCTGCAGGGTTCTTCTCCAGGTGGCTCTAGGTCTGCCACGCTTTCTCTTTCCCCCCCATAGGGGACCAGTCTTTATAGTGCACCCTGAACGATGCAGGGTGGGTTCCGTCTCAGAGTGTGACCGATCCACTGCCATTTGCGACTAGCGACCTACTCTCTAATTGGCTTTTCACCTGCCATAGTCCAGAGAGCGGCATTTGACACTATTATTACATAGGCATCAATAAAAAAAATATATCAAAATATTTTGTGATAACAATTATTATTAAAATTTACGTACGGGGATTACATTTAGCAAAATATATTGTAATCACATTACCATCATGCAAATTCCAACTCTCCGGATGGGCGGAGAAAACTGAGTGACCCAGCGTTCATGAGCTGACTTCCCTCACTAACATTCCCAACCGGTCCGCGCGTGCTCTGACATACAGTCGCGCCAAAATAAATCACTGACATTACTTTCCGGACACACCATGTATGTCAAATCCATCTTATTGGTACTTTCTTAACTTTCAAGAGGACGATTTTTTTTAATTTATATTACTTGTTTATTTATTTTTTCGTTCAATATTCAAATATCTTTTCCACACACATTTATTATGAGATCCTTCCTTCTTTTGACAGCTCCAAGATGCCTTTCCATACGTAGTATTATATAGAAATATTGCTTTAAAATTTAAATAAGCTTTATATATAATATATTTTTAATCAAATTTACGCAAGACACCCCCATTGTCTAAAATAACAAAAAACATTTACAAAATGTGTATCACTTTTTGATCCCAATTTAAAATTTGACTCCATTCATTACTCGCTTTTTCTTCGAAAATCTTTTCGCGAACAATCTTAAGAGAATTCATACAAATTCCGGAGTTTTCCAATTATCTACGTACGGAAAAGAAGAAGTTTTCCCAGGATGCCGCTCGCGCCCGGCGCCATAGTAATCGCAGAAGATTAATCTCTCCATTTCTTGTTATAAAACACGTTTTTATCTCTGTAGAGAGCGCCATCGGCACCCCGAGGCATCGGGCGCGAGCTCCCAACTCGCTCCAGAATTACAAGGTGAAAACTTTACCGATTCGCGAACTCGAATATCGAACACTGATTATTTTCAATGTGATCACAAGACTATGTATAAAATAAGTTGAAAACACAATAGAAATATAACTAACTAACTTTCCACTACGCCCTCTCTCCGTAGGGGTAGGTAGAAATAATGAAACGCCACATTGTTCTATCCTGACATACTTATCTAGATTCCTCTATATATTTATACATCGTGTCACGCACGCACGATGATTTCTCCAACTCCTTACATTCACTTTTTTTATAATATTTGCATTTGACATACTATCACAAACCGATTCACACACATTCGTCTAAGAGATCTCATTTGTACTGCATTTATTCTACTTACATTATTTTATGGGAATGACATGTTTCGCCCTTCTAAGGCATTATCAAATGTGTCATGAAACATGTCATTCCCATAAAATATAATAAAACTTCTAAAAAACTGACGTTTTCATTCCTATTAATTATTTAATATGGAAGTTTACATCATTGTTCAAGAAACAATAAATACGTTCATTAATGACGCATCCATTTAACTATTATTCTTATTTTATTTTTTTAAATGTAAATAGTGTACATATTTTAGTAGTCCAGTATATATAAAGTATTTTTTTTTAATAAATATGTATAAAATACTGAAATGGATTTGACAAAACATAAGTCAATTGTTTTCGAGACTAAACAAAATGGCCCTTGGCCATCCAATTTTAGTACAGAAACGTTTTCTCAAAAATATATTTCGATTTAAATAACAGCTAGAGGGTAAGCTGATAGAGGACAGAGGTGAGTATTTAATATGACTTATTCCATGTTATTGAACAACGGAGGAGTCGCCTTATCTCCCTACACCTTTGTAACAAATCTTCTAACTTAGTATAGAGAAGTTCCCAATAACAGTGCTCCAAGGTTTGGGAAAGCTCACCCTTCATTAAGGGCCCTGTGAGATAAGAAATAGGAGTTTGTTTAAATCTTTAACTTTGCTCTTCGTTGTTTCTTTTGGACATTTGGGATGCTTTAATTAAGTTTTAAAATAAAAACACCCTTTAGTTAATATTTTGTTCGTTTTTCACATTGTTTATCAACTTTAAACCAATTTCAAAATTTCGTAGTTTACAATGGCGTTCTTTTCTTCTTCTTCTTCTTCAAATGCCATGTCGGGTCCCCCCAACGTTGGTGATCACCTCGGCGAACCTGTCCCTATCCTGCGCCGCTCGGAACAGCTCCTCCACACTTCAGATGCCGGTCCACTCCCTCACGTTTCGCAGCCAGGACATTTGTCTCCTACCGGGCCCTCGGCATCCCTCAATTTTCCCTGATGATTTGTAACGACATTTATATGTAGACATTAATTAAGCAAGTATCTGGTAAAATATAAATAATATTTTGTTTTGTGTGATTGGTAACAACGTGTGATTTCTCCTTCTCGACCGACGTTTCGTAGATCTTTGCAGTCTCCATCTTCAGGGTAATTTGGTGGTGATAATTACCACGCACAAAGCATATTGCTGCCAACCGTGAAAATGTAGGTAATTATAAATAATATTATATTAATTACGGTTAAAGCGGAATCCTTTTGACGAATATATTATATGTTAGATATTTGGATGATATACAAGAAACGGGAACACAGAAGAGTTCCCACCCGATTTGATAATATACTCGTAGTGTCAAATGTATGATAAATAAAATAATTGAACTATCACTAGGATAGTTTGGACTCATTAAAATAACATTATTTTCTAAATGTTGGGCATGTGATAAGTTGAAAAAATTTATATGCGTCAATTTTAATTCAGTAAAGCATTTTGTCGGGATAAAAGATAATGGCGATTAATTCTTTCTAACCGTCAAAATTAAGTAGAAGAGAATACGGTAATATTGATATTTTTTGTTCTGTATATTTTTATGTTTATGTTAAAGGCTGTGTACGAATCCAAACTTATTATAAAATTCGTAATTATATTATTGTTCACCATTATCTGGGAATGATAACATGTTCTTAGTGTGATATGTCAGGTCCCCCGACGTTGGCGATCACTGTGGCAAATGCTTCTCTGTCCTGGGTAACCCGGAATTGTTCCTCCACACGTACAATTCCGGTCCAATCTGTTATATTGCGCAGCCAGGACTTTGTCTCCTGTCGACTTCTCGGTAACCATCTAGTTTGCCCATTAAAATCATTTGGAGATGACGGTATTTCTATCTACGCTGTAGACGCCCTAAATAATAGATATTCGAATCTTTACATCCAAAAATATTTACTTATTGATATTGGCTCATCGTAAGACTATTGACTTAAGACTGAAGACGGAAATTATTTGCAATTTTAATTTAATTTGTTTTATTGATCATTTACCAACTACATGATTTTAATACCTCCAAACTGGGGTAGCCCGTTCTAATAAGACATTTTTCGCACTTTTTATAATCTCAATATATAAATTACAAATTTAGGGAACAATCATTGAACACGGGGAACGAAACATGTTTTAAAGTGTAATAATTTAAAATTGATTGTCTTATAGAATATATTATAACACTATTTAAAAGTAATTTCTTATTTTTTAAAAATATGATTCATTCAAGTCGGTCTTTTTTAATGTATCTGTTTTTTGTAATTCTGCATTGACATTTTTTTTTTAAAGTTTTATTTATTATATTATATAGTTTGTGTCCGAGATAGTAGTAATGCCTTTGTGTATAAGAAATTTTAGTTTTTGGTACAGCATGGTTATGTTTGTTGCATGTGATGTACGTTTGATGTTATTTTATGTGTCTGTCTGTGTCCTTGTGATAGTGCACTATACAGAGTTATAAAAAATGCCGTTTAATTATTGTAATAACATTTTTATAACGCTTTAGAAACACGAAATATATCAGATATAAACAATAAATTAAAATGCATACTTCTAAAATGTTTATTACTAAATAATAGTAAGTGAATGTGGTCCAAACATATTTTGAAGTGTTTTGATTTAATGAACGTTTAATTGCTATCGTCGCGATTTTGAGGCCGTCTCGATTGCTCTGGCAATTGACAGGGGTAATTAAATCTAAATATACGGGGCAATTAAACAAAGTTAGATAAGCTGGCCCACTTCCGCGCCTGTTAGTGCCAAATTTCCATAGCCGCAGACCCAAATAAAAACGCTGTAAAATTCATGCGGACGGGGAGGCGCGGGGCGGTAACGGCGCCGTAACGACAATTCCCATTTGAAGAACGGGCCGAATGACTGCCATTAAAATTACGTTATAATGTACCGCCGAATGCCGTGGCAGTACGTGCGGATAAGTATTGCACGCGCGGGACCCGCGCAACTTTGGTGTTGCAATATGATAAAGTTCCCGCGGGGAAAGCGCCCGCCATAATGGCTGCGGCCGGGCGGCCCGCCGCTGCTGGCATCGCGGGCGAATACGCTTCCAGGGTAAGTCGTACTATATAGGTGATAATTAGGATCGAACCACTCGGGACGCTATGACATTGTAATAAATGGTTCGGTCGATTCTGCGCCAACCGTACACTTCTCGTAGTTTTATTTAAGGAAACGTGGAAAATTATTAACTAACTAACCATCACGCCATCTCCCCGAAGGGGTAGGCAAAAATATTGGACTACCACACTTTTCTTTTCTGACATATTTCTCTTGCTTTCTCAACATTCATACGTCGTGTCATGCACGCGCGTCGATTTCTCTGACTCCTCACATGGCCGACATTCAATATTTGATTTATTTGATCGTGCCACGTTTTCCTCGGTCTTCCTCTATTTCTGGTTCCATTTACATCGTTAACATCGGTTCCATTTCATTCATTCTTTCCATATGTCCAAACCATCTTAATGATCCTTTCATTATTTTGTTGGAAAATTATTATATTTTAATATTCGTATTCTTCTTCTCCTTATTGTAGATCATGCGATCTGTTTTTACAGGATATCAAATTTATTTCGGCGATGAAGATTTTCAATTTAATTTCCATTTCAATTTATTTTTAAAATAAAAAACATCACAGCTCATTACCAAATCGCTTATGACTATAGAATACCAACAAAAAAAGTAAATACAAAGAAGATATAATTGTGAAATTTACAAAATACTAAAATACAGTATAAACAATAAACATAAACACAAGATAATAAATCAATTAAGAACAATTAAGTAAAAAGAAACAATAAGAAGAACAAGAGAAGCAAATATCAATTTTATACATTATATATAAGAGATAGATGCTTTCTGAGGACAGAAATGATTGCTAGTCCAGCATATCCAGCAAGAAATCAGTTGGGTACAGCCAGGGGTAAAATGAAGTAAATATTAAATGTCGACCACGTGTCAAATACAAATAAAGGAAGTGAATGTGTTATGAACAAAATATTATGTGGGTCATTAAAATGGTTCAGACGATGTATTGATGTCGAGGAAGCGAAAGAACAGTGTGGCGGATCATTATTTCTGACTGCACCTTCGGGGAGACGACGTAATGGCTATTTAGTTAGTTTTTTTTATTTTATTTGTAACTTAAAATTTCTTCATCAATGTAAATTATAAAAAATATATATATTTAAAATTCCTCTTAATAAATATAAATATTTAATTGCACCTGATTTTATGTCTTCGACTGATTTCGGCACCCGTTCCTGGAAACGGCTGGTTAGTTAGTTCTAGAAAAGTAATTTTTCCTTAATATTAATTTCACTAATTATTAAAATAATGTTTACAAAGAAAGTATAAAAATAAATAAGTGGCGTGACTGTACATTGCATACCTGCTACATAACCTCCAATCCAAGGAGTTTCAAGGCACAATTTGTTACGCCTTTATCATATAACCAACTTTAAAGGTATTTGTTTTCATCACATAATTTAAATATGAACCCAAAATTTTGTTTGCTGGTGTAAATGCTGTATCAAAGTATTAGTTTATTTAATTTAAATAAGTTTTAGGAATTCTTTGTGAACAGGCGAATATATAATACCAGGAACGCATGAGAGTTGGTTTGACTTTAAGAAACATGATTCTTCTTCGTCTGCTTTATTTAGGACTGTGTCTTGTTATTTCTCGGAGCCTGTTCCTGGGATACAGATGTCCAACTGTCTCGCCATCTTTTAGGTGGTCTTCCTGCAGGTCGATTTCCTGTTGGTACTTTATTTGCGGCTATTGATCACTCTTTCAGAACATGCTCTTTCCACATGATCTCTCCAGTAGCGTCTTCTCAGTCTTCCCCATCGCACGACATCTTCTACATTGCAGATCTTTCTTATTCTGTCTCGGAGTATCGTTCCCGCAACGGACCGGAGAGTCTTCATTTCTGTGGTTCTTAGGAGACTTTTTGTTCTGATGGTATCAGCTCTCGTTTCTATTCCATATGTCATTATAGAACGTACGCATGTCTTGTAGATTCGAATTTTGCTCTCCTTTAGCATATTTTTATTTTTCCAAACAGCATTCGACGCTGACATGATTCTATGATATCTAATGTCTAGAATATTTGTCTATTAAACATACTTTCATTAATATGAAAGACGTACAAGCCCCGTGGTATTAGTTTAATTGCAAATTTAGTACCAATCGCTCACCCATAACATTTCCGGAAACAAACTTAAAAATGAGTGCATAACAACCATTAGCGTTCCGTTTGAGTACAAAATTCTAACAACACAACTTTTAGTTATAATCAAAGCAATGCACTTCTGATCTCTCATAAAAAACACACCTTTTTATTCGGATACCTTTCTCTTTCAAGAAATTCGTGCGTTTGCAGTAAATTTGAAACGACTAAAATCTTTTCTAAAGAAAGTAAATTAAAAATTAAATAATTGTTTTATTATACAATCAAATTCGGTTCAACAAAGGTCACTCATTTTACGGTGAAGTTTTTTTTATTTATTCTTATACTGAAATGTCATTAAGTTTTTGTGAACTGGCTAGAAGATACGATAAAATAATAATTTGTGTTTAGAATGAAAATAATAACCGATTGATCAAGAACGGTCATACGTCAATTTACTGGTTTAATTTGTCACGTTTGCCGAGAAAAATCAGCCAGAGAAGATTGGAAGTCCATGATTGTTGGCAGATCTAGAAACCTGGGCATTAATGAGGTCTGAGTATAGTAGGTGGAACAACCTCATTGTGTTTTGTAGGCGCAACATTAGATGAATGTCAAATTAAAAAAATACCCAAAATGTAACTAGGATTCCTACAAAAAATGTATTTGTTTTACGATTCGAAGCATTATTTTTTTCACTAATATTCCCATAAATATTGTAAATATTTTCAATATTAAGAAAATTTACACTAGTCTCTGGTGTCTTAGCATTATTAAAAATAAATTTATCAAACTGTTTTATCAAACCAACCGGTTTCGCTCCCACCGGAGCTTCGTCAGGCTTTACAAAACAAACTGAACAAAATATTTCTTCTATATTCGTCATCACTTTGTGTAGTGGATTCACATACGAATAAATTATGAAAAATGTTATAGTACAACGTCGCAGCGATGTTTTGCACTTTTCACAAACATGTTTTGGATCGCAAACGTCCTTCCTCAGAATTTTTTTTAAACATTTATAAAACTACATTTTTACATTTTTTGCAATATTTTTCAGAAGTTATTTTTCAGAAATTATTATAAAAACTCAAAATAATTTAAACATAATACGAAATAAATTATACAGATATTAATTTTTGAAAGCGTTTATTATAAAATGTTCGTCATTAATTACCTTGGGGTAAAAATATTATCTTAAAAATTATTGTTCGATCTATAGATTATTTTTTTTTATAAGTCAGTTTTTTTTTAACATGTGGAAACGGTTATCGCGGGCATTAAAATAAGGAATCACGAACAGTTAATAACATTTAAGGATATTCAATAGATTTGCATCACAGTTAACATATGATCCAATTAACCACCTATGTAAACTAGATATATAATATCTGGGTGATATTTTCTAGAGAAATAGAGTGCAGGATGTTTGGGAAGCATCAGATTGCATTATATTCGAAATTTTGATATATAATATTGACAGGATTTCTCCGGAGGCCTGAATAATTGGACGGGGACAAATCGACGCGCCTACCACCTCTCTACGCTCTCTATACAAACAATGCCCAGGAGTTATCGGACTTAATCGACTTATTCTAATTTTAACGCGCCATCGAGCCATAGCAATCTCTTTACTAAAAATCAAATTAAATTAATAAATGGTTATGAAATGCCATAAGAAATATATTTATTTGTATAATATTATTTTTTTACACATATTTACCTTTATTGATAATATAAAGATTATGTTTGCAGACGTACATTTGAACCATGATTCCCGATTTCAGTAATTAATTCATACATATCGTGAACAAAAAACGGTACATCGATTGACATTTATAAGGTAGTAATTAAAGACTGGTGAAGACAGACCAGTATGTCGATGCCAGCGAGCCTGGCGAAACCGGTCGCTGTCGAAATAAACACAAATGTGGAAGTAGTTATAAAAAAATATCATTTTATTTGATTAAACACAATTTTATTTTTCGTGACAGCTGTTTCGTCAACCTATGTTGACATCATCAGGTGTTACAATAAATTGTTATTGTATTATTGTAACACCTGATGATGCCAACAAGCTGACGAGTTGTCGAGAAAAATATAAATAAAATTGTGATATATAAAAACAAAGTTTTATAATTTGATAGTTTATAATATTGAAGTTTTCGGCCAAAACAATGGACTATTTAAAACATATATATTATTTACCTATCAGTTTTCATTTATTTTATTTTAATAAAACTCAATATTCACTTTGCTATAATGTATTGTATTTCCTTTATTGTAGACAATACCATTTTTGTATTAAGTCATGCAATATAAAATGATGTTAATTGTGATACTAGGAGTGGATAGTTTGTGGTAATTTCCTCGGGTGCTGATGGGAGCTGTGAGGCAAACAGCAAACAAACTCCCCCACACAACTCCCACCCTGATCGTTCCACCCCCATTCTTCCGCAGGGACTCATAGGAGTAATCAAATACTTTACAGCCTCCCTGGAAAGCCTTTTTGGTACAAAAATTATATCAGTCTACAGATGTTTCACTAATGTCATCAGATGTTAGAATGAATTATTGTAATGTGGATACTGCTGTTATTAAAGAAAAAAATGTATACTTATAATTAAGGGGGGAAGTGGACTGTAAAATTATCACCTTATTGTAATGGATAAATTTTCACGCGAAACGTTTGGCTTGATAATACAAAAAAACATTTTCAACTGCTTAATTCATTTCATAAAAAGAGGTAGAGAAGAAATCTAAATATATAGTCGTATTGGTATAGTGTAATGTACAATATGCATTCTTTTTCGTTAATTTTAAAAATTACCTCCTAAAATGTCTAGACTAGCTCGACATGTCGACTAGAAATGTCGAGCTACACTTGACATCAGAGTTGTAAGGGTTAAAGCGCAATGCTATGGAATTCAAAGATTAGATTTTCTTCTTCTTCTTTTAATAGATCTGACGATTTGTGACACAGAAATCATATCTCGGGTGATGATGAGTTCCAGCTCTCCTTCCATCTATCATTATGGTTTTTTATTAAATAAAACTCTGATTTCATAATATTTTACTCTTATCAAGAGTGGGAAAACTATTCTTTGATTCGTGCTAAAATACGTGATCATGGCTATTTCTTGAAAACAGATCTCGGCTATTTCATGAATGTCTACTATGGTGGAATAATATAATTCGGCATCACCTCGGTTGTGCTAGCGCCACCTCTAATAATAATCTGTGATCACCTCGTCTGGGTCACACGGCGCCCCGGGGACCAAACCCGCTTCATCTGATTTGTGATTTAAAATAATAATTGTTGGACTTATCCATTCGTGGCACGCCATGCGCCACCGCGCCGCTGCACCGCCCACACCACTTCCCCGACCGGTGCCTGCCGCTAGCCCGCTGCGGTCGGTCGCCGGTGCTATATCGTGTATCGTATCATACTGCCAACCCAGTGGTTGGCAAATCCATAAGCCAATCAAGCCAAATAACAGCAGTACAACGGTTTTTTATTATTTTAAGAGCCAAATTTATTTTCGAGAACCTAACTAACTAACAAACAATTTGAATGTATACAAATACTTGTAGACGAATACAGGATTTTACCCATTACGAGTTATCATTTTTAAGGATTAATTGTATCTCAATAGAGACGAAGATGCAAATTGGAAACAGAATATGGTGGTCGAGGCGTTTACAGGACTTATGACCTGTCATTGGTTGGGTTAAGCGTACGCTTTATGTAATACAATATTCCCCATTCTGCCCTTCTTACGACCACCACGTCTGACAGGTTTTTGGAAGATGTATCCAATCTTAATAGACGGCGCTAGTGTAGATTGAACTAAAAAATGTGAAGTGTTTCCCAACATTGTAGCATATATTTTTCCATTATTATAATAATATACGAATAAATATAAATTCAAAAATGTATTTTAAGCACGTAATTTTTTTAAAAGCCACGCTCAAGTAGCCAAAGAGCCGCATTTGGTTCGCAAGCCATGGTTTGCCGACCGCTGTGCAAACCGAACAACTACTCACTTTTTGCGGTGTTCTTATATTCAAACAATGGGTTCACCTTTAAAGCTATTACGAGTCTACTGTTTTTTTCTTCTAGATTATGTCATTTTTTTAGCGTTTAAGAAGTGACAAATCCCCGTTAACTGTATAGAATTGATTCTTGCAATCACCATACGTCTTAACACATAATATCTTTATGAAGTTCGTTTATAATTATCGCTGGAAATAAACTGTATTCCGTCGACAAGAAAAAATAAAGATGAAAAAATTATTAAAATTCGTACAATATCAATTTCAGTTTATAGAAAAATATTTATCATTGTTTTGACATTATTAATGTTTAAATATGACACACTGTTATTATACGTATCACAATTATTTTGTTACTTTTTTATGATATCGTCGCGACACCAGTTGTTTGTAACACCTGATAATGCCAACGTAGGTTGGCGAAACAGCTGTCGCAACAATATCATAAAAAATAATAACCTGATTCAGAGTGCTTCAAAATTAAATATATCATAAATAAAATTTTATTTATTTAAGAAAATATTTTAACCTAAGGTTAAAATATTATTAACCTACAAAACAAAAAGAAAAGAAAAATCAATACTTTTTTTATCAAGATACGAGTATTTTAACCGCCCTACCTTTGGGTTATTTTCCGAGAAACGTGCAAAAAAAGCAGGTTTTTTATTAATGAAATTTAATTATTATTCTTCTTCTTCTTCACTTTTGATAGACTCAGGAGTCTGTTATTTCAGGCGGGTCCTTTTGAGACGCTGAATTCCAGCTTGAAATTAAATTTAATTATATATATTTTTTAATTTTTTTAATTGTGAAACGTCAAATACTCGGCCGCATACTTCGCCTATCCCTTGTAAAACTATCATATTTATGAAGACTTGTACTCGAGTGTTGTTGGCACACGCGCGTATCCCTAACAGTTTGTACATTTTAGGTACATTACTTTTTCTCAAGCGCGTACGTGATACGGGATAGCGCAGAATGGTACAGTCACAGTGAACGTATCACGTATGTTCAAATACGTAGGGTGGTTAAGTTAAGCTTAAATCTGCCATTTTGTAGAAAAACCGCTGATTTGAAAATGATCCCGGACTCTACGAGAACCTTTAAAAATTCAAACCAGATTTAGAGTATTACTGTTGGAAACGTATTTTACAATTTGAATTTTTGTTCGTTTGTCTATGGTATTTGTGTGAATCATTTTTGCCGATGTTCGGTAATTTTTATCCAAAAGCGCCCTCTTCCATCCCTCCCACTCGCCCCTCCCCGCGGGAATCCCAGAGCAATCTCCTCCGAGTGGCGGGACTCAATTAAACTTTAAGATGATATGCACACCCGCCTCCCCCGCTGGGAGAAGAACAGATAACACTTGTGTTTTTAGTTACAGCTCTTGTTCCAATCTGTTGTCACGGACTTCATTTATATATAGCTCACTTACAATGTTGCGAATCCTCTATGTGAAAAGTTGTTAGCATCTTATGTCAGATATAAAAACAGGAATTCGATTACAGGCTGAGTGTTGCTTTGAACAGTCATAGTGTATCTTCACTATTAAAAATCCGAGGAATTAGTTTGAAGCAAAGTGTAACATTTTTGTTAGTTCTTGAGATGCCAGTCAAATGCCACCAAACTCTGTTTGAGAATGCCCTCGCAAGGCGAAACAAGTGTGCCCCTATTGTTTGTAAACGAACTAACCATTACGCCGTTTCCCCGAAGGAGTAGGCAGAGGTAATAGATCACCACATTGTGCTATCCTGGAATAATTCTCGCGCCTCTTCTATATTCACACATCGTGACATGCACGCTCGTCGATTGTTCCTACTTTGTACATGGCCGCCTTTCAGTAATTGATTAAGGCGGATGAACGCGTGATAAATACAATTAAGAAAGGGTCGCTAAGATATTTTGGACATATGGAACGAATGGATGAGGGAAGAATAGTTAAAAAGATATATACAAGTAGTGTGAATGGGAAAAGAAGTCGAGGAAGGCCAAGGAATACATTTTATTGATTTAATGGCAATAATAACCATACCGTGGTTAAAATCAAAGTGTTTTATTTATTTTCTATTTTTAAAATGTCTTACCACAAAGTGAGTGCTTCGTTTGAAAATTTTATATATAAATACCTCTGTTCTCCTACTCCACCTACACTGTCACCCCGTCCCTTCAATGAAGCCCGAACCCTTCGCTAAAAACAATATCGGCATATTAAATGTCCTCACTGTTCTCTGTTAACTGCCATTATTTCACATCGAAACTCGATACTCGCATCAAATGGGACCCGACCATTCGGGGCCACCTCCAGAACGCGCTAAATCACGGCCAAGTGGCATACAAAAACGACCATTACGGAAGCTCGCTGCCATATATTTAAAAACCTGTATCAAAGATCACGGAGAGGGTTTAATAGTCGGGTAAAAATGTTTTCGTTATGGTTTACTCGAAGGGAAATAGTGTATTAAAATACCATTGAAGGGCATGAATGGGCGGACTGGTAAAGGTGCCGAAGCCTTTGTTGGCTGTAAGTGTTTGCGAACGCCCATTTAACGGTTCAAATTTGGGGATTTATTTTATTTTACAATCAATTGGGTATCCCAACAAAACGCCCAAACCCCTTTTATTAGATCTGGCGGTTGCGAGAGAGAGCTGTTATGCTTGAGAGGCAATTTGATACCTCATTGATTCATGAAATCATTCCACATTCTATCCGCTGGATACAGAGATCCGTTTTTTATGTATTCATTTCTTGTTTTTGTCCACTTGCATCTTTATTGTGTATAAATTGTACACCAATACATTTCATCAAACGTGAAATTTACTTCAATTATATTAAATAAGTTCTTGAAGTCTGAGAAAAACAGTAAACGCATTGTCATTAAAGAGCAAAAGTTGACATAATGCCTACACTAACACTCCGAGTCGCGTTTATCATACAAAAATATAAACTGTTAAATTTAAAAAAAACATTGTTTAATGGTATCACAGTTGTATTTTTATTTTATGCGATAGCTGTTTCGTCAACTATGTTGACATCATCAGGTGTTACAATAATGTAACACCTTATTGTAACACCTGATGATGTCAACATTGGTTGACGAAACAGCTGTCGCGTAAAATAAAAATACAATTGTGATACATAAAACAACGTTTTTATAATTAATTAGTATCCTAGTGTTTCCGCCAAAACAATGGACTACAAATACTCGTATATACAATATAAGCTACATACTATAGTTTACATCTGAATTAAACAAGGGATTTAATGAAATATGTAAACTTAATGCGTTAACACTGTGGAATTATGTGATGCCGGTTTTATCATGAAATAAATAAAACTCTGTTTTGTTCATGTCTTGAAAAATTTACTCAAAAGTGAAAAAAAACTTTACCGGCGTGTTTTTTTTTTAAATAAGTACCGTTTTGATATTTAAAAAAAGCTAGTAAACTTTTTGTAACAATTTTATTTTTGCATGAAAGACCACAGTTTTATTTACTTTTCCACATAATTACCACCAATATTAAAACACAAGCTTTTATATTCTGTCGTGATAGAAGTTTGCCGCCAGACTTGTTTTAAGCGTTATAAAGCTGAGTGACACAACACAAAGTGATAGTGAATATAGAAGAGTAAATATGTGTACTGATCAAGTTAAATATTGAAATTAAATAGTATTTTATTTGACATTTATATAACATTAAAACTTTTTATACTCGTATCAATAAAAAGCACCCCGATGCACCCCTCTTCCGGTATCCGAATCCAAATGAATAACCAGCAACTCGTCGAATAGTGTTCTCGGTGTTCTTACAAATACAGACTTATAAAGACTTTTGTTCTACCACAAAAAGCTCCGGAGCCAAGGAAATATCATACCACCTCTTTGCTTCTTGTATTACTCGTATACTCATAGTTTAAAAGAACTATATTCTATTAAATAAAGAACACAGATTACATCACATAAACCCATTATACTCTCTAAACAACAAGGAAATATGTATTTCCGTACGTTAATGGATATAGCTAGAGATAAATTCCTTATATATGGATAGGAAGCATGGGATCGGCAAAATCAGGATGAAAGTTATATAAATGCAGTAGAAATTAGATCACTTAAATGAATGTGTAGAAAATCTGTGTACATTAAAGTGTCGAATGAAAATATAATAAGTGAATGCAGTGCGAATGAAAGTGCTGTAAACAAAATAATGAAAGGATTGTCAAAATGGTGTGGACACATGGAAAGAATGAATGAAGAAAGAATGGTAAAGAAGTACATGTTAACGTTATAAACGGAATTAGAAATATAGGAAGACGGAGGAAAACGTATCACGAACAAATAAATCAAATACTGAATGTCGGCCACGCGAAGAGAATCGCATGCATGACACGATCTATGAATGTTGAGGAGGCGAAAGAAGTATGTCAAGAAAAAACAGTGTGGTGATGGTTAGTTAATTAGTTAGCTAAAGGTAACGTTCAATTTTAATATTAATATAGTAAATATTTATTTTACTTAAAAAAACGAATTTGGATGAGTGTCATTTTGATTTAATATAATCAGATTCGTATTTTTTGACAAAAAATTATCCCAATTGGACATTGTCAATTGTTTCATATATGATAGTATAAATCCTTAATTTAAAATAAGGAGTATCTACTTTAAATATATAATTAATCTTACTATGGATAGATAAAATATAATAAATCTCCAATGGACTATTTATTAAAATAAATAGTTCATTGTTTTGGCCGAAACAATATGATACTTTAACATTACAAACTGTTAAATTAAAAAACTTTGTTTTATGTATCACAATTGTATTTTATTTAACGCGACAGCTGTTTCGTCAACCTATGTTGACATCATCAGGTGTTACAATAATATATCAAATGTCAAATTTTCATGACTTTTCAAACCTTTGTGTATTTTTGTTCCTATGTCAATTTGAATAACAACTTTGATATAATTTTGAAGTTTTTGCTGGAATTGAATTAGTTACCTAATTATTTTAATTAAAAGAACAGTTAGTAACGATTTATAGGAGAAAATATTAAAGGTGGAAAATGTAATAATAAAAAATAATAATAATAACCATAATAATAATAAAAACAGTAATTAGAAAGAACAATTACACGTAATATAGAGTAAACGATGAAACATAATAAATTAAAGATGATAAACAAAAAAAAAAAGCGGATTTCATTAGTAAGAAAGGTGACAAAAGTTCAAGGTAGTAATATTATTTTTTTGCTAGATTGTATAGGGGAAAAGTTTTTAATGTACTATATACCAATGGGGAATAAGCTGGATTTTGGTTATTTATAACAGTCAATTTACATTTCTTTGCCTTTAAAATTTCTTAATTTTCTAACTTCTCTAATTTTTGGGAATTATTTGCTATATGCAAAAAAAATATTAAATTAAAATAAACACTTCGTATTCTAACCACGAAAATGTAATTATATTGTATTTGAAGCCATCAAGGCAATATGCAAACTCACTAGATTTTATGTTGCCTTGGTGATGCTTGGATACAAAGATGTCTAGTTGGATTTAATTGTATCTCAATAGAGACGAAGACGCAAACTGAATATGGATGATCAAGGTGTTTACAGGACTTATGACCTGTCATTGGTTGGGTTAAGCGCACGCTTTATGTAATTACAACATTCCCCATTCCACCTTTGTTATGATCATGCATGACAAATTTTTGGATGATGTATATATACTCGTACTTCAAAATCCATACCTATCTTCACGTGTCAGTTTCAATTATCCATCTATGTAGATTTGGTTGAACTTGTGAATACATTCAAGATTAACTTATACAACCGACCCACTAACGCCATCTATGGAGAATGATTTTCAGCATTTAGCAATCTACCTTATTAACACAATGCGAAGGCTGTAGCCCATAAACGCATTGTTTTAGAAGTCGCCAGGAGTATTATTCCATTCTAATTGCCAAATAGTTGACCAGAATAATTACAAATATTTTTGTGAATGTATACTTATACTTGTATACGAAATTCTGGATTTTACAATTAAATTTGAATTGACCACCCTTTGGTGAAAATCCAGAATTTCGTATACAAGTATAAGTATACATTCACAAAAAAATGTCTAGTTGGCTTCAGATACCATATTGTTACCATTTCGTAGTTGAAAAAACAATGTGTTTCTTTTGTTTCTTACGGTTATTATAAAAAATTGAAATGTCCAACCACAAAGTGAGTGCTTCATATAAAAACTTCATTATGATTAAATATTATTCATACCATAGATTTATCAAAAACAAAAATATGAATGTAATTTGTGTAGTTAAAATAGCTTACACATATTATTATATATGAAAACATTTGCATGTAAATACTTTAGTATTATTACATCGCAAGTATTTATATACCAAATAAAATACCTTAATATTTATTATAGCTTCCTAAACAATATTACAAATAGTTTCATATACTTCATATTAATTTACATTTTTTTGTGACAATGAAAAAATATTGTATAATGTAAAAAGTATTTAAATCAGATTTATTAATATATTGTAATTGAAACCATTGTTTTAACGTTCTCGAATAAAAAAATGTAGTTCAGTACACCGCGAGAAGGCCCCCCTCGGCGCTGGCTCGGGCGCTGCGCCCCCCCGGGGGGCCGGCGGGGCGCCACTGCCCGGGAATGCCACACCGTGGTATATCCCGCCAGCCCTCGCCGGTGCGGTGGGGGGCCTATTGAAATGCGATTTATTATTTAGCTGAGAAGGTACTAAACATACTTGAATAAGCATTTTAAATTACATTAAGTATTGTTTGTATTCATAACCATATAATTAATATTATTCAATTTAGTATAAGTCAATATATTGACTTACTAGGCACGACGTTCTCATTATTAAAATCAGATGAGATTCGGAATTGTTCCCGATTAACCACGAATCTTATTCACACCATCATAAAAGTTAACAAACCCCTTACACTTTAAATGCATAGATTTTCACGGTTGGTGGCAATATGTTTATAGAGATCTTGGAAAAATCCGTATAACTCGTCTTTCTCGACCGAATCTCAGGTTAGTTAATACTGACAAAACTACCTTGAAAATGAATACTGCAACAATCACCGATACGTCGTTCGAGAAAAACGAGTTGTTTTGAGAGAAACGAGAGAGTAAAAAAACACGGATTTTCCGAAGATCCCAAAAAACATAGGTACCCTTACTGTTCGGTTTATTATTTTAACTCTTTTGAATAATATATCAAACACACATATCACCTACGGTGTAGAGGACAAGAGCAGATACAACACAAACTAAAAATCTTCTTAGATCTTCAGAGATGAAAACTTTTCGCGCCATTACAGGAAAAACATTCAGAGGCATAGGGAAAAAAACGAAAATAACGAAACCTGTAATAGAAATGACACCGTAAGATGAAGCAAAATGAACCGACGATTCTGACGATGTAAATCGTATGGCCGCTCATAGAATCGCATACACCACTGCAAATGGAATACCCGTAGGCCAACGTCCACGTGGCAGGCCACCCAAATGATAGATAGATAGATAACTGGTCTTCCGCATCACAAGAGAAGGCGAATTTCGAGACAACGGATCATCCATTCTAATTAAAGAAGAAGATGGAGGTACTACAGGTATATTATGATTAGTTCAGAATAAAAACATATTGATTAGTTAAGGTTAAATAATTAATACCAGTACGAATGTAAACGTCTGTTTTCTAGATGTTTTATTATATTGTATGTGAATTACATGTTTCCCCTGTCGAAGGCATTATCGTTCATCGTACTATATGGTTGTGAACCTTGGGCTCTGAAAGTGAATGTAATGAACCGGTTGGAGACGTTTGAGATGTGGAGATACAGCATAATGCTCCGTATACCGTGTACTGATAGGGTCAGTAATGCAGACGTAGTACAGAGAGCCAGAGTCAATAGAGAGGTGTTGTCGAGTGTGAAAGTAAGAGAAGTTACATATTTGGGTCATATGCTAAGGGTAGAAAAATACCACCTCCTTCGACTGATATTAATGGATAAGGTAGATAACGTCGTGGAGTTGGTAGAAGGCAGTTGTCCTGGCTGCGGAAAATAGAATATTGGACAGGAATGATCTGAGTTCAGAACCTCTTCAGGCCTTGCCTACGTTGGGGTGACCTGACATGGTACCGAAAGAAGAAGAAGGCATTATCAAATGTTTTGATGCATTAGAAACATTTAATAATGTTTAAACAGTGGAATATGTCATTCACATAAAAAATAATAAAACTAGAGAACAGACGTTTTCATTCGTATTAATTATTCAATATGGAGTTTTATATCATTGTTCAAGAAACAAGAAATAAGGTAAGGTTAACATTGGAAAGTATAAATTGTATCTTCACTGCTCGCGAGTTTATATACAGTTTTAAAAGTCGACTGTTTTATCCTTCTACTCGTTTGGTTGTCTATTTTTTTCACTCAAATATTTTATAAAATGGTCTAACAAACAAACTTAGAATATGGTAACAGCCGTGAATCAGACAGAGTGACGTTAAATCTTCAGAACATTTCAACTTTACCATTTGATTGAAAGACGAACGAAATTTTAATTTTGAATGTTCTTTTTTCAGAAAGGGTACTTCAAATTACTTGTAGGATTTAAACGATAAAAAAAGACGAATCGTCAAATTATCATGGAATTAAGGGGATACCCAAATGAATAATTTAAATCTATCGTACATTTTTTTATAGAAAAAAAAACTTTTTATATTTGTTATTCGTAGGTACACATGATCTAAGAATGCTTATCGAACAAAATCTATACGTTTCCGTGACTGATTTAATGATCTGAATTGCCGTACGCACATATACTGTAATACTTCTAAACTTCAATGAAGGCATTTCGTCTTCTTAACCTATTCGTATCGGTAGCCGTCATATCAAGTGTAAGATTTCCTAACCGTTAACATCGGTAGCCGTGATATATCGTTTTGCGACTTTGCGTTACTCGTAGTGGCATCTATTGAAAGAATTTGGAACCACAAATGACTTCAATACTGACCTTCATCTATCATTTATAGAAATCTTTAAAGATAATAAATTAAATGGCTTTTACTTCGTCAAAATTACGGTTTACATGCGCGCTGTCGGTAAATCATATCTGTGAAGTATCCCATCGGTCGCCATTATACTATATTCGTTTGTCCTTGGTCGCGCGCGCATTTGTTTTACGAAGTTTCGTTGTATAATTATCTGTTATTTATTATAAATTGTGATGAATTCTACTCTTTCTTTTGTTTTTTGGGAATTCATATTTGAGAACTGTGAATATTTGTTTTATCAATTTCTATTATTGTGTGGTACAGAAAACTGAATTAGTATGCACGTGTTTTTTCGGTGTATTTTGGTGATAATTTTAAACATAATTTGTGTGCCTGTGTGTAGTACATTTATCATTAAATTAATTTTTAACAAAAAAATTGGTTAGAAATATTCGCGCCGTGTTGTCATATGAACCGAGCCGCAAGGAAAAAGTTAACGAATTGGTTTTTGAAGATGTGCAGCAATAGTGAATTTACCAACATGATGACAAAAACAATGAAAGAAATACTCGTATACTACTTCTATACACTTAAGTGCATATTTTTTGGTAAAACATTTTTATTTACTTTCCGAAGCTATTTATGATCTAATAATAGTGATAGAATTAAATCATGTGCTTGATGACCGCAAGCAAATACTTCAGAACTCTACTGAAGGCGATGCGTCTTCTGAACGAGTTGGCTCTTGAAGTGCAGCAATCCTCTTTTCATTAACATAGACTTATATTTTCTTGGATATCCTTTACTTTTACAATACTCAAGTTTTAAAATCCATTTTTATCCGATACACTATGATACTTCAATATTATTATGTTTTAATTTTATAACACCTATTTTCAGACGTATAATAATTTATTTTTATAAGATTGTCGCGACAGCTATATCGCTTACCTATGCTTGTATCATTAATAATAAACAATAATAATATGCAAACTTTTAAAGCGCCGTTTGTGTGATGTAATCACCTCAAAGGCGCATTAAGACGTGTTTTAAATCTAAAAATCTAAATGTAAACGCTGCATCTGATTTTCGCGGTCGGTTAAAAAGTATAGTAGAACGAAGTATAAATGTTTAAATTGGGTATGAAATATGAAAAATATGGGTTTTCAGTTTAGATCTGAAATCTGACGTATCATTTATGCATCTGAGGTGTGAAGGGAGATTGTTACAAGCTGATGGACCGGCTACCGCAAACGCTCGATCCCCGAAATTTGTACTAGGGCAACGCTTTGGCTCAACTAATCTTCCTATTGCCGAGGAGTTCGCCGAGCGAAGTGTGGATTTCCTTATATTTAGGCTGTCCGTTATACAGAGTTCAGATATATAACTTGGTGCCATTCCATTGGCATCATAAACAACACCTGATGGTGCCAACATAGGTTGGCGAAACAGCTGTCGCGACAATTTCATAAAAATAATTTTTGATACGCAAAATAACAGTGTTTCAAAATTAAAATATTTTATAATACGTAATTTTTTTTTAACTTTGTACACAACACACACTTTATAACAAAAATTAAAATTAAAAAACAAACAAGTTTCGGACACAGAAGCCCTTCATCAGTAATATTTGGTAAATATTACAAATATTAAAAAAAAAAAATTAAAAAACATGAATATGGTCATTTTTGACAAATATTAAAATTATTTATTTCGGAATATAGAAGTTTAAATAATATTTATATTCATAACAATTGTTTGGCATTCCGTTGAGTTGATTGAAAAATGTATTTAACTAAATTAGAATGATTACTTTTCTATTGCTGTTCGCTATTGAAGAGTGAAGTTTGGGGATAATGTTTTGTGCTATAGCGTGGTAGTTTAGTACTTAACTACTGGAGAGGCCATAAAGGGGAACATTACTGCAGCCGGCCCGGCGGAGCAGGGCCGGTGGAATACTGCAGGAGCATCTGGGACATTGTTTTATATTCTTCGGAAAATCACCGAACTTATATCATTACAGCATTACAAACATAACAGACTTACGTATGGAACACTAAAATCTCATAGAAACATAATTAAAACATACATACATTAATAATACATAAAGGTTTGGATGCAGGTGGAAAAATGAACTTGGTGTCAGTAAGCTGTTTGTTGTATGCGGACGATGCTGTGCTACTAGCAGACAACGAACATGAACTACAAGCCCTGGTGTCTAGTATGTATGAGGAATGCAAGCGATACGATTTGATGATGAATGTAAATAAGTCCAAGGTAATGATTTTTGAAAATGAAGAAAACATGACAGTCTGTAACATTATTGTGAATTGTGAAAATCTGAAACAAGTGGATGAATTTGTTTATTTAGGAAGTATATTTACAAAGTATGGAAGAGTGGAGAAGGATATTGAAATAAGGGTTGGGGCAGGCAACAGAGTAAATGGTGCACTTAAAGTTGTCATCATAAAGGTATCTAAAAAAGCTAAAAAGGCAATGCACAATGGTGTTCTTGTACCGACCCTTATGTATGGAAGCAATGCATGGAGCTGGCAAAAGAAGGATGAAATAAGAATAAATGCAGTAGGAATGAGATCTCTTAGACGAATGTGTGGATACTGTGTGTATGATAGAGTGCCGAATGAAAATATAAGAAGTGAATGCGGTGCGAATGATGGTGTTATGAACAAAATAATGAAAGGATCATTAAGATGGTTTGGACACATGGAAAGAATGAATGAAGAAAGAATGGTAAAAAAGTATATGTTAACTATGTAAATGTAACTAGAAATAGAGGAAGACCGAGGAAAACGTGGCACGATCAAATAAATCAAATTTTGAATGTCGGCCACGTGAGAAGTCAGAGAAATCGACGCGCGTGCATGACGCGATGTATGAATGTTGAGGAATCGAGAGACATATAGCAGGAAAGAAAAGTGTGGCAGTCCATTATTTTTGCCTACCCCTTCGGGGAGATGGCGTGATGGTTAGTTAGTTAGTTTTTTTAGTTTACATTAATAATACATAGTTACAATAATACATAAATATTGATATTGTTTGTAATGTCTGTTGAGACAATAAACTGATTTGATTTGATTTGATATACGTATATTTTTTATGATATTATTTAATTATCATATATTTTGTATCCAATAGTTAAATAATTTTAGATAATCCGTTGTTTTGGCGGAAACACTTTGATATTTCAACATTATTTACTGTTTAAAAATAATAAAAACTTTGTTATAAATATCACAATTGATTATATTTTCTCGCGACAGCTGTTTCGCTAACCGATGTTAGCACGTCAGGTCTTACAATCAACTAAATAATTTTAAATAAACTTATGGAACTTGTGGAATTCCATAATAACGATTTTTCTATGAATTACAAAATTATTTTTTCCACTTCTCATCCACCCCCAAAAGTATAAAAAAAATTGTTCATATTCATAAAAGATAAATAAAAATTTATATGATTTACATAAATTAAGAAATGAACACAATTATATTTGTGGATTTATAATGAAATATTGTCAACAACAAACCATCACATCATTTCCCCCTAGGGGTAGGCAGAGAGAATAGACCACCACACTACTCTATCCTGGCACACCCCTCTAGCTTCCTCCACATTCATACAGTGAGTCATACACCCACGTCGATTCTTCAATATTGTCAAGTTATTTCAAATATTGTCAAGTTTAAAAATTATAGGAAACAAATAATTATACATATTTCTTTAAATCGACGTATACCTATGCATGGCACGATGTATGAATGTTGAGGAAGTGAGAAGTGTGTTAGAAAAGATCATTGTGGTGGTCCATTTGCCTACAACTTCGTAGAAATGGCGTGATGATTAGGAAGTTAATTTTTTAAGTATATTTTTAAGTAATTAATTGGTTCCAAAATGTATGTTTCTGATTTGAGAATATCAAAATTCCAGGGATTTAGTTTTGCTTAATTTATTATATAACTTTGTTATTACAATTATCGAAAAATGAATTTCGTCGTATCGCGTGTTCTTTCATGTAGAATCTGAATTTAAATGATATATATGAATCTCAATTGAATATATTAACATCTTGTATACCCACGTATATGGGTAAGACATTTATAAAATTATGTTATCAATAATATCGGATATATTATTATAGTAGAGATATATACTTGTATGAATCCAAACCCACGAGTACATTCGTAGGTAGGGTGACTGCTTTGTTAAGAAATATAATTCTCCCCGCTTTATAAATTTAGATTGCGATTATTCTCCGCCGCAGAAATCCGCGATTATGTCGCTCGGGGAGTGCGACTCTACGTGAAGGATATTTAAATCATTCCTATAACTGAATCGAATCGTAAGAGAGCCTTAATAGGCGAAAGTTCATTAGATGGGAAGATAAAAATGAGTAATTTGTAAGACGACGGCGCTGCGGGCATATTGGCGTCTACCCTTCTTCCTCTTCTTCCTCCGGGGGAAGGGGGAAAAAACGGAATCGTACGCTCTATCCAGCCGGTGATTGGCTGGGCGGCGCGGGCCCCACGGGGCCTATAGACGGGCCGAATGGGCCCCCGAACGCCCATAAGGCCGGGCCCCGCGCCCCGGGCCGAATAATTAGGGCTCTTTGTTTAGATAGCGGCAGTTTTATTTCTCCGGCCATACTATGTTACTGCACCCGTTATCTGTCTCTGTTGGAATTAGACCACATCCCCACTGTGAGCGATTCGCACAAGCGGAATAGCAATTGCCCAGAACTCGTTGAGACTGCCGCGTAATCTTAAGATCAACTAAACCTTAATTGTTTTCACACTTTCACACGTGCCTGAAATATTCTTTCACAAATTGTTGTATTTATTTTCAACGTTTCAAAGTTATAGCACTATTGATTTATTTTCAACGTTAGTTCTAAAATAAACATTTTATTTATAAGTTTTTTTATAAATGTTCGAACACTTATTCGATTTTAACTAACTAACTAACCATCACGCCGTCTCGCCGAAGGGGTAGGCAGAAAGAATGGACTGCCACACTTTAACCGATGCGGCACTCCATCATTCTCTTTTCGCCCCCGCGGTAGACGCGGTCTGCTGAGTTGTGAACCTCATCATCACCAATAAGAATCTCCCGCGCACACTTCGATCGTCCAAAGTGTACAAAATAAAAATAATATAACACTTAATATTCTTTTAGATGATTCAAATTTTGTCAGCTGGACGATCTGGACTTTTATTCGATTTTACTGTGAAATAATCGATAAATTTCACAAGACACAAATGAATTGGAATGTATTGCAATTCCTGATCTAAATATACTTATTTATTATGATGTTTATATTTGAAAAATTGTGATATTGTAACATTGTTTGAAATTTTAACAGTAATAAATAAAAAAAAATTTTTTTAAATGTTATTAGCAGCCCATTAGTTCGTACAGTATCGGTTCGCGTCTCTACAGCATTCGTACATCATGATAGGTCGCACGCATGTCTTATAAATTCTTACCTTCCTGTTAAATATAAACAATAAATACAGACATGGATTTTAATTATATTTTATTATTTTATTGGTTTTAATCATTTTAATTGTTTTGTTATTTTATTATTTTATATTGTTATTTTATTTTATATCATTGTATTTTATACTATTTTTTGTGGATGTTGGACGATCGAAGTGTACGCGAGAGATGCCTATTGGTAGCGATGAAGTTCACAACCCATCACACCGCGTCTCCTGCGGGGCGAAAAGAGAAGGATGGAGTGCCGCATCGGTTAAAGTGTGACTGTCCATTCTTTCTGACTACCCTTTCGGAGACACGGCGTGGTGGTTAGTTAGTAAGTAAGTTTATAAATACAGATTTGAATTTTAATTTGTCACCCAACGTATTATTTTTATCTATTATTTATTATTTTGTGAGATCAGTGTAACTCTCTTGGAAATAATTAGTTTTTTTAAGTTATTTTCTGCTGAATGATTCTGGTCAAGTGTGCACTGTCGCAATGGCAAATGACTCTGTGGGATCGGTCCTTAGCGGGCGGGGCGGCCGCTCCACCCCGGTGCCTGGTGGCTGGTGGCTGGTGGCCGCCATTAGCGGCGGTCACTAATGGCGGTGGCCCGTGATTCCGCGTCCGCCATCCGTCTTGGGCAAGGTCAATAAATAAGGGAGCTGGGCGCTACAGCGCATTACCTTATTACTAGAATATTGAGAGATATTGTCTATCTACAGATTAATTACACACTGAAAATTAGACTCTATTTCAATAATATTTTTTTAAGTATTAATTGTATCTACGCAATTATCACATTGCTAGATAACGCCTGGAGTAAAACTCAAATTTTTATGCTTTTAACTTGTAACAGTTTTTTATAGAATTTGTTTTTTTCTGTATACAAATACTGGATTTTTACCCATTGCGGGTTAATCATTTTTTAAGGATTAATTGTATCTCAATAGAAACGAAGATGTTAATTGTTTTGGAAACAAAATATGGTGGTCGAGGCGTTTACAGGACTTATGACCTGTTATTGGTTGGGTTAAGCGATCGCTTTATGTAATAAAACATTCCCCATTCCGTCCTTCTTACGACCACCACGTCTGACAATTTTTTTAAAGATGTATATATGATACTATGTTGAGAAACACTTCACATATTTTAATTCAATCTACACTAGCGCCATATATTAAAATTAACTGTTTCCAAAACAACTTACATCTTCGTCTCTATTGAGATACAATTAATCCTTAAATGATTAACCCGCAATGGGTAAAATCCAGTATTTGTCTACAAGTATTTGTATACATTCAAAAACAAAATAAATGATAATTAAATAAAACGCTGTTTTTTAAAGAACTACTCCCAATTTTGCCATTATTTCGACAGTGATTGGTTTCGCCAGGTCACTGGCATCGACAAACTGCTCATTTCAGTCTGTCGATGCCAGTAAACTTGGCGAAACCGGTTGCTATCGAAATGAAGACAAAAGTATTGAATTATTATTTAAAATGAACCTCATTTAAAACATTCGAAATCATTGGAATCACGGAATTAAAAAAATTATGCTATAATATATTCTTCTTCTTATTCTTAGTGCAGGTCTAATGGCCTGTTTCTTAAGTGGAATTGGTCTCCTGCGAAGTCATTATTATAGTATACTAGCTGACCCGGCAACGCTTCGCTATTGCTAGATTACACCTAAGTACACCCAATATATATTAAAGAAATACAAAAGTTCAATATCAATTATTTTATTGGATAAAATGACATGTGTATAGGTGCAAGAGTGTGTGTATCCTAATTCAGTTCATATCTTTAAAACATTTTTTTAATCCAAGCAAACTTGCTGTGAACTTGAATAATACTAATGTGAATTGAACAATTGAAGGCTGGACATTATTACCAAGGTGGCAAGTTTACAAAAAGTCTGAAATGAGTTTTTGATGCCAATTGGTCTTAAACGTAGCTGTGCAAAAGCGCGTTATGATTAAATAATATAGTGTAGTTCAAACGTTACCTTAAAGATGTCACCCAAAAAAAAGTTAATATTTATCTTTTTCAGCTTTATGTTTAAACCATTAAACGTCCAGTCTTAAATTTTTTCCTTAATATTTTAAGTGAAATTAAAAAAACAAATAAATATACTATATCACATTTGCATAAAACATTCATACATATACAATTCATATCCGTTCACTCCTGGGCGTAGGCCTCCTCCATCTGCTTCAATGTCTTCAATGTCGTCCCTCCATCGAAGTTGAGGACGTCCTGGGTTTCGGGTTGCAGTTCATCTATCATCAGGGCTGCGAGCGGCATGCCATTTTAGCGCTGCCACTCTTCCGATGATGTCCGACACTCCTGTTCTGGCTCTAATAGTGGTGTTTCTTACCCCGTCCATTATACTGATTCCCAACTTTCATAGCTCTTTGGACAATTCTTAATTTAATAGCGCTTTTCTGAGACAACGTTATGGTTTGAAACCAATAAGATAACACCGGCAGGACACAGCAATCCAACACCTTCAGTTTAAGGTTGATGGGGTTCGTGGGCTTTTCAAAATATGCTTTGTTCGATTTCTGCGATTTGATTTTCTCCACTCAGTACTATTGTGTAATCCAAATATATATATATATGAATCGACTATTTTGATTACGGTGTTGTCTATTGTGATTTGTACAGGAGTAGGTACAATGATTTTTGTTTTCCCAAAATGCACGCATAGTCCTATTTCCTTTGATTTTTTATTTAGTTTTTCCAAAATCGTGGATATTTGCTCAGGGTTACTGCTAATCACCACTGTCATCCGCAAACCGTAAATGATTGAAGTATTATTTATTTATGAGTATTCCTCTGTCCTCCCAATTAAATTATTTAAAAATGAGAGTTAATAATTTTGGAGATATGGTATCACCCTGTCGGACTCCTCTTGGTATAGGTATCTCTGCAGTTAGCCAGTAATCATTAATAGTTACTTGTAGGGTAGTCTTGTCATATATACTGCAGATTAAGTTGGAATATCTGGACACTATCTGTGCTTGGTTCATTGACCATACTTCAATTGAATCAAAAGCTTTTTGATAATCCACAAAGGCTAGTACAGAGGCATGTTATACTCGTTGTACTGTAGCTACTCCTGAATAGAAGTCGAATTTTAGTGAGTTTTTTTGTTAGAATTTTCTTGTATTCTTGTTAGAACTTTTTGTGTAAAGATTTATATTCAATGTCAATTGAAGTGCTGGATGCGCTGTTGAAGTCACAGCAATTCCAGATGAAGCGATTGCCAATGTATTTTTTTTTCTGAATATATGGTTGGCAATACCAATAAGATGAAATGTTGTCCCTGTGCCACCAGGTGAATCTAAGAAATGCAATCCACCACTTAGATTGCGTACGGCTCGCATTATGGCATCATACACTTGTTTTTGTTGTGGAAGTAATCTTTGAATGTACAAATACACTCAATTCATTGATATCAAAGCATTTTTCTCGTTTTAATCACTATCAAATATGTGATTAACCAACCGATTAGGTGATGTCATTCCCAATTGTACCAATTCATTATTCGTGATTGTCAAATATATCCTTCTATCAAAATGAATGCTTCATTATACTCATGATTAAGACAACTTATACGTAGGGGATATAAAATGTCATCAGTCATAAAATCTTTATATTTTCCCCATAAATCTGTTGGATTTGATGGTAGGCACGTAGATAATATGATTATAAATTATGTATATATTTGATTGATGGCGATATTGTCGATGTCCATCATCGCCTGTATTAGTTTCTAGAAGCAATGTTCTTGGATAACATTTCTTGTATTTTTCATTAACCATGCATGACGAATAAATTTTGTGGACCATGATTATAACCATATACACATGGACCATGAATCATATTTTTTGATACAATTTCAGCCAATTGAGGATAAACACTTGAATCAGGAATTTCAGCTGAATACATCTAACGTGTTTCCCCAAATAGGCGATGATGTTAAAATGATATCCATCTTTGCCCTGCCACCGTCATCTGCTGTAAATAAAATTTTATTTTTTAAACGTTTGTAAGACATACGTTATATTGAGTATTATAAAATAAGCTTATTATATTTTACCTCATGGCGGGTTATCGAAATATGTCCTAATTCCATAATTATAACCATATACACATGGACCATGAATCATATTTTTTGATACAATTTCAGCCAATTGAGGATAAACACTTGAATCAGGAATTTCAGCTGAATACATCTAACGTGTTTCCCCAAATAGGCGATGATGTTAAAATGATATCCATCTTTGCCCTGCCACCGTCATCTGCTGTAAATAAAATTTTATTTTTTAAACGTTTGTAAGACATACGTTATATTGAGTATTATAAAATAAGCTTATTATATTTTACCTCATGGCGGGTTATCGAAATATGTCCTAATTCCATAATTATAACCATATACACATGGACCATGAATCATATTTTTTGATACAATTTCAGCCAATTGAGGATAAACACTTGAATCAGGAATTTCAGCTGAATACATCTAACGTGTTTCCCCAAATAGGCGATGATGTTAAAATGATATCCATCTTTGCCCTGCCACCGTCATCTGCTGTAAATAAAATTTTATTTTTTAAACGTTTGTAAGACATACGTTATATTGAGTATTATAAAATAAGCTTATTATATTTTACCTCATGGCGGGTTATCGAAATATGTCCTAATTCCATAATTATAACCATATACACATGGACCATGAATCATATTTTTTGATACAATTTCAGCCAATTGAGGATAAACACTTGAATCAGGAATTTCAGCTGAATACATCTAACGTGTTTCCCCAAATAGGCGATGATGTTAAAATGATATCCATCTTTGCCCTGCCACCGTCATCTGCTGTAAATAAAATTTTATTTTTTACACCTTTGTAAGACATACGTTATATTGAGTGTTATAAAATAAGCATATTATATTTTACCTTATTGTCATTGACAGTCTCATCCCAAATAGGCGATGATGTTAAAATGATATCCATCTTTGCCCTGCCACCGTCATCTGCTTGATGTAGAATGTGTCCATAAGGATCTGCATGAAGTTGATGAAAAATATGATTCATGGACCTTGTGGTACACTGATTCCAAATTCAATATGCATGATAGACGGAAAATGCTCTAAGCGGTTCCTCGAGTATTAGTATCCAACACAATTACAGGATACGATGGATATCCTTTATATAGAAGATCAGCAGAAAATGGTGGTAAATTAGCAACTAAACAAAAGAGAAACGGTGACATCGAAGTAGACAATCGGTGGGTTGTTCCATATTCGCCATTGCTATCAAAAACATATAAAGCGCACATTAATGTAGAAAACTGTAATTCCTTTAAATGTATCAAAAAAAATTGTAAGTACGTTAAAAAATGCAATTTTTGTTGTGCATCCAGAAAGAAGTGAAAATGAGTGAGGAAATCACACAGCATCAGGTTGGAAGATAACTAAGCAGCAATGAAGCTGTATGGCAAGCTTTCATTTCCCATTCATTAACGATTTCTGGTTGTTGTTCACTTAGCGGTACATCTAGAAAGTGAATGCGTTTATTTCACAGCTGCAAATGTACCTGAATTCAATGGCTACACAACTGCTTTCTTCCTGTTATGTCAAAATGACGCGTTTGCAAAAATATTGCTGTATTGGAAGTGTCTACGTATTATACATTAAATGCGAACAGAAAATCATTTGAACAATCCAAGCGCGGAGGGCGATTCGACCTGGCATTTTCAAAGAAACTATGATAAGCGGACCACACCGTGCATCCCAATCAAGATGAATATTCTTTTTTACGCATGTTGTTGGTAAATGTATCCGTTCCGACGCCTTTCCAACAATTGAGAATTGTCAATGGTGTTTCACATGCCACCCACGGTGCATGTAAAGCTCTAAAGTTATTGGAGAATGACTGACACTGCGATGTATGCATTGATGACGCGTGCTACACGTCACACCCAAATCAAATTAACCTATAGTTTGCAATAATACTGACCGCCTGCTTTCCTTCATCTCGATCAGAGTTATGGGAGAAATATAAATTGCACATGGCCGAAGATATTCTTGGTCGAATATGTATGGAAAATTCAAATATGAACATGGATTTCACAGCAGAAATCTAAAACGAAGCATTTATAATGATTGAAGATTTGTGCTTGGGAATCACTCACAAATCTCTCGATAAATTGGGAATGCCATCACCGAACTGATCTGGTGGTATTTCATGATAGATAAGCCAAGAGGAACAGATAAAACGTTCCTAATTTGATTGATTCTGAGAGCAATTAGATCCTAAAATCATATAGCCTTAGCCCTTGCGTTATCCGGAATAGACGCGACATTGTTACCAAGTGGAAGAACTGTTCATTTCGCTTTGAAATTGCCATTGAAAACGCAATTGATTGAAACTCCTGCATGCAACATTTTAAAAGCATCTGGAATTGGGAAAGTATTGCAGAAATCCAAACATATTTTTAAGAATCAATGCACAATTGCACACATAAAAAACACTCGAGGCTCTTAATCAATCATTGTAAGATTTGCGTGGAAACATTAGACCATTTGGAAACGCATTAATATTACTTGCAGGAGATTTTAAGGAAACATTACCTGTAAATCCTTAATCGACGGCAGAGAATGAAATAATGCTTGCCTGAAATAGCCTTATTTGTGAAGACACGTAAAAACATTGAAAATAACTACAAATATGCGTGTTCAGCTGCCAAATAATCAATCAGTTGAAATTTTCTTACATCAATTACCGGAAATTGGAAACCGAAAGGTGCCAGTTGATCTAACTTCAGGACAAATTTCATTGCCTCGTAACATCTGCAATTTAGCGACATCAAACGAAGCGGTACGACTTCCAATGAGTTTCCGCTTGTATGGCATTTTGTCAACCTAAAACCAAAATTTAACAAATTTATGTAATATTATTTTAACATAATTCAGTGATATAAATTTAGAAATAAAATTTGATTTTTAATTTTATTGGCTACATGGTATAATACAACTTGTATTTTAACCCTCCAGTATAATACAACTTGTATTTTAAAAACTTGGCGATGAGGTTCGCAACCCATCACACCGCGTCTCTCGCGTTGGCGAAAAGAGAAGAATGGAGTGCAGCATCGATTAAAGTGTTGCAGTTCATTCTTTCTGTCTACCCTTTCGGGGAAACGGCGTGATGGTTAGTTAGTTAGTTAGTAATTAAAATCATGACGCAACAATGGCCGGGTCGTTTTTTCATGTAGTCAAACATAACCTAAAATAATACGTAAGTAAAACGATATTTAATTTCTTCTCTATTCGATATAATTTATAACTACAGCTTTGAAATATGTAATGCGGAAATATAATCTGCATTCATTTCAACGGCAAAATAGAATAACCTGAAGATATATATATGAATTAGAAATATAAATATTAACTTACAAAATATTGCGACGCAATCGAAAGTTTCGATTCGAAACATATCAGATGACAGCTCAGAGACCACGTGATCAATCGAACGGCTAGAAGTAATTAATAACGAAAACAAAGTTTCGTTTATAATTTGAACTGCGATCAATTTGAACGATGCCGTAAATACACCCAATATATATTAAAGGAATCCAATTTAAGTCGTTCATAACCTCAAAATGACACTCACGTAAAAATTAACAAATAATTTGAACTGCGATCAATTTGAACGATGGCGTAAATACACCCAATATATATTAAAGAAATATAATTAAAGTCGTTCATAACCTCAAAATGACACTCACGTAAAAATTATACTCGCTATAATTTAGAAGCACCTGTCTGCATTAATGTACATTAAAATAATGCCAATAAAATAGACTGTAACAATTAAACAACCAATTATTTTAGTACGTAATAAGTAAAACGTATTAAGTATTATACATCCCAAAGTAAAACGCAATATATTGGACTGTCAGAAAGAAAAACACATTGTTGCCACTACACAAAATTACATGGAGACTGAATTCTCTCCAGACCATGTCAAACGAATATAGACTCAAAAGATTGATACTCAGGTGATACGAACATTAAGGTCTATATTCGTTTGCACTACGAAAATTTTCAATTAATTGATTAATTTATAAAGTTAATTAGAGCTCGATTAATAACAAAAATATGCCTATGACGACCGCTGAATTCCACTTAGTCCATTCTCCAAATTTCAAAAGGATCAGCTCAGGAATAACCTCAGAAATAGTCCACACACACAACCAAAACTGCCTTTTATTTATATAGATAGATTAATGATTCAAATCATCAAGTGAGTTTAATGTTAGTTACACGAGTCCAACATAATATTTAAAAAAAAACATGCATATCCCTAAATAAAATTCGAGCATTTTTTAAATCTAAAACCTTAACATTAAATAAGTAAATTGGGTTAAGTATTATTTTGTATATATTATTTTGTTAGATAAAATACTTAGAACAAACATGCATTTGGAATATCTGTGTGTATCAACAAAAGTTAATTTATATTTCTTAAGTAATAAACCACTCGATGCATGGTATATTTTGAGATCATTTTATTACCTGTCAAAATTATTATATAACACGTAAATGAATAATGTGTTGCGTAAGTTTATACCTTAAAATGTTCCTCCCGGAAGACAATTGACTTTATTATTTGATGAGGTTACAAGAAAAGGGTTGTTCTTGAAACCGAAGAAATAAGAATAAATCCTTTCTCCGGAATATAAAATAGTGGGAAAACTTTTATGAAATATTGCCCGAGGCTCGCCGCCCCGAACTTGCCGGTGACGTGTGGTTTATTGTGAGGATATTGATAGGCAAACTTTCACAAGTAAATGCAATCTACCCTCACCGCTTAAAGAACTTAGGTGGGTAGTCGGGAAATCAAATTTTGGAATTTTAAATCATATTGTTCGAAATATTACAATGTGCCCATTTTTGTAATATTTTTAAATATTTTTATATCAAACTTTTAAATGATTTAAAAATTATAATTCTCTATTATTACTTTTGTACGAGTATATACAGTATCCGTTTGTCTTTTTTATACATACTTTATGTTAAAATTTAAAAGTTTAGAATAAACATGCTGATAGAATAAAGCCCAATAAAACTTAAAAAATAATAATAATTACCAGAAGATGGCATACGACAATTAGAAATTGGTAACGAGGAATAAAACTACATTTTCATTATAATTTTGTTTTGTTATTATTTTCATTATTTATAATATTAGTCCACATCGCGTTAAAAAAATGTTTAAACCTTAAAATTCTTGTTTTTCAACATTATTTAAGATATAACATATGAAAGGTCAATATTTAAATATTTTTCCTTCTAAGTTCTTACTCAACTTCGCACGATTGTGTGACATAGATAATTTATGATTATTCCGGTCATCGGATATTGTACTAAATTAATTTATTATTTGAAAAGATGAAACAACATTCAATCATAGCATATTATTTATACAGTGGATGTACCCTGAAACGCATTTGGAATAAATTAAATATTGAGTGTTTTAGTCCGGTCCAAGCATATACCCGCGTGTAATAATAATAACATAAAGCCGAATTTAAAATGTACTTTTATTCAAGAAAAAATGAGCACATGCGAAATAATCCAGAGACAATTTTCCTTTACTACCCCTTGAGGAAGCAAAGTCGACTTGTTGAGTTGCGACCGCGAGACCCGCTCCGGCCTCCCCATCCCTCCTGGCCCCTGCCTACCCCGCCCCACAAACAAACGGCAGGGAACAAAGGTGAAGGGGGGACTATCAAAAACCCTATCAATATTTCAAATTTATATTTTCTCCGGGCGCTCTACGCCCCTGGTCGGTTCTGTCGTTATGGGAACTTGCGCGAAATTTAATTCAACAACTCCAGTGGGCGACAATAAACTTTCCCGCTTGATAAAGACCGGAAGGATATATATCTGTTGTTCATTCTACACAACTTATTTCCGGATATCGTTTTAGCGTTTATGACTAGAACGTTTAAATCAAACGGTACCTTTCGATAGCCCAGCAGGTATAACGACGACCCTCGTGACCGAGTTCCGGGTTCGATTCCCGGCAACGGCAATATGATTGTCACAATGACTTTCGTCTGGTGTAAAATTCACGTGACAATAAAATAGAGATAGATTGGCTACCTATCGCACGTCACGAGAATCAATATGATATCGTACTTTTTTCGTTGATTTCGCTCGCGCTGTAATGATGTAAAAAGCGATTCGCCAAAATAATAATAATAATAATAACTTGGAACTGCAAAGTTATGCACTAGTTATGCAATTGACTTACAATAGACTCGCAACATATAGACATAACAGAAGAAACTTTTTTTTTTTTTAAAATCAGTTAACATTTTCATGCTTCGAATGTTTTTTATGTAATAAAACTAGTATTATTTTTTTCTTTCTATTACTTACAGCATGAAATCAATATTTGTTAAAAACCGATTAAAGTTATTTTAAGAATAACAACAAATAGCCACAAAAATCGTACATATAATATTTGAAAATAGACAACGCAATTTGAATAAAAAGAAATAGGTTATCTTTATAGTGATGGAGAAATATAGAACAAACCGCAAAAATCTTCACCTACTTTTCATCGATTTGGAGAAGGCCTTTGACCGTGTCCCACGCAAGCTGGTGTGGCAGGCTGCGAGATTCCAGGGCATCCCGGAATACTACATTGAACTGCTCCAAGACATGTATTGCCAAATTACAACAAGAGTAAAAAGTCCCGCAGGCATCAGCGAACCATTTGCGGTGGAGGTCGGAGTCCATCAGGGTTCAGCCCTGAGCCCTTTCCTTTTTAACATAGTTATGGACTACCTGACCAGGAATATACAGCAGTCTGTACCGTGGTGCATTCTCTACGCAGACGACATAGTTTTGATTGCGGACTCGGCAAAACAATTGCAAGTTACATTGAATGAGTGGGCAGATGCCTTAGAGTGTAATGGACTACGCATTAGCAGGAGTAAAACCGAATATTTAGAATGTGAATATGAGGACATCGCTACAGATTTGGCTCATGAAAACACAATTCACATTGGCAATACTCCAGTTAACAAGGTGTCCCAATTCAAGTATCTCGGGTCGGTCCTTACTGCGGACGCCAACGTAGACACTGATGTCAAACACAGGACAAACACCGCCTGGCTCAAGTGGAAGTCTCTATCAGGTGTCCTGTGTGATCCAAAAATTCCAATCAGAACTAAGGGCAGAGTCTACAAGACTGCAGTGAGGCCCGCCATGCTATATGGAGCAGAGTGCTGGACCAACAAAAAAGTCCACGAAAGTCGAGTCCACGCTGCCGAGATGAAAATTTTGAGGTGGGCTGGAGGCGTCACAAGGCTGGACCACATTAGGAACGAATACGTGAGGGGTAGCTTTAAGGTTGCCCCAATAACGGAAAAATTAAGAGAATCTCGACTCCGGTGGTACGGTCATGTGATGCGAAGAGACAGCGATATTTTGTCCAAAAAGCCCTCAGCATTCCCACAAAACCAAGAAGAAGAGGTCGCCCAATGGCAACATGGTGGGCCAACATGGAAAAGGAGCTCCAACGCGAGAACCTGACAGTGAAAATGAGTGAAAATAGGAAAGTTTGGCGTTTTCGTACGAGGAGGGCCGACCCCAGATGATGGGAAATGGCAAAGAGAAAGAAGAAGAGAGAGGTTATCTTTATAGTCTATGCGACTGAACATTTGATTCTTCTTACAAGGAACAATGGTTCGATTTTGAGCACTTATTCTAAGAGATCTATTTTCTATTGCATTTATTTTACTTTAATCCTTATTTTTTTTAAGTTCAGTGCTTCACTTCCATACATAGATGTAAGTATAAGAACACCATATACTATTTTTAGAATATATTTTCACGCTATTTCTTATTATTATTTGTGTACCTGATTTTTCTATCGTGCATGGTTATTTTAAATTGTTTTAATATTTAAAAAAATACATGAAAAATACCCATACACACAATATTGATAGGTCTGAAAATGTAAGAGATGTTGGCAAAATTGTTAACTTTTCAGAACAAAATTAACGAACTAATCACGTCATTTCCCCGAAAATGTACTCAGAGAGGAAGGACCACCACAATGTTCTGTCCTGAACACCATTGTGCAATGCCAGCTTAGCTATTTTGGAAATTCTTTAATCTCTGCGAATGAAAGTGTTATGAACAAAATAATGAAAGGGTCATTAAGATGGTTTGGACACATGGAAAGAATGAGTGAAAACAGAATGGTGAAGAAGGTATATGTAAACGGCGTGAACGGAGCCAGAAATAGAGAAAGGCCTAGGAAAACATGGCACAATCAAATCAATCAAATATTAAATGTCGGTCACGTGAGGAGTCGGAGAAATCGACGTGCGAGCATGACAAGATGTATGCATGTAGAGGAAGCGAGAGAAGTATGTCAGGACAGAACAGTGTGGCATTCAATTCTTTCTGCCTATCCCTCCGGGGAGACGGCGTGATGGTTAGTTAATTAGTTATTAAGGAAATGTTTTACTATTTAGATAGTTTAATTAGGAATGATTGATTGATCTTCAGACAATCACATTCCCGGGAAGTGGGTCATACAGACACAATTAAATAATTCAATGGACCGCGTGTTTAATATTATGTAGATATCCTGACAAGAACACCTTTGTGCACTGCCATTTTAGCTTTTTCGGAAAGACTTTTCTATTTAGATAGTTTATTTAAGAATGATTGATTGAGCTTGAGACAAGTATTATGCACATTCACGGGGAGTGGGTCATACAGACGCGATTAAATAATTCGATGGACCGCGTGTTTAATAGTATGTAGATATCCTGACAAGAACACCTTTGTGCACTGCCGTTTTAGTTTTTTTGAAAGACGTTTCTATTACATAGTTTATTTAAGAATGATTGATTGAGCTTGAGACAAGCATTATGCACATTCCCGGGAGTGGGTCACACAGACGCGAGTAAATAATTCGATGGGCCGCGCTCCCGCGCGCCTGAAACATTCAGCACCAGTCTAGTTAGTTTCGTAACAAATGAAACCTGTATTTCCCAAAACACCTTCTTCCAAAGATTGTGTACTTCAAGTTGATGCTCGGGCGGGGCCGAGGGTGGCGCGGGGGTTGGGGCGACTCCATGGGCGGCTATGGGCGGCCGGGGACCCTCCGCTCCTGACGCAATCCTCCTTACTGCTAAATGTAACACAATACAACTCGCCAGCAGCGGATTTAGGGGCAGGAACCTTCCTACACTCCAGACATCCCAACACATCTGCTTAATCGTCTCTGGAAACAACTTGTTTTCAACGTATTTTGAATGTGATACTCAAATGCTTTTTGTTTTTACTTGTAAGACAATTATATAAAAGAAGAAGCGTTATTGAAATCAAAGAATTTATTATTTTGTTTTATTTATTTATTTCGGGTGTCAGCGAATTGCATACAATAATAATAATAATAATAAAAATAATACATAAAGGTACCCTTATGTATGGAAGCGAAACATGGAACTGGCAAAGGAAGGATGAAAGTAGAATAAATGCAGTAGAAATGAGATCTCTTAGACGAATGTGTGGATATTCTGTGTATGATAGAGTGTCGAATGAAAATATAAGAAGTGAATGCGGTGCGAATGATGGTGTCATGAACAAAATAATTAAAGGATCATTAAGATGGTTGGGACATATGGAAAGAATGAATGAAGAAAGAATGGTAAAAAAATTATATGTTAATGATGTAAATGGTACCAGAAACAGAAGAAGACCGAGGAAAACGTGGCACGATCAAATAAATCAAATATTGAATATCGGCCATGTGAGGAGTCAGAGAAAACGACGCGCGTGCATGACACGATGTATGAATGTTGAGGAAGCGAGAGAAATATGTCAGGAAAGAAAGGTGTGGCAGTCCATTCTTTCTGCCAACCCCTTCGGGGAGACGGCGTGATGGTTAGTTAGTTAGTTAGTTTACATAATGTTGCTACATGCTACCAAATGAATTTCATAAATCGATTTAATTCATTTACATCGATTTGATTCGCGCTATAATGATTTAAAAAGATATTCAGCAAAATAAAAAATATAATAATAATAATATCTATTATAGTCAGTTCATAAGTACACATAGTAATAATTAAGTTTTTAATACTGATAACTATTTAATTTAATGTTTTGTTTTATAAAATACTTATGAAGTAAAAATTTGTGTTCTCACTGATTTAATTTTTTTTTATTAAAATGTTCCGCCGAAATCAGTAATGCACATTTAGGATATCATCGACACAGTATTTAGTATAGAGCAGGTGTGGCGAACCTTTTTGGGTCGCTAAAACTCCTCAAATATTACTTCTTGTTGTGTGGCGTGCTGAAGCAACAAAACAATTAGCAAAACAGATAAAATAAAATAAATAAAAATTGCTAAATTGTTTTTGCAAGCTTAAAAATTACAATAGAGTTTCTTAAGAATAAATTCGTAATCAATAAATATAGGCATAAATTATTTGTCACTTTTCTTTTTCAATATTTTTTTTATTTTCACTTTTTATACTTAAAAATTAAAATGTGTGTAATTATTAACACTTTTCTTATTCATTCAAAATATTAAAATGTGTGTAATGTAAATAACTTTAAGGTAGATATTAAGTGGATGGAGCCTAGTAACGGCGATGAGGTCCGCCACCCATCACGTCGCTTTTCCCGCGGGGGCGAACAGAGGAGAGTGGAGTGCCGCATCGGTACAGAACATTAGAGGAGGTATGGAAGGGAAGTGCGATGAATTTGATAATAAATGTTTTTGGAAGAATCGACGTGCGTGTATGACTCGCTGCATGAATTTGGTGGAAGCTAGAGAGGTATGCCAGGATAGAGTAGTGTGGTGGTCCATTCTCTCTACCTACCTCTGCGGGATGGTTCGTTGTTGTTGTTGTAGGTATATTTAAAAAAAATTAAAAATTTTGAACTTGGAAATCGTTCGCGTGCCATCCTAATTATCAAACGTGCCAAAAAAAATTATTTACATTTCGGCGGGACATAGAGGAAATGGGTAGTTTAAATGTGGCCTGGGTACCTCTTGTTTTTCTTTACTCACAAAACCCCAGTAACGTAAGTCCCACATGGACGGGGGACGGGCCTAGGGATTGACAAAGCAAAGCTGACGAAAGGCGACGTCCGCCTATAACAGCTTCGGAAAAGCGGTGGGACTCCTCTTAGTCCCCATGACTTATATGTATCAAACGTGCCACCTCGTTAGGTTCGCCACACCTGATATAGAGTATAGTATAAAATATCCTGAATAGTAGTAAAGTAAGCATTTAGACAGAGAATTTCCCTGGATGGAATCATAACGTAATGAAAATCTGACCACCTTGGTCGAAAATTCAATTCATGGCTCTGGAGTACAGGTGTACGAGTACATAGAGTAGTATGTGGATTCCTGTTAAAAGCAATCTCTTTGTAGTTTGAATTACGATTCACTTTGAATGAACAACATTTTTGTATGTGAAAGGCACGTTAAAAAAGTTATTTTGATACCAAACGATTTTAATTTTCCATTATTTTTGTATTAACTCGGTGAAACGTGTGTTCACCATACAACACAGGATTAGCAGAATTCGCCCCTGCCGCGGCAGCGGCATGCCGCCCGCGTACGGCGCGCGGCGGTACCTTTTTATCGCGTATGGATAAATTCATAATGTAGCACGTCCGCGCGATATTGTTGAGTATCTGGGAATACTGGCGCCCTCCCCACCCACCCCGCCTCTATCCCGCCGGGGGCGCCAGCCGTGGTTCTGATTTCGGGATCTACAAAGGACACCTCAATATTTAATTTGCTATCAATTTGTTCTCGACACTTTCGGCTGTTGGTCCGATCTGTGACGCGGAATATTGTCGCGTGTTTCGAATAACTTTGAAGTCTTTGTGATTTTTATCTGATTATTAATACGTTAGAACACTTCTTCTTTTTCTTCCATCTAGCCGTCTCCGCTGCCAGATGTAATCATCTTCAAATAATTAATAAACTAAATGTTAAAAATAACTAAATTCCTTCTTATTCCCCATTAGTATGTAGTACATTAAAAACTTTTCCTCTGTACAATCTAGCTAAAAAATAATAATACTACCTTGTAATTTTGTCACCTTTCCTATTTATGTAATCTATTTATACTTCCTGTTATTGTTTGTCGTTTTAAATTTATTTCATCGTTTTTGACTCCATACTATGTATGTGTAATTGTTCCTTCTAATTACTGTTTTATTATTATTATTATTATATTTGCCACCTTTAATATTTTCTCCTATAAATAGTAACTAACCGCTCTTTTAATTGAAATATTTAGGTACCTAACTCAATTTCAGGAAGTACTTCAAAATTATATCAAAGAAATTATTTAAATTAACAAATATACACAATGATTCGAAAAATCACGAAAATTTGACATTTGATATATTATTGTAACACCTGATTGATGAAACAGCTGTCGCGTAAAATAAAACACAATTGTGTTACAAAAACAAAGTTTTTCATAATAATAATAATAATAATAAATTGGATAATTTATAAAGCGCCATTTTTATGAATTGCTCATCTCAAGGGCGCTGTAGAAGATGCTCCGTTTTATCAATCTTAATGTTTTGGCACATAGTAAAAGTTCAAAAATTATTTCCAAGAATTTGGGCGTTCCCTCATAAATCATCCCGTTGCACTTCACACAATTCACTGGGCACTCGGACACTCGGACACACATGTGGCAACCATCTTTAAGGTCTCGACTCGGAAATAGCCGTTTAGAGACGTTTACACGATGCACTTTATATTTAGAACTTTCACGTATTTCAACTTAATTTGTTCTTTTCACTGAAACTATACGTAAATAATTAATTTTGGATACACAGATTGGTTTGATTCATTAAAAGGTGATAATAGATGTTAAATAGACGCAAATGGAGTAGGACCCTACTCAGACCCTCAAAATTTTATTTAAATGGGGAGCTATTTGAAAAAACGTCCGGCAGCTACAGAGCGTCAGGACATTCAATTGAAAAGTTTCAAATAGTTTCAATTGTTTTAACGTGTATTATTTATTTACACAAAGATCACAAACTTTATAGATGCATCATCAATAGAAGTCGTCTACAACCTCACAATTACGTAATAAGATTTTTTTATTGTAAATAACATTAAAAAAACAAAGACTATGCATTAAAGATAACAATCACAACATTGATATTGCATCCCTGAGGCAATTCACACTATCACGAAATATGTTGACCTCCGAGGCGACCCGATTCAGCAATGCGATTGCTCTATCCACCTTTTGTTTTACTTATCCGTCTTATTATTCCAATTGGAATTATATCGTCGGTCCGTCTTTTCTGGGGTTAACCGATGCCAAAGTATCCGCATTTTTTATACATTCTGCCGCAAATCTTACTTAGAATAAAATTATTATTATTATTTATATCAAATGCATATATTAGAGGAGAATAATGTGTGAATGAAAGTATTATAAACATCACAATTGAGAGAATGTTCATTACAATTGAGAGAATAAATAAACGTTGTGTTGCGGATTCATTGAACAATGTTTCTTTTTTTAACTTTGTACACAATACTTTGTTGGTGTTGTGTACAAAGTTAAAAAAATAAACATTTGTTGAATAAATAATGATAAAGAAAGTACATGTTAACCTTTTCGTGCTCATTTTTTTTGTTTTTAAGTTTTGTTTTTGCATTTTAATAAATGCAAATATTAATGACTAATGGCATTCGTATAAATAAAATAAAATGTTTTTTAATCGATTGGAACTTACAAAAAAAAAATAGGATCTCTTCTGATACTTGATCGAATACTCATTGTGCGTAAGAAAAAAATATTAATATTATTATTAAAAATTATATACATGTTTTTTAAATAATTTATTTTTAATAAAAAAAACATTGAAATGATTTTTGTAAAAATAAATCACATTTTCAATTAAGAAATATGACATATCTCAAAATTCAGATCAAATCACCAACTATGTATATAGCATACAGTGAAATAAATGTCTATAGAACTCAAATCAATCGTCAAAATCCTTATTTATTTTAATGTTTTGTCAAAAAATTAACTTATCTGACGCACGACACTCAAAAACAAAATAAAACGTGTTTTTTTTTATTCAACTGCCAGTTAAAAGTATAACCGATAAAGCTGGTAAATGTTTAATCGTAATTTCCAATAATGGCGGTAGATGACTGGAGTGAATAAGCTTAGGTAAAGTAATTAATACGAATGAAAACGTCAGTTTTCTAGAAGTTTTATAATATTTTATGGGAATGACATGTTTCGCCCTTCTAAGGCATTATCAAATGTCACCACATTTAAAAATGTCATTGAAGGGTGAAACATGTCATTCCTATAAAATATAAAGAAAACTGGCGTTTTCATTCGTATTAATTAATTAATATGGAGTTTTACATCATTGTTCAAGAAATTACCCACTGATCTTTAGAGCAATTTTGAAAGTGAGAATACGGATTCTCACCACCCACGAAAGGGTTAACGATGAAAATAGAGCCAGAAATAAAGAAAGACTCAAGACATGGTACGATAAAAATAGTTTCAAATTAAATGTGGACCACATGAGGAATCGGAAAAATGAACTGCGTGCATGATATGATGTATGAATGTTGAGGAAACAAAAGAAATATATCAGGAAAGAACAGCGTGATGGTCAATTCTTACGTCTTGATGCTATCCCTTCAGGGGAGACGACGCGATGATTAGTTAGTTAGATACTGTGGGGACACAAGCGACAACGCCATAGACACGAACGAGGACGACGAAAGAGTTCAATACAATAGTGCAAGTGCAAGAAGCAACACGCCAGAAACAAGGGCGCGAATCACGCCTTATCTAAATTAATTAAATTAAATAACTGACAAAAAACAAGTGTACAAATAATAACCACAATCCCTAGCTACCCCTAAAAAGGTGCAACCCACAATAATTTGATTTATTTAATATTAAGTAGCCGCACTTTTCAATATATTCTAACGTGTAAGAAGCGTTGAAGATTTTCCGTGGGCAAGTCAACGAACAAGAAAATGAAAGGTTTTATTATTGGTGTGTGGTCGCAAGTAACGTTGAACTAAGAAACTCTCCACAGTCGACTGGGTAATTTTCAAATCCCATGGCAATGTTCCGTTACTGAGACATTTAATTGTCAAAAACCCACAATGAGATTCGCAAACTCTCACTTTATCTAGAAACTTTGTTCCTCAGCTGGTGAACTGAAGATTTCCCCCCTGTGAGGAAAAGTTGCCGATAGAAGAATCGCGGTCGCGGCCATCGGCGAGGGAAATAGGAGGAATTCGCTCGAGGGACATCCCGCTATCATCTAACATATTATGTAAGCCCTTTTAATTACTTGTACATTTATCCTATTTTAAACATTTTGTTCAAGTTTTTTTCAAATTAAAATTACGCAATGAGCACTTGTGCTGCGAATATACTCAAACTTATTCATAAAAACATTCAATTATTATTTCTTAAAAAGTATAAACCATGCTGATTAAATTTGATATTCTTGAAGTTCCTTTGGATTTGATAAACATGATACTTACATAATGATTAATTGTATCTCAATAGAGACGAAGATGTAAATTGTTTTCTGGGAACAGAATATGGCCAAGGCGCTTACAGGACTTATGACTTTATGTTTTAACAACATTCCCCATTCCGCCATTCTTACGACCACCACGACTGACAATTTTTTTTGAAAGATGAATTTATGCTAGAATTCTGCTCTTATCTTCACAATTTTTTTTTTCCTTATTTTTATCCTTATAAAAAAATTATTTATCCGCAATGGGTAAAATCCAGTATTTGTCTACAAAAATTTGTATACATTCAAAATGTTATGGTACTTACATTTTTTACGTTATCATAGACATCTGTTTAAAGGGTTAAGGATGCTGCTGTATTAAATTATGTTAATTAGTCCACTGTTTTGACTGAAACACTATGATACTTCAACATTATCAACTGTTAAATTTACAACGCTTTTATAATATCGCACCTTTTTATACTGTTTTTTATAAGGTCACGACAGCTGTTTGACAAACAAAATTTACATTAAATACGGATGACTTAGACATATTCAATTAATGAAAAAGTATAGGAAACCCTGTACTAGTGTATATTATTGTATATACGAGTATGTGAATACATGTGCCTTTTTGCAATCTGGACTAATCCACAAATGTAGTTTTTATCTAGCCGGCGCGTCCGCCATTCGGTCACGGGAAGACATTCATATTTGAAACGTCCAAAAATGGTGACATGAAATGTTTATCATGCACGGGCCGGGACGTGTCAACTGCTCCCGCCCCGCGCCCGCCGGCTCTTCCCTCGTAAACTGCCCCCGGCCAGCATCAAACTTTCACCGCAATAATGATTACCTCAAGACGTTATTATCCGCACATCAAACTCCTGATTTTTTTTTGCCATAGTTTCTTATTCTTCCCCATTCCCCATATTGTAGATCTTGCGATCTGTTTATACAGGATTTCAAATGTCTTCCTGTAATCAAGACGTCCAGCCTTCTCTTCATCTCTTCGGCGGTCGTTCTAGTGGTCGGCAGCCTTCTGGAGTCTCGTGCATCATGATCTTTGGAATCCTCAATCCATCCTCTCGATGAGGTACCTCCAGAATCGTCTCTGCCTACTCCATTTTAATTGGTCATTAATTTTGCAGGGTATCCTATCTCTAATGGTCTATTTTTTAACAATAGTTGCGTATTATACTCGTACATATTATCAATTTAAATCTATTCGTTTCCTAGAGGTGCAGCAAAGCATATCACATTGCCGCACGCAGCTTTTAAAAACTCTCATTTATTAAAGATTATTTATGTATATTTTCAAACAATTCTTTCGTAGCATTTGAAGTGGTCCTGTTAAGTGAATTATAACTGTAGAAAATTTGCGGATAGTCTTATATTCTAGAGGAATAAAATGAGAAATATCCTGTTTACTTTGACGTAACATATACTCGTACACAAAAATTTTCATTATTTATTTTTAATTTTCAATCTATGCATCGTTTTGGATTGCGCTGACGGTGTATAGATTCATACTCAAGATATTTATTGTTCCTGTATGTTTATAAAGTTTTTTTTAGACCTATTCCATGAAAGCGTTATGAACAAAATAATGAAAGGTTAATTACGATGGTTTGGTCGTATGGAAACATTATTTACATATAATGAAGAAATAATGATAAAGAAAGTTAACGATGTAAACGGAACAAAACATAGATCAAGACCACATTAATTTATTTATTGTTTCTTGAAAAATGATGTAAAACTCCGTATTAAATAATTAATACGAATGAAAACGGCAGTTTTCTAGAAGTTTTATTACATTTTATGGGAATAACATGTTTTGCCCTTCTAAGGCATTATCAATAGACATTTGATAATGCCTTAGAAGGACGAAACTTGTCATCCCCATAAAATATAATAAAACTTCCATAAAACTGACATTTTCGTTCGTATTCATTATCACATTAATTGTTTCTTGAACAATGATGTAAAACTCTATTTTTATTAATAAATACTAATGAAAACATCTACGCTCTAGAAGTTTTATAATATTTAATGAAAATAACATATTTTGCCTTTCTAAGTCGTCAAAAAAGTTAAATATTACATTATTTTATGTCTTAGAGAGACACAAATTTCTGTATTCATGATAATCTACTATACTATACCTTAGTTAGTTTTATCTTGATTTTAGTTTGGTTAAATCTCGTTTCATAAGTCTATAATGTTAACTCTGTTCATTCATTTATATTTGTGGTAACATGTAATTGGCCTTATTTGAATACTTATTTGTGTATTTTTATATATATACTTATTCGCTGTTTGTTACCCTAAAATAAATAAATAAATAATCAATATTTTAGTTCTTACACTCGTAAAGATTTTTTTAATGCAACAGCTTGTGTTATTCTTTGATGCGAGATATGTTCATGTCATACGGTTATATTTACGTTTCAAAAGGGCAAAAACTAACAATGTAGGCAATAGAAACCGTTCAGGTGGCCATGCCCCCAGCCAGTCGTCCAATTGTGTGAGTCGTGTACATTCAAGTTAATATTTAATATAATATTCTCCGCAGTATCTACGGAGACTCATCGCCCGTGGATTTATTACACCCCTGTGCTATATTGAAGTATGTACAACCAAAAAGTGCGCAAACGGCACCAGATGCCCTCAAGTGGCTGAAGAAAATAACTCTTTCGAAAGAGTTTTCAGAGTCTTTCGGAAAATTTTATATACACATTTGATACGGCTGTTTTTATCATTGTATCAAACGTTATTCACATAATATGTTATACAAACAAATAAGAAAAATATAGTTAATTTAAAATACAGAGAAGTCAGAGAAATCGACGCGCGTGCATGACACGATGTATGAATGTTGAGAAAGCGAGAGAAATATGTCAGGAAAGAAAAGTGTGGCAGTCCATTCTTTCTGCCTACCCTTTCGGGGAGACGGCGTGATGGTTAGTTAGTTAGTTAAAATACAGTAGAACGTATGTATGGAAGTGAATCATGGAACTGGCAAAAGAAGGATGAAAGTAGAAATGAGATCTCTAAGACGAATGTGTGACAAATATGTATATGATAAAATGTCAAATGCAAGTATAAGGAAAGGGTCATTAAGATGGTTTGGACACATGTAAAGAATGAGTGAAAAAAGAATGGTAAATATGGTATATGTAAACGGCGTGAACGGAACTCGAAATAGAGGAAGGCCGAGGAAAACGTGGCACGATCTAATCAATCAAATATTAAATGTCGGTCACGTGAGCAGTCGGAGATATCGACGTGCGTGCATGCCAAGATGTATGAATGTAGAGGAAGCGAGAGAAGTATGTCAGGACAGAACAGTTTCAAGATGGTTTGGACACATGGAAAGAATGAGTGAAGACAGAATGGTAAAGAAGGTATATGTAAACGGCGTGAACGGAGCTAGAAATAGAGGAAGGCCGAGGAAAACGTCAAATATTAAATGTCGGTCACGTGAGAAGTCAGAGAAATTGACGTGCGTTCATGACAAGATGTATAAATGTAGAGCAGTCGAGAGAAGTATGTCAGGACCTGCCTGCCTTTCTGCCTACCCCTCCGGGGAGACGGCGAGATGGTTAGTTAGTCAGTAGAAAGTTGTTTATCTAGACTGATTGGGACCGGAGGTATTCCAGATACCGATTTTTCTGGATAAACAGGCGCTAATACTTTTGGCAAAATAAGGTGTTAATCGTTTTTTTTCTCTGCTCATTTATTGATTTTGAAATTTACTGCAAAAACAAGTATGTTTGTAGCACATGTACATAAAAGGCTTACATTACTCTACAGTTCTGGAAAAATTATCAGAGATTTTTTTTAACAAGATTTCCTCGTCTCTTCTTGCGCTTCATCATCTCGGGATGTCCGGATAATTGACGTTCCGGTTAACTGACGGCCGGGTAAATGACATTCTACTTTAGTAAAAAACAAAAAATACAGAATACCGAAGAAAGCGTGGGACGATAAAATGAATCAAATATTGAATGTCGGCGGAGTGAGAAATCGGATACATTAACGTGTATGAATGACACGATATAAGAATATTGAGAAATCGAGAGAAATGTCAGGAAAGAACAGTGTGGTGATCCATTATTTCTGTCTACCCCATCGGGGTGAAGGCGTGATGGTTAGTTAGTTGTTTTTTTTAAAAATAGTATCATTAAAAAACACACACACATATACATGTTATTTTTTTCATTTTCGAGAATGATATTGTTTTACTTTAAAGATCTTCTTTTGACATAGTTTAACATTTTTAAATTCTATTTCTATTAATTCAATGTCTGCGGGAAGAGTTTTTATACCGTTTTCGCGGATTATGTGTAAACTCTTAGACCATTATTTTTAACGTTATTTTAGTGACATACTGTTTTTTTTATCACATGTTGAACTAGAAACATACATAATTTTTATAATTTTCTTTCGGCACACCACATACTATGCGTGGTTATTACCGCTCAAATATACCCGCAAACAATGTGTTAAATAACAAGTTTTTAAAAATTTAATTTAAATCTTGATTCCATTTTAAAAAAATTGTAATAATATAAACATATTCAACAAATGAATGGTTGAAGTAAAATAGGCACTAAATATTTAAAAAATCAAAACTAAGTATACAGTTTCGTTCTCTGTGCTATATACAATAGAACGAAACTGCAAAGTTAGTCAATATATACTAACTAACTAACTAACCATCACGCCATCTCCCTGAAAGGGTAGGCAGAAAGAATGGACTGTCACACTTTTACTGATGCGGCACTCCATCCTTCTCTTTTCGCTCCGCGTGAGACGCGGTGTGATGGGTTGCGAACCTCATCGCGACCAATAGGCATCACCCGCGCACACTTCGATCGTGCAACACCCACAAAATAAATCTAAAACAAATAATATAAAATACAATGATATAAAATAAAATAACAAAATAATAATAATTTAACACAAAATGTTCTTTTTAGATGGTGCACATATTGTCTATTTAATTTTTGTTCCACGAATCCACCGTTTTTTAATTTAGCACATAATGTAATAACACATAATGTTTTTTTCGATATTGCACATGTTGACATAGACGATCCGGACTTTAGTGTTTATTTAATTTATGTTTCACGTATCCACCGTTTTTTAAATTAGCTGTAAGTAGGCACTTAACCAGCAAGAACTTTGAAATAATATTGAAGAAATTATTCAAATAATTCAATATGCATTTTTTGTATTTAGTACCTATTTTACTACAACCATTCAAATATTATTATTATCTATGATAATGTTTTCCTTCAAAGCTAGTCAGTCACTCATATCTAAGCGGCAGTAGCTCCCGACTGCACCATGGCGGAGCAGTTGGCCAACCTGGGAATACGTAGGTTGTTGAAATAGTTTTATGGCTCTTCAGTTTATTATACACATTTTTCGCGATTACTTTCGCCGGGTTTACGGCCGAGGGTGGGGGCTGGTGGGGGGCGGCGGGGACAGAAGGGCGGCTATACTTTTACTGCGCTCTGAACTTGATGCGGATTATTACTATACCTCCTCATAATCTCTTCAGCTGTTAAGGGTTATTATTGTTTAGCAAATGCAAATTGCCTAAAATGTATGATAATGTCAAAATACGTTTAATTTACTTTTCATTGGATATTTATCATTTAACTGATCACTACAAATGACCATCCAAATTTATTGTTTCTAGAACAATGATGAAAAATATATAATTAATAAGAATAAAAACGTATGTTGTCTAGAAGTTTCGATATATTTTATGGGAATGACATGTTTCTCCTTGCTAAGACTACATTTGATTATGATTAATGAAAATTAAATGAAAATTCAAGAAAATAGACATTTCATATGTATAAATGACATCATCCCAAGTGAGCCCTGCTGCTTTGACCTCATCCTGTTCTCATCCTGGGCTCTTCTCCAGGTTAGTCTAGGTCTGCCTCGCTTCCTCTTTCCCCCATAGGGGACCAGTCTAGTGCGCCCTGAGCGATGCAGGCTGGGTTCCGTCTGAGTGTGACTGATCCACAGCCATTTGCGTCTGTCAATTTGTTCTCTAATTGGCTTTTCACCTGCCATGGTCCAGAGAACGGCATTTGACACTGTTTGGGGCCAATAGATCTTAAATATTGAGCGAAGGCACCTATTTATAAACAACTGGCGTTTTCCAATAACATTTTTAACGCTACTGCTGAATTTTTGGAGCTTGAGCTTTCTCGAAATGATATGCAAGGCGAAGCATTGCGAAAGCTCTCCTTGCCTTGTTGAGTCTACTGGCTACATCTTCCTCTGTACATCCCGAGACTGCTATCATACTATCGAGGTAGCAAAAGCTAGTCGTGGTCACAAGGGAGACACTGTGGAGCAAGATTGAGGTGGAGTCATTTGTGGAAGAAGAAGTACAGGTCATCAATCTTTAAAATACGACTCCGAACCTCCCTAAATATACAATTAGAATTGACGATTAAAATAACTAAACAATTACAAAAAGTTTATGAAACATATAAATACTTTAATATGTCCCTTAATTATTGTGATTATTACAATGAATTGAGCCACATCAATTGCCTTAGTTATTGAATTCTGCTCATTCAACTCGTATATATAAACAACAACGGGCTTGAATCAATCAACCCTTGAAAGGCGAAATTTGTTCTTCCCATAAAATATAATAAAACTTCCAGAAAACAGACGTTTTCATTCCCATTAATTGTTTAATATAATAATGTTTTCTGAATCAGTTTTTGATGTTATCGTGGTCACGATAATTGCCATAAAATCTCGCTTGTATAATAAATGTGTTTCGTTGTGTGGACCCGTTGGAAATATTAGCAGTACCATGAGCTGTCTGCCGCTGAATGTTTTAGTCCGGCCCTGCCGCGCCGCGGGCGCTGAGCGGCCCGGCAAATTGCAAAACTATGTTAAATGCCCGATCGGAGGACAGTTTTCCGACTGTTTTCGCGTGCCGTGTCCGCTTTAAGTAGATACAATATTTATTTCCATAGTTTGAAGTGTAAATAATTCAATTTGCACATTCGGACAATCGCAACTACCTAACGAGAAAAAATTTGGGCTTTTTATATATCATATCTACAGTATGCCAATGTGCCGATTGTCACTTATGGCCTCCAAACTGTGACCCAAAGAGTGATGTTAGAAATAAGCCTTAGATAGAGAATCAGAAATGATTCGGTGAGAGAAAAAACAAAAGTCACTGACATCATCCACCGCGTAGCGACTCAAAAATGACAATGGACTGACCATGAAGCCAGAATTTCGGACGAAAAATGAACAAAAAGACTGTTGACTAGGAGTCCATGGATCGGAAGTGCAGAGCGACCGCAACTTCGGTGGAAGGATGATCTGAACCGACCCGTCGGCAAAATCTGGATGTAGTCTGCAAGAGACAGAGTGGCGTGGAGGCAAATGAAAGAGGCCTTTGTCCAGAAGTGGACGGGTATAGGCTGAAGAAGGCGTAGAGAATTAATATCTAATGCTACCCAATATAATTGAGAGTATAGATATCTGTCAATTAATCATCAAATCCAGTATTAGGCATATAATAACAGACTGTCAAACCCATTTTTTCAAAAGACTGAGACGAAACAGTATGAAGCTTGCAACGCCCGGCAGACATATTTTTAAGAGAGTCAAAATTAAATCTTTATATTAACGTATAATCAAATATTTGGTTTATCGACTGGATTCATTCCAAGCGGAGCTTCAGCACGTTAACAGGTTAAGTGCTTGAAGTGAAATACGTATGTAGTTTAAAAAAACAAAATTAAGTGGTATTAAAGCAAAATGTTTATGTGTTTCATTTATTTCAAACATGTCACACTACAAATAAAGTACTTTATTCCAATGGATATATATGTGAAAAGAATAAATAAACGAATGATACGTGATGAGTGGAAGAATATACGTAAATCGGTCAGAAATCTAAACCATGTCAACATGCATTTCAAATTATATAAATATCTTATTTTATAATAAGATTTTGCTTCTAGACGCTAAGTGATTCATTACATAACAATGTGTCCCAATTATCAATGAAATAAAGTCCTCTTCAATTCCTGGTATAATTTCATGGCTCCCGAAGCTTTAAATACAATTATCGCCGAAGGAGAAAGCTTCCCTGCTAGAATCCAATCAGAGGTGAACCTTATTTACCATTCCGAGTGTTTTCGCAGTATTGGAATACAGAATCGGATCAGGAAAACACAAGCTTTTTTTAAACCCACATTATTTTGTCGATAAGCTATGATTTATGTAATCCTCTATTAAAAATGTTGTCTTTCTTATTTGATAAATCACAATTATTATCGTATAAAATATCATACGTTACTTTATTTTTTATAATATATTAAAATATCATTCTTTTGTAAGATATACAGAAAATGGTTTAAGCTGTTCAAATTAATAAACTTTGTTTTTGTATTACAATTGTATTTTTTTACGCGACAGCTGTTTAATCAACCTACATATGTTGAGATAATCAGGTGTTACAATAATATATCAAAATTAATATATTTTATTAATTTTGTAACATCTGATGATGTCAATTATTGTAACATCTGATGATGTCAACTGATCTGATGGTGTTGATGAAACAACTGTCGTTCAAAATAAAATACAATTGCGATACAAAAACAAAGTTATTTAATTCAACAGTTTAAAATGTTAAGGTATCATAGTGTTTCGGCCAAAACAATGGAATATTATGATAGTCTTTCATCATCCCGTTGACACACATGACCAGCTTACTGCCACTTCGTCCTCACATTATAACTATTATTTTAACACTATTTAAAACTAATTACTTATTTTTAAAAAGTATACTACTATTTGTTTACTCATGTAACAGTTCAGAACCGAATTTACAAATAAAATAAAAACTGGACGATTTTTTGGCGTATTTAGACTGAGTGTGTCCACCAATACTTCGACTAAAGTCCGTTCGTCTAGTGGAAAAGTTGTTCTCTGCAGTCCGCGGCAGAGCGGAGGGTGAAGGGTGAAGGGTGGTCGCTGGTGTGAACGTAGGTACTGGCCACCAACTGTCCGCCACGTATGCTAAGTGCCGAATTGTGTACTCCATTTCACGGTGTCCATTTTAATTGAAACTTTGTGACGTATCGCACACTCGAACGAACCTAAATAGTTTTCGTTTCTAACTGGATTCACATTGCTAATTGGGTGCTTTCATTGTTTTTAATTTAATTTCGACTGGGCGCATTTAAATAATTCAATAAAAAAATTAAATCGCTTTATCCGAGGAAGTAAAAAATTTGATACTCATAAACAAATGAGCTCTACACGTATAATTGCTGTATTATTGAACATGCAATATAATGGAACTAGAAATAGAGCGTGGCACGATCAAATAAATCAAATATTGAATGTCACGTGAGGAGTCAGAGAAATCGACGCACCTGCATGACACGATGTATGAATGTTGAGGAAGCCAGAGAAATATGTCAGGAAAGAAAAGTGTGAGCTCCGTTCATGTCGTTTACATACGAGGTCTGTTCAAACATTATCGCGAATTTTGAATTTCCGCTGGCTACGTATATTTGATTTTTGATTTTTTTGTAGCGTTATGTTGGTACTCATGTCCCTTACTTATGCTGACAAGGTCGGCCATTTTGAATGTTTAGTTAATTTTTGACAGCTGTTTTGCTTGATGTGTTTTGGCTCGTCTTCGATTTTTGCCTATTCCAAAAAATGGATCAAAGAATCTGTATCAAATTTTGTGTGAAAAACAAAATAAAGTGCGCGGACGCATTTCGAATGTTGACTGTGGCATATGGTGAAGCTACCTTGGACCAAAGCAACGTTTATCCAATGGAAGCTGCCGCATGAGCCAAGACCAAAAAAAGCGCGCCAAGTTCGGTCGAACGTGAAGGTTTTGCTCACAGTTTTCTTCGATTGCAGGGGCGTGGTGCATCATGAGTTCTTGCCACAGGGTATTACGGTCAATAAGGAATATTACCTGCAAGTTATGCGCAATTTGCGCGAAGCAATCCGCCAGAAACGCCCGGATTTGTGGAAGAACAAAAACTGGCTTTTGCACCATGATAACGCCCCTGCTCACACATCGTTGCTTGTGCGCGAATATTTGGCCAAAAACAACACAGTAATGGTGCCGCAGCCACCGTATTCCCCAGACCTGGCCCCCTGTGACTTTTTCCTGTTTCCAAAACTGAAGAGGCCCATGAAAGGACGACGCTACGCCACGATTGAGGAGATAAAGACGGCATCGAAGGAGGAGCTGAACAAGATCACAAAAAATGATTTTTTTAAGTGCTTTGAGGATTGGAAAAAACGTTGGCATAAATGTATTATATCCGAGGGGAATTACTTTAAAGGGGACAAAATAGATATTCATGAATAAATAAATACTTTTTGAAAAAATATAAAATTCGTGATACTTTTTGAACAGACTACGTATACCTTCTTCACCATTCTATCTTCACTCATTCCTTCCATGTGTCTTTCATTAATTTGTTCATAACACTTTTATTCGCACCGCATTCTCTTCTTATATTTGCATTTGATACTCTATCATATACAGATTTATACACATTCGTCTTACAGATCTCATTTTACTGCATTTATTCTTCTTTCATCCTTTTTTTGTCAGTTCCATGCTTCACTTCCATACAATCTTATCCATACAGACCTTAAGTGCATTGAGAATCAATCAGAGTTTAGATCGAGACTCAAAACGCAACTTGTCAAATTATCATTTCCTGACAGGAAGGGCTGATCAACTACGTCAGGTGCAGCCCTCATACTTAATATGTTTATTATTATTGTTATCATTATTTTTTATACATAGTTGGTAAAACGGAGCATCTTCTACAGCGCCCTTGAGATGAGTAATTCATACAAATGGCGCTCTATAAATTATTCAATTTACTATTATTATTATTATTATTATTATAAGGGTTGGCCCAAGAACACCATTTTAAATCAAAACATTATTGGACCACTTTAATAATAAAGTATTGTGATAATAGAAAGTGTATTTCTATTTATTCAAACTTTAAAAATGTTCATTATTTAGGATACGTTTTTTAATTTTTTAAGAGCCCTTCCACGGAAGGGTAATCTTAATCCTCGCTCCGCTAAGTGACACGCGACGAGGGTCCTGGCGACTATCGCCGTCGGAGAAACCGCCGTCACCTGCAAGTCACTCAGTTAAGCGGCATTAATATTCATACATTTATTCTGCGACCTTCATCAGCTATTGTCGGGGGCTCATTAATGATGCACGCCTTTTATACTAGGAAGCCCCTTCCCTTAACTCACCAAGATGTAAAATCTCCCCTTCTATTATACAAATTTCTAGCCTTTGCATATTAAATATAAAATAACTTATTCCGAGAAAGCGATATGTATTTTTAATCTTCGAATTTATTTGCTTCTAGCTCTGATTCTTCTTCTTATAAGTCTAACGATCTGTTGTTGGTTGCATTTTCATCCTTAGAAACCCTCCGGTAGACTGTCTTAAGACTTAAGCTATCTTTGGGATTTCTTCTATATTCGCCTTCATTTGTGTTGTGGATTCATATTTGAATAAATATAGTTATACTATTTATTATTATAAAATTAATTTTAAATTCAATTCCCATGCTCAATATGTTCCCGTTACATCTCCCCTCTCCTCAATCCTAATTATACCCCTTCAAATAAATGTCTGGAATGGTGCATTCTCCAGCTAATGTAAGTCCTGCGTGCATGGGGACGGGCCTAGGGATTGTTTGAGCGAAGCTGACGAAGGGGCGCCGCTGCGTTCTATTACAGCCTCGAGTAAGCGGCGGATAACCTTCTATGTCTTTCTTCTTCTTCTCTGGTTTCAATCCTGGGATTGGTTTGCAGCAATTTCCTCCATTATTCTCTTCCACTTTTCCCTGTCTTGTGCGGCTCTTTTGAGATCTGCATATGATGAGCAGCGCACGTCCACCAACAGGTCCTCCAGGTACTCTCGGCGTGGGCGTCCCCTAGAGTTTGTCCCCTCGATCATACCCTCCATTATGGCATGCAAGAGATCTTCTTGACGTATTACATGGCCGATCCATCTTGCACGCCTTTCGGACAAGGTTCCTGAGCAGGTGCCTTCCTTCTTCGATTCCTTGAAGAACTTCCTCATTCGTGATGTGGTCTCTCCAGGAAATTCCAAAGAGTCTTCTATAGGACCACATCTCAAAAGCCTCTAGTCTCCGCTTATCCTTTCGGATAGGCACCATGTCTCGCAGCCGTACATCAAGACACTCCATACATAGGTCTTGATGAGGAGTATTCTCAGTTTTAGGTCTATATTATTTGATTCTATTATTTTCGACCTTTTATTAAATGCAAGCCTAGCCTGATGTATACGGCTGTCGACCTCGCTCTTAGACCGACCGTCCCATGTTATTTTGCTCCCGAGGTAGACAAACTCCTTGGTGTTCTTTAGTGGAACTCCTGACATCACTACTCTCATCTGATGTTGCGTTTGGCCTACAGTCAGCAGCTTTGTTTTGTCCTTATTTATCTTCATGTTGTAGCTATCTTGAAGAATGTCTTGCAAAGTATCTAAGGCCTCCTGCAGTTCCTCCTCACTTTCAGCAACCATAGCAATATCGTCAGCAAACCTTATCATGTCTATCTTTTGCCCGTGTATCCTTATAAATATATAAATATAAATAATCACTGCATATTACCCTACAACAAATAAATTACAACACAACAAAGGCATTATTTATAATGCCCGGGACATTAAAAAAGTGTGAAATATTGATATAAGAGTTTCATTGTTGAAGTCATTAGATTAAATGTGTTCTGGGGTTCTTTCTTAAATAACTTAACTTCAGTCGCGCGTGGATAGAAGACAGGCCTGGGAAATGCAAGAGCAAAACGGACGAAAAGGCGCCGCTACGTCATATAAGAGTTTTTAGTGTGTGACGGGCTTTTGTTTTATACATATACTAACGAATGAAAATAAGTTCTTGCCCAACTGAAAATTCAAAATCAAACTATTTTTTTATGAACTGATCGATCTTAAATTATAAATTGATGAAAATGTTTCAAACTACATATCTCATCAAACAATGATACAGTAATGACATTCGATTTCAACAGTCTACAAAGACAAGTACCTAATGTTATATTTCGTTTTTTTTTCCGGAGATAAAATAAGAATTGCAGATACGAGAATTCATTTTATTATAACAGTAAAACGGGTACATAAAATAAGAAATTTTCGTACTGTTTTATTATTTTCATATATTCATGAAGCATCGTGACACGTACACATTTGTATAGTTGAATCAACGGTATATTGATTGAGTAAACTAAGATAGCGTTATAAAAAAAAATATAAAAAATAAACTTCTTCTCAAATAATTCCAATAAAGAACAAGTAAAGCAACAATGGTAAGAAAAGCTCTTTTATTATACAGATGGGAGGGCGGAATTAATTCCTTTGGTGGGTCATTTTCATTTGTTCAAAAAATTCCTTCTACGGCTCCCTGGAGATGGATAAAGCAAGCACTTTGTGAAAGACAACCGTTTTCGGGTTAAAATTTTGTTTCCTCACAGAGATCTATACACTCTTCTGTGCCCGCTTCGTAACTAGAATCCTATTGAAAATTTTCCACTTTAAGTTATTTAAGGAGATTTTCTTCGAAGTTTAAAATTACCTTCTTACTATCACAGGAACACGATTTTAAAATTATACAAAAAATAATGTATCCCACTTGCGGTCGTGCCATTTGCGGTCGGAACAATTTTCGTCCCACTTGCGGTCAATCAATATGATACAATGCAAATAAGGTCGGGGTGATCTCACTTGCGGTCAATAAAATAACTATATAAATCGGCAATTCTAAATTACGGATCAAATCATCAGACAAATAAAAAAATAATGGTCAAATCGCCCTCCATGCCATCTTTATTGCGTAGGGTTGGCTTAGCTTAGTTTAGGCTAGGTTAGGTTAAAATTCCTAGCTTGTATTCAAAAACTTATAAATAGATAGATATGTATAATACCTAAGTAAAATATTATTACTTGAATAAATATAACTGAATAAACATTTTTAATATTTTAAATAAACCTATAAGAAATTATCTAAAATAAATTACCGCAAGTGGGGACACTCCTAACATTATTTTCTTTTAATAATATCGATTGACCGCAAGTGGGACAATCATTGTTCTGACCGCAAATGGCCCGACCGCAAGTGGCACTACTTCAATAAAACAACTCTACTTTATGCAAAGAAATCGTTAGAAGTCGTACCTATTTTTTAATTAAAATATTTTACATAAAAGCAGGTACCGTTTTTTTTTTTTATAAATTAAGGCGAAATATTATTATTCGATTCGCGTGTCTCTCAAGAACTTTTAATATTCAAAACTAAATTACCTGAATGTATACCAGACTTAAAATATGTATTATATAAAAAAAATATGATTACTAAAACAACTTTGAATGGGTCTTATTATTTTTTTTATATGATATTTTAAAATATAAATCTATATTAAAGTTGTACTTTTAAACTGTATGTCATAGTGAATAAAACTTCGCCTTGCAATGGAAACAATTGTTTTTGTAATTTATGGTTAACTCAGAAATCATTTTAGTACCCCCTTTTACCATTCAGGATATACTGGATATATTTCAAAATATTCCATAGACAAACATTTGTACGCATGAATACGTATTATATTTAAGCCACACATACTTTACACGTATCCAAATTTTACGGGGGAATTTAAACGATCGTATTTAGTGTCAGGAAAGTCCGATATTCCGGTGGGTTTCCAAACGTTTGCTTGGGGATACATGAGGGATGGGGCGGCTGGGGTATTGTAATGGACAAGGGGGTGCCTACCTGCCCTCCAGCGGTACACGGAAACCCTCCTAGGTAGCGCCACTGTTCCCAATGACCCGACCTCGAAAACAAATTAAAATAAAAATGCCCCCACGACACATTAGATTGCCCAAACTTAAATTCACGGCCTGTGTTAAGTATGTTATATATATATACGAATTGAACGAATAAAACCGTCACTTTAATGTTAAAAAAATTAATAACTTACCGGATTCCATGCTGTCCATAGTATCGTTTTCACCCATTTCTGAAAAAAGTAAAAACACATGTTCAATTGTATCGAAAATAATGGTAAATGTGAATTGTAACATTAATTGCTAAAAAGTTACTGTATCTGTTATATGTATTTTTATTTTATTTCATGTTGAATACCCCTGCTTTTTATAAAATCGACTTAAGGATAGACTTTCACTTTCTATCAAATAAGTCTATTGTTTTAAACATCCTCTTTCTCTTTATAATTCAACTAATACCAAAGATTTCAAATTACATTTAAAAAATATATTATTTCCGTATTTTATTTCCGGACGTAAGTAAACAAATGGGGCTAAACAAAATTTCCTTATTTCGAAGAGAATTTCAAGTCACAAAATTGATTGAAAATTATCATAATTATAGTAATAAACATTCGATAAAACATATGTTTTGTATAAGGTTTAGTAGTTTTAATGGAAGTGACATACCTTTATCAAATTTCATACATTATAAAACAACTTCTATAAATATACGTATTCATTAATACGAGTATTAAGTATTTTATGAAATTTTACGTCATTATTCATGTCTTGATGAATATTGATTCTAACGTCCGTTTTCGAAAATATGTCCTACGGGAGTGACATGTTTAGTGTGAAATTTAATAATATCCTTGCAAAGCCAAACACATATCACTCCATATAAAGAAGGATCACGGGTGATTTATTGAGATCACGATCAGTGTTACTTTGTTTTCTGAAGATAATTTTAATTTTAATTTAATGATTCGAATAAATTGTTATCCCACATTCTACGCATTATTATTAAACAATGTTACATGTAACGTTTTCATTTAAAAAAGTGAAAACTTAACTTTAAAAAGAGTTAAGGCAATCACAGAGGACAGAGTAAAAGTTTCGAGAATATTCCGCCACAAGAACCCGAAAGTTTGCGCTGATTTGAGGGCCGCTGTCCACTTTAGGGCCCCCCGGATCGTGGGGCCCTTGTGGGACCCCTTTCGGAGTGATGGGGCCTCGGGCGCCCCCGAGTATCGGTAAGGGCGATCAAACTGCCCCTAACTGAATCCCATCCCTGGCCAGCCATGAATTGATACAGACTTTATGGGTAAAAGTGCCTGCAGTCGAAAGTCACTCGTTGTAGGTGTGCTATTAAATAACGATTGTAGCTGGTTATATTCCTTTTTACGAAACGTTTCATTTTCATTGTATGCCAACTTAAACAATTTTATAAATAACCTTTAACCATGATTTTTTTCTAGTTGGTGTAACTTTGATCTGTTAGGATATTTTGGCAAAGAAAACAATGATAGGAAAACTATACAAAAAGATAATCAAATGATATTACTAAAATCTCTTGATGGAAGTGTATTTCAAATAGTAATTAAATAAAACGATATTTCTTTAATAACTACTTCCGCTTTAGTCTTTCTTTCGACAGTGACCGGTTTTGCCAAGCTGACTGGCATCGACAGACCGGTGTGTCCCAGTCAAAATATAAAAATAAAAAAATAAACTGATTTTCAAATCGGCAAGTGACACAATTCGGAAGCTTGATTTTGATATGTCACCTTAGAAAAACTTTAGTAAGAAATTGCTTAATAAAATAAATTTAATTGAGGGCTGATCATGACAAAGGTGCCAAGTATTAAAAAAATTAAAAAGAGTTTTTGATCCTAAGTGGTGTTAAAAATAAAGGCCAATAACTATGCAAAGGTTGTTCAAAGTTACTCATGTTACAATAAATAGTTTTTTCTTCTTAATTTCTATCTTTTATATTTAAACCACTAGCACCTAAGCAAAAAAGGGCCATCAATTATTAATAATGAAGGCAATTAATAAATTATTGTAACAGTAACAAAAACATCTCTTTTCTAGAAGTTTTGTTATATTTTATGGGAATGACTTGTTTCACCTTGCCAAGGCATGTGGACATTTAAGAATAACTTAGCATGGTGAAATACATCTTTCCCATAAAATATTTCCTATCTCCTATTAATTATTTAATATGAAGTTTTACATCAGGGAGCGCGGTTATTACCCGTGGCTCTATCCGACTGAATTTTGCAAGGTATGCTAAGCTACTAATCATTGGAGAGAAGGAGGAATATTCACTTTGGAGTTAATTTCTTTCAGCTGATTGGCGGCCATATACAAAACTCGAATGTCCTACTGTAGGTCTTTTTGTCCCTGATAATTACCTTCGTCAAAGACAGCACAGATTTTTTTAATTGCCGCGCTGCAGAACCAACCTGTCAATGGTTATGCCTGTGGGTAGGGCAATATTATAGCTTAATCGGGTCGCTTCGGAGGTCAATATATTTCATGATAGTGTGAGTTGCCCCGGGATGCAATATCAATGCTATGATTCTTTCTAATTCTTAAGCTTATTTTTTTTTATCTCTTTTAAATTCTCATAATGTAATTGCAAACGATCTGGAATTATATGTCGGCAATATTTGTAATTTTTATTAAAAGAAATGAAAAATCATTGTTCAAGAAACAATAAAGGAAATAATTAGCTTTTCTTTAACACACTGAACCATCCATGAATCCATCTTTATGTTCCGGATGGTTATCTTCGACAGCGTCAGCACAGACTGTTTTATCTCCCAGCATGCAGAACCAACCTGCCTCTGGTGATGCCGGTGGGGAGAGCAATTAAACTGCTGAACATGATCGCTTCGGAGATCGATGTCTTTCATATTCGTGAAAGTACGTTCAGAAGACAAATACTCTTGACTTTGGGGAGTATCTTGTATTCCTAATGTCGAACCATCTCTCATGCGTTCCTGGTATTATATATTTATTATGTTTTACCTGTTCTCAATAGATGCCTTAAACTATAATATTAAATATGTTTGTAATGTCTTTTGAGAAAATAAAAATAAACTGATTTAACAGAAGAAAAAAAACTGATTTAACAATTTCTCACTAGTTTTACTTTACAAAGACAATCATATTAATTGTATTTTTGGATCCGATTTGACTAAAGCTGTTTGCGGTCCCCCCGGTCGCCGCGGCGCCCCCTTTAGCCCCGCCCCGCCCCCGCCGCCCGACAATGGGTTTATTGGGACCGCCGCCGCCGCCGCGCTGTCATAAAATATAAATTTTATTTTCTAATGTCCCCCGGGGGAATTGTCAAATGTTTGGTTGGAATCGGAACTGTTCGGATGACTGCCGGCGCCGTTCCCGCGGAGATCGCCTCTTCCGCTAGTGTGGAAATAGATATGCCTCGTAAATAATAAACAAAGTACTTCCTTATCAGTAGCATTTTGCTTCATTCACTATTTTATTTTTTAACACAGACGAATTTTCATCTCGCTTTTCAGCTCTTAGACGAATGTGTGATACTCTGTGTGAGTGTCTAATGAAAATATAAGAAGTGAATGCGGTGCGAATGATGGTATTATGAACAAAATAATGAAAGGATCATTAACCCTCCCTTCCCTATGATGGGTATCTTCTATACGTTGCATCTAAAAACCACCAATATCTCTATGCATATAATAAATACAATGTTAAGATTTTAGGTATTCCTCCATAATACGAGTATATTTACGCAATTATTTAAAAAATAATATTAATAATAATCAGAATTTATCGGGTACATCGGAGTTATTTTGTAAAAATCAAAAACAAATTCGCATATAAACAGCGATTTGAATGCGTCACAGTATATTCGCATCTCACTCTTGCATATCGTGGGTATACTGGCAAAAAACGTTAAGTCGAAAATTGGCAGTTTTGACTTAGTGATGCAGTATTGTAAAGTTTACAATGCTCTACAAATTGGCAAAATACACGAAGTCGAATGAAACAGATTTTTTCTCTAGTTTTAAAAATAAATTTAACGTTAAATCGTACAAAAGGTATTTCATACAGGCTAAAAGCTTCAAAAAACTTAATATTTTTCGAAGAGTCTTGTTGAACATTTTTGTACTGGAAAAAAACGTTAACTCTACTTATTGTCTTCGGCTGAAAAAAATTCCCTCGATTGACTTTTGACAACGACACTTATATGTTTCAAATTTAAAGAAAACTTAAATGTTCGATTTCTCAAAACAGCGATTTTAGACTTAACGTTTTTTGCCAGTATACCCACGATATGTTCTAGCTCAATGTTCTCACTCTCGCCGTCCCGCCGCGCCGGCAGTTGCTTTCGGGCTTGCAACCAGAGCTGACCTATGCCCGTTGCCAGAGCGTTGCCAGATGTTTTTTTTTATGTTTTTAGCAATTAAATCTCAATTATTATAATTTTTGACTTCAATTATAATTATATAAGACTACCCTACAGCGGAACGCCCGTTTTTATTTTAGCACCGTAAGGGAAAGGTTAAGATGGTTTGGACACATGCGGAGATCGCCTCTTCCGCTAGTGTGGAAATAGATATGCCTCGTAAATAATAAACAAAGTACTTCCTTATCAATGGTCTATTGCTACATCACTATTTTATTTTATTACACAAATGAAAATAGCTCTTAGACAAATCTGTGTATGATGGAGTGTGTAATGAAAATATAAGAAGTGAATGCGGTGCGAATGATGGTGTAATGAACAAAATAATGAATAGATCAATAAGGTGGTTAGGACACATGGAAAGAATAAATGAAGAAATAATGCATATGTAAACCATGTAAATGGAACTAGAAATAGAGGAAAACCGAGGAAAACGTGGGAACATCAAATAAATCAAATATTGAATGTCGGCCACGTGAGGAGTCAGAGAAATTGACGCGTGTGCATGACACGATGTATGAATGTTGAGGAAACGATAGAAATATATCAGGAAAGAGAAGTGCGGCAGTCCATTATTTCAGCCTACCCCTTCGGGAAGACGGCGTGATGGCTAGTTAGTTAGTTAGTTAGTTACACAGATCTGTTAATTAGATATAATATCGCACGTTGAAAACAAAAGTGACACTATACAAAAATCTCAATTTTTCAGTACGGTCATTTAAAGTTTTTGTGAGGTCAATAACTTGACTGTGAGTAGAAATATATCTAATGTTGTTGTTTAATATATTAGTTTAGATATTATTCCATCAGAATCTAGTTGATTTTAATTAGGTTAATAAGCAGGCAAAATTTTAAATGACCATACTGAAAAATTGAGATTTTTGTTTAGTGTCACTTTTGTTTTCAACGTGCGATATAACAACTGACATATTTCTCTCGCTTCCTCAAAATTCATACATCGTGTCATGCACACGCGTCGATTTCTGACTCCTCACGTAGCCGACATTCAATATTTGATTTATTAGATCTTGACGCGTTTTGCTTGATCTTCCTCTATTTCTAAATCCATTAACATCGTTAACATATACTTTTTTATCATTATTTTTTCATTCATTTCATCAATTCCATATGTCCAAACCATCTTAATGATCCTTTCATTATTTTGTTCATAACACCACCATTCGCACCGAATTCACTTCTTATATTTTCATTCGACACTCTATCTTACACAGAGTATCCATACATTCGTCTAAGAAATCTCATTTCTACTGCATTCATTCTACTTTCATCTTTTGCCTTTTGCCAGTTCCATGCTTCGCTTCCAAACATAATAAGAACACCAAGGGTCGGTATAAGAACACCATTGTGCCATTTTAACCATTTGGCTTCAAATATAGTTACAATTCCGTGGTTAAAAATACAAAGTGTTTTATAATATATTAATAAATTTTAAAATGTCTAACCACAAAGTGAGTGCGAAAATGAAGAAAATTAAATAAATATTATGTATGTACTCGTATGTATATTGTGATATACACCAAAACATTAAATTTAACACGCAAATAAAGCGTTGGGTTTACACCAAAGCGAATTTTAATATTCATTCAAATTTGAATTCACAACAATGAGATATTCCATTCAGAAATAAACCCAAAAATCTGAAAGAAAATCATGAGTGTTACTAATGATTTTCTAAAAAGCATGGTGAAAATAAATTCTAGTGTGAATATAATTACAAATTATGAAAAAGAAGCAAATTAAATTGTACATATTAATTTAAAATGGTTTTTCTTTTTTTGCGAAAATTCTATCCAAATGTTGAAACGCATAAGACAATATACAATTTCCGTCACCCCCAAATTAGTAGGAAGTACCCAGGTGTCAGATATTCCTCACGCATTAAGGAATAAAAACCTCTTGTCTGATTAGGGCCCCCCGTTCGCCCCCGCCCCCAACAACCTTCTCCCGCGGGGGGACCACGTGATCCCGGGGCCCGCCAATCACGTGGCGGCGTCTAGCGGCGCCGTTCGTCCCCAGAGACGTCATTACAGGACGGATCTCCGGGAATACTCACGTTACCTGACTAAATATTTCACTGAAATATATATACAACAATAATCTCGACCATTCAATGCCCAAAAAAATCAATCTAATATATATTTTTTTACAATTAGATTGCCAAACAATAATTATTAGTTTGTTCACAAAACCATTGCTGTTATAAGCAATGGTTTTGTGAACAAACTAATAATGATTGGTTGGCAATCTAATTGTAAAAAAATATATATTAGATTGATTTTTTTGGGCATTGAATGGTCGAGATTGTTGTTGTATATATATTTCAGTGAAATATTGACTATAGATCATAGTTTCCTTAAAGATTAAACATAACTGCTTGAATTTAAATACTTTCATTATTTTAGAATGTCAGTGCACAATGGTGTTCTTCTACCGACCCATATGTATGGAAGCGAAGCATGGAACTGGAAAAAGGAAGGATGAAAGTAGAATAAATGCAGTAGAAATGAGATCTCTTAGACGAATGTGTAGATACTCTGTATGATAGTGTCGAATGAAAATATAAGAAGTGAATGCGGTGCGAATGATGGTGTTATGAAGAAAATAATGAAATGATCATTAAAATGGTTTGGACATATGGAAAGAATGAACGAAGAAAGAATGGTAAAAAATTATATGTGTATAATGTAAATGGAACCAGAAATAGAGGAAGACCGAGGAAAACGTGGCACGATCAAATAAATCAAATATTGAATGTCGGCCATGTGAGGAGTCGGAGAAATTGACGCGTGTGTATGACACGATGTATGAATGTTGAGGTAGCGAGAAAAATATGTCAGGATATAAAAGTGTGGTACTCCATTATTTTTGCCTACCTCTTCGGGGAGACGACGTGATGGCTATTTAATTAGTTAGTTTTTTAATTCTTTCTGTGCGACAAGTATTTTATCTCGCTTGCACGCTCAGACGGTCTGCGCAATATCTCTTTCCTACTCGAATAAGGAAGTTTTTAATGATTTATTTTAATATTATTAACTGTTTAAATAAAAAAAACAGTTATAGAATATTACAGATGATTTTATTTATTTTGAAATTGTTGCGACAGCTGTTTCGCTAACCGATGTTAGCATCATCATATAGCAAACTCTAGTTGATTGAAACACCTGCAACACCTAATGATGCTAAACATCGGTTTGTGAAACAACTGTCGCGACAATTTCTATAATCAATTGTGATATTCTATAACAGTGTTTTTATTTAAACAGTTAATAATGTTGAAATATCAAAGTGTTTCCGCCAAGGCAATGGATTATCTATTTTAATATTAATTAAGAATGCTAACATTTGTCACTAGTTCGTTCAAAAATATTGTAACAGCCTAATGGTAAAAAAATTCGTTTTACATTTTTATTTACCAAATCAGGACACTGATTGATTATTCATCTTTCAATTGGTTAATCTTTTAACTAATGTGGACGGCAGACTGCTGATAAGTAACACAAATGCTAACGTATGTTTTCCATAAGTTTTATTATATTTTATGAGATTACATGTTTCGTCTTAATGGGGCATTTTTGATTAGTATTATTTAGGAAACAAAAAAAATTGTGCGCAATTTTTATGTATTATCATGAAAAATCCTTCACACACCCATATAACGGAATACTTCGCGCCATGGGACCATAATCTGACAGGGGACGCCCTCACCTGTCCCTGTGCCCCCCTGGCGCCCCCGGGCCCCCCTCCCCCGCCACACCCACTCACAACCCCCTAGGGCAGACCGGAGCGATACAACTGTGGTCCCTCTACCGAGTAACTTATGTAATTATGAAGGGATATTTTGAATTACGGGAAATTTCGTTCTCTTAATTCGCAGATGAGTTCGAATTCTAATGTTTTGTGCCTGTTTTATCTGTGGTAGAAATGTTTTAACTGTTTTTATTATTTTTAAATGTATTTATTCATTCAGCATTTTGTGTTTCTGAAGACACAACTCAAAACTGATTATGACGATTTTTTATGAATTAAAACACTGTTTTTTCCACTTTTGAGTTTATTTTTCGGTTTCGAAGGCTTACATCTTCATCATCGGAAGAACGGTATAAATAATTTAAAAAACAGTTTATATCGTTCCCCCGATGATGAAGGTGAGAAAAATAAACTCAGAAGTGTAAAAGTGTGTTTTATTTCACAAAAAATTCGTCATTGTGTAATTGTACAGTTTTACGACTTATCTAAAAAAAAATATGCACATAATTCCACACTGGGCACATGGAAAGAATGAATGAAGAAAGATTGATAAAAATATATATAAGACGTGACACGATCAAATCTATTAAATGTTAAATGTCGACCACGTGAGGAGTCGGAGAAATCGACGTGCGTGCATGACAGGATATATGAATGCTTAGTAAGCGATAGAAGTATATCATGAAATAACAAAGTGGCGGTCCATTATTTTTGTCTACCCCTTCAGGGAGGTGGCATGTTGGTTAGTTTAAATGTTGGGATGGCAAATTTATTGCATAGACATTGCTTTTTTTCCAGGGTTCAAACGTTATTTAACGTATTCGTCTTAATATATATAATTAATTATAATCATTAAAATAGATGTTAAATTATTAGATTTTGCTACATATTAGTTTTTGTCAGTATAAGTTCAAATAGGGATGATTAAAATATTGCATGTCCAAAATCTATTATGATTCTTGTGAGATCATATGGAGAGAGTGTGTTTTATAAGAGTGATAAGCAATGTGGCAAATATAGTACCAACAGGCAGCCAACCTGCAGGAAGGCCACCCAAAAGGTTGTGAGACATCATCATCATCATCATCATCATCTGTCATCCACTGCTGAATGTAGGCCTCTCCCTAAGCACGCCACCGCCTCCTATCCATTGCCGCTCCCATCCATCCATGTCCAGCAATTCTCTTCAGATCATCGGTCCAGCGGGCAGGGGGGCGTCCAACTCTACGGAATACTGTACGTGGTCTCCACTCCAGAATCCGTCTCCCCCATCGGCGGTTCTCCGACAGATATGACCAGCCCACCGCCACTTCAGCCCGCCTATCCGTGAAACATCTACATCCCAGAAATAGATTCCGAAATATAACGGGGTACAGACATTAATATAGCAAAAGAAGAAGAAGAAGAAGCATATCCATGTTGATAGTACTACCATTGTAAAAAATATGAACATACGTATTTCTGTACTTTATATTTAACGATTTTCTTGAGCAGTACGACAGTTCCTCTGAAAACCTCTGGCCTTTCTACGTATACATTACGCAGCGGCAGTCATTAGTGTTGGTGTGCTGTCGTGAATCAATGGACCATTTATGATGATGCTTCATCCTCTTTACAGAAACAATATGATTATTTTATATCGCATCCCACGTTAAACGTGTGTTGTGAATTATAAAACAATAAAGCATATTCTTCCATCACTACTTGTCCTCGTACATCGTTGTGTTTTTATTCGCATTAAATATTCTAGAAAACATTACATCTCTAAAATTTATGGTATTTTTATAAATAAACGAAATAAGTTGAAGGTGACATAACTGTGTTTCCAGAAATGTCTCCGCGCGGAACTCATAAAGTTTTGGTCCGTGACAGAAATCGAATGGGATTTTTACTTTTGTTCCTCGAAGGTACCATTGACGAAATATTATTGACAACGGTAGGCATTTTGATCTCGCGGTACTCGGGTACCACCTCGGCGGCCCAGGGGGGCCAACTTGCTAAATTTTATTGTTATTATATGTTCTTATACGTTTTTTTATTAGAGTTTCTGTATTATTATAAAATTTGCACTTGTAAATAGTGAGAAATATCGTAGAAAGATTTAATATCAAATTTTGATAAAATAAGAGCATAACAAACTTGACTAAAAAAAAATGTTTTTCTTCTATGTTCGAAATACTTTGTGTTGTAGATGTTTTATTTGTATTTTTCTATTTTATATACTTTGTACATAAAATACTAACATTAAAAAATATATTAATTACATATCAGACATGTTTCGGACAACCAGTCCTTCTCCAGTGAAACATATTATAAAGATACATATTTAAAATTGTTTCAAAATATATATTTTAAATATGTGTCATTATAATACGTATCACTGAAGAAGGGCCGGTTGTCCGAATCATGTCTGAAATGTAATTTTTTTTTTAAAGTTAGTGTTGTATTTACAAAGTTACCTGTATAAAAATGACAAAAAAATATTATTTACGTACACATAAAAAAACGCTTTCGTATTTTTATTTTTAATACGTTGTTTATCTAGCATATTACCATTATTTTTTCTACCAAAATAATTTATTTTAAAAAACATTCTTCTAGGACATAAAATCATTTTGGACATATATTTTTAAAGAAAGCCCGCATTTAAAAAATAATTTCAAACTATTAAAAGGTGATTCTTAAGAATTAAAACACTGTTTTTTCCACTCACGAGTTTATTTTGCTCGACATGTTTCGAAGGCTATACAGCTACATCATCGTGAGAACGATATAAATAAAGTGTGAAACAAATAGAAATAGTGTTTTATAAAAAAAATCATGTTTATGGAATTCCGCAGTTTATAAAAAAACACCTTAAATTTATCAAAAATCATTAAAAGATATATTGAAAACTATATGAAAACCATAAATACTAATTGAGTTTCTCATTCTGTGGAATGTTAACGTAAAACGAAGAGAATTATTTTTGGAATTTATTTAGCTACCTAATTTATATAATTCGTAAAAAATTCACATCTCATGGATTCAATTAAATTTAATCGTAAATTAATAGTTAAATACCAGTTCAAATTTCGCATCACCATTCCTCTTGTGGTTGTCTCCCCACCCCCTCTCGACACTGTACAGTGTGCGTTTATGTCCGGGCAGAGCGCCCTGTCCCGCGGGATCTCATTACCCTCAAACACCCCCTCATGTCTCCACCACCTCCTCCATGTCTCCAGACGCTGTCCATAAAACCTTGGTGCGCCTTCACCTAGATGGCATTTTGTACTATGACACTTTTAAGATATGTACAGAAAATCTATGATAACCTCATGAAAATATACAGCTGATAAAGAAAATCAATTCATACTATATGTATGCATGTAAAATCCAAGTCTAAATTTGTTACTGGTGTTACAGTATACAAATCATTTCAATGTTATTGAAATGATTTGTATACTGTAGAATGTGCGATTAGTATTATAATTAAGTACTCCAAATAAAACTTTATTTCAAATTAAATCTTGGTATTACTTTTAAAATACAAGATTCAGCTATACTTATTTATATACATGATGGTAGGTATGATAAAAACACAATAGAAAATGCCAATAAATCAACTTTTATGAAATTTTTATTTTCATGCATAGCTTTTTAGAAATACGTAAATTCAAAACTTTTTTTTTATATTTTGTGTATATGGCAAAAATTCCATTATTACAACAAAATAAATTTAAAAAAAATAATAATAATTTTAATAAAAAATGTCTCTAGTTTCGGCAGCTCGCTGCTATCTTCTAGTCTGGCGAAACTGGTCGAAGCCATAAAATCAAGTGGAATCAAACTAAATTAATCTAAAATTATAATTTAGATTATAAAATATTTTTTTATTAAAATTCATTTAATTTAATTATTACATAGATCTTCTTCCAAGATATTTCAAAGAACTACATTAATAAATTTAAAATATAAAAAATAAAATTAATCGAAATGTTTTCAAATAAGTTTAAGAACCCGAATATCTTTCAAAGGTAGTTTATATACATATGATATATGGTAAACTTGGTTTAAGGGAAAACAAAAATTACAAATATTTTGAATTTATAGATATAAAAGTATAAAACACTTGGTATTTAACCACGGTATGGTTATTATAATTGATGCCTCAATTATATTATATTAACCATACCGTGCTTAAATTGAAAGAGATTTATTATTTAATATCTATAGGTTTAAAATATCTAACAATTAAGTAGGTGCATCGTAAGAAAATTTTTAAATATAATAATCAATACGAATGAAAACGTCAGTTTTCTAAGAGTTTTATTATATTTTATGGGAATGACATGTTTTGCCCTTCTAAGGCATTATCAAATGTTTGTTAATTTGATAATGCCTTAGAAGGGCGAAATATGTCATTCCCATAAAATATAATAAAACTTCTAGAAAACTGACGTTTCATTCGTATTAATTACTTTATTTGGGACTTTACATAATTGTTCAAGAAACAATAAATTAAAATATAATATTTTTAACGAAGTTTTACGATATTTTTATAATGTTACGAAAGTTCGTGGATAGAGTCGTTGAAATACAATACTTGTGTTTGTACCTAATACAATAGAAAACCTAATTTTGTAACAATAAGTAAATTAAATATTATCATTTCCAAATTAATTGAATACTATCTCGTACCCAAAAAACAACCGTGAAATTTGGGAGATGTAACAAAATCACCAAAAAATCTTTTCTTACGGCACAAGTGTAGATTTTTCGCCATCTCTGGGGTGTCCTGTATTGAAAAAATATTAATAATTTAGCAGGCTGCGGGGAGCAGTTGCGTGCGAGAGGGACAGGTGCGTGGGGAGGGCGGGCCGGGAGGGAGACGGGCGGGGGCCCCGCTAGAGTGTGTAGAGCGATTCACACACTTTTCTCTTAAATCATACGGAGTCTGGTAAAGAAAACAGTTGTTAGGTGCGGGCGGCGAACTTCGCTGATAAAACAACTGCCAAGTGTTCCTAGAAAACTTTTTATGAGAGATTGGTAATGAACTGTGTACACGCGTACGGCTGTACAACGTACAGATATACGAGTATACTTGGAGTATTTAAGTACCTGCGTAGGTACTGAAATTAACACTACTATCAAAAGTGCTGGAGAAGGGACAATATTTGCTCTGAATTAATACAGTATTCTTATATATTGCAGAATATGAATCATTCTAGATGTTATTTTTGCTAAAGAGTCGATAAAACAACTGCCAAGTGTTCCTAGAAAACTTTTTATGAGAGATAGGTAATGAACTGTGTACACGCGTACGGCTGTACAACGTACAGATATACGAGTATACTTGGAGTATTTAAGTACCTGCGTAGGTACTGAAATTAACACTACTATCAAAAGTGCTGGAGAAGGGACAATATTTGCTCTGAATTAATACAGTATTCTTATATATTGCAGAATATGAATCATTCTAGATGTTATTTTTGCTAAAGAGTCGATAAAACAACTGCCAAGTGTTCCTTGAAAACTTTTTATGAGAGATAGGTAATGAACTGTGTACACGCGTACGGCTGTACAACCTACAGATGTACGAGTATACTTGGAGTATTTAAGTACCTGCGTAGGTACTGAAATTAACACTACTATCAAAAGTGCTGGAGAAGGGACAATATTTGCATTGCCTTAATACATTCTTCATATATATTGTACAATATGAATCATTCTAGATGTTCTTTTTCACTCCTTTTGTTTGAAAGTGAAGCATGAAAGTAATAGCAATGAGATCTCTTAGACGAATGTGTGAAATCTGTGTATAATAGAGAAAAATGAAAATGCGGGGTGAATGAAAGTGTTATAAACAAAATAATGAAATGAACATTTAGATGATTTGGACACATGGAAAGAATGAATGAAGAAAGATAGGTAAAAAAGTATTCCTGGCTGGAATTACACATATTTTTATGAATTTATGAAATATGTTTTCCTTGTTTACAACAGGTTGTTTGAGCCCAATTACTGTATAAAATTTATTTTAGCTATTGATTATCATGACATGAGTTATTTAATATGGAGTTTTACATCATTGTTCAAGAAACAATAAATAAGCTAAAACTGTTTTCTGTTCCATATGTCATGTATTATGAGTGGCATCTTTAGGGTGATGCTTGAACTACAATTTATTATTCAATCATTACGCACTTTTGCACAGTTATTGATCTTTATTTTTAAGACCTAATGACATCAAAAACTATTTATTGACTTTATGTATACTTGACACCTTTGTAATGTCTAGCCTTCATTTGTTCAACTCGCATTAGTATTCAAATTAACACATTGTTGCACCCATACACATGAAATTTAATCCAATAAATTAATTAATATTGAACTTTAATTGTATTTGTTTAATTGGGTGTATTTATATACTTGAATATAGCAATAGCGAAGCGTTGCCGGGTCAGCTAGTTTGATATAACTTTTAGCATAGGACTTTAATATACTTATTTGTTTACTCTTGATCGCTCTTAGGCGACTTCAGTCGCCCACTTGTGAGCAATATTAACTACTTTGGAAATCAGCGCTCTAAAAATATATTATGGTTGTCGTAAGCGACGGAGAAATATGACTATTGTGGAAAATACAAAATGATTTATTGTATGTAATTGTAACACAATTTAATCTCGATGTTTCGAAATTGTTAGCTCATTACCACCGATTCGAATATCTTCGTACTTAAAGTTACTCTACACGTCTACCAGTCTTGTAAGGTTTGAACAGGTACTCGTATATACTCCGACGAACAGGAAGGAGTTCGCGAGGAGGGTGTCGGTCTGCCATAAGTAATTCACGGGAACAATCCGTGTAATGAGCTGTCAACCTGCGCGCTACCGATACCAGAAACGGGAAATGTAGAATTCAAGAATGCATCTAACTTTAAGTATGCCTTTAGCCTTAACATTAAGAATAAGTTTAATTTGTTCCAAACTTTTTTGACTTATTTTCAGTTATATCTGCTTTTGATTTGAAACAAAATACTTGTCAAATAACATCAACAAAACAGAACTTTTAAATTATAAATCTCTGTTTATGTAACACAATTTTTATTTTTTATTGCGACAGCTGTTTCGTCATTCTATGTTGATATCATTCGGTGTTACAATAATTTATCAACTGTTCAAATTTATTTTTCGTGATTTACATACAATACACGTAAAGGTTCGAAATATATATTTTAACAGTTTATAAATATTTGTGACACCCGATGATGTCAACAAAGGTTGACAAAACAGCTGTCGCAAAAAAATTGTGATACATAAACAGAGTTTCATAATTTTACAGTTAATAATGTTGAAATATCAAAGTGTTTCGGCCAAAACAATGGATTATTAAACAAATTGAATATTTAATTATGGAATAACAAAATCAGATTGTAAAATATACATGAACATATCTTGATTGATTGTACCAATAAATCTATTGATTAATGTCTGTTGATGTTCTGATTATTTATACATATGTATTAAATTAGCAACACTAAAGAATGTTGAATAAGATAATTGTTTGTGCTGTATAACTTAAATCCAATACACATATCCATCAATTATGTGGCACTCAACTCAGTATAAAACTCAATATACCCACCCGAAATCTAAGGCAAATTGAACTTTTCACAGAAATCTGTATAAAACAATTATAGATATAATAGACCTATACATAGAATGACTCGACTTGTAAACTCTTGTTAGATTGTTATTATTTTGGAATAAATCTAAATTATTTGCTGTATAAACTTAGAAAGTGTCAATCTCTACCAAACCCATAATTTCTATAAACCAATTCAAGTTTATACAATTTGTTTTCACTACATGTACCTTGTACCCTACCACATTAAAATAAAATATGTCACCAGATAATTGTTTACCGTGTTCATATTACTCTAGTACATTTATTTATTAATCCTTCCTTCTTTAATTATTTAAATAATCTTAACTTTAATACTGTTCACCGTCTAAACTTGTCTCAGGCTTAGTTTTTATTGTTACTGTATTAAAATGTTTGTAGATTTATGTCAATTATCTGTGTCAACAAAAAATGTAACTGAATTAATTCCGTCAATAACAAAATAAATAAATTATCTCTCTTAAATTATGTATTCTAAGTATTTTAAATTAAATAAAAAAATGTTATCTCATGTCTAAATGGGTTCATTGGGTTCAGAGTACATGTAGCTCATTCAGTTCGGGCAACATTCCCGAAGAATTCCACAACCCTCAGCTGTGAAGATATTTGTAAGTTTGAAACAATGATACCGAACTTGGGATCAGTTGTTCACGCTACATTCTTGCTCAAGATATTTGGATCATCTTCGAAGCTGTTTTGAGGAATTTTAGCCATCCGTAAGGGCCATTTAACCATCGGTTATGCCTGATTCGTAAATACCACCTTAATAACGTGAAATAAGATTATATATAGAAGGTGTATTTTTTGGTAAATAGTGCATGAAAATTTAAATTTAAAAAAGTATTATCCAGTAACCGACACGCATTTTCAATACTTTTTACTGCACACAATTAATTTCGAAATATCCCTATAAGTGAACTAGTTTAGCTAAAGTTACCAGTTTAGAAAAAAAATAAATGTGTTTGATAAAGTTAAGGCGTTAACATTGTAAACTTACGAGAACACGAGACGGTTTTTTAAATGTAATACATTAAAACACAGTTTTTTGCACTTTTGAGTTTATTAATCTCGACATGTTTCGAAGATTTTAGACTTTCATCATCGGAAGAACAACATAAAACTTTTTTATTTCGTTCTCCTGGTGATTGTAGTGTTTCTTCTTCTTAGTCATATTCTTCATGACTGGAGATCATATCAATCCCTTGAACCATCCACCATGGCTCGTCATGCTCTCCTGCCACCGGTCAGTCCCCTACCAGCAGCTGTTGAGCAGCCAGTCAGCGCCCCGATTTGATCGAATCAGCGACTCGGTGGCTGTCCTTGTGGTCGCTTCCTCACCATTTTTTCCATTATAATTATTATTTTGAAGGTGTAAAATTATTCAAATGTGGAAAACACAGTATTTCAAATCACAAAGAAAAATTAACTCAAATGTGGAAAACACAGTGTTTCAAATCGTAAAAAATACGATAGCACTCGTAAAATAATCTATATTTATTGTAAAAGTGTGAGGTAGCAGAGATTTTAATACATATTATATTTTATAAATAATTTGGACACATGGATAGAATGAATCAATAAATAATGGTAAAAGAGTATATTTTGACGATGTAAATGAACTAGAAATAGAGGAAGACTGAGGAAAATGTGGCACGATCAAATAAATCAAATATTGAATGTCGGCCATGGCACGATGCATGTATTTTCAATATGTTTTATTGCACATGTAGCGAGGAAAGTATGCCAGGAAAGAAAATAGTGGCAGTCCATTCAAAGATGATTAGTTAGTAAGTTATGTAGTTAGTCAAAGTTTACATGAATAAATGTCGTTTTAACTGCTTTTAATCATTTTGAATTATGTTCCATCAAAAAAAGTACACAGAAATGAAAACTCTCCGATCCGTTGCGGGCTCCTAAGAACCACAGAAATTAAGACTCTCCGATCCTTTGCCTGAACGACACTCCGAGACAGAATAAGAACTTCTGAAATAAGAAAGATCTGCAATGTAGAAGATGTCGAGCGATGGGGAAGACTGAGAAGATGCTACTGGAGAGATCATGTGAAAAGAGCATGTTCTGAAAGAGTGAACACTGCAGGACGACCACCTAAATGATGGCGAGACAGTTGGACAACTGCATCCCAGAAATAGGCTCCGAGAAATAACGTAACACAGTCCTAAATAAAGCAGAATAAGAAGAAGAAGAAGAAGAATTATATTCCACAATACGTATTTTGTTATTTTTACTGTAAAATAATTAATATTTATGAATTAATATGTATTTGTGTAAAATGTTACAGTCTCGATCGTGCTTATTTTACGGTCACAGCCACAACAATACAACAACATAGCGATCGGAATAATTGAGGAACACATTCCGATGCTGTCCGGGTAAGGTTTAGCGATCTTGTAACTGCGGCAGACACTTAGACATTCTTGGTATGCGGGATTGAGAGCTTCGGAGGAGGGACGGGATGTACGGGAAATATTCTAATTAGGGGTACATTCCAACTATGTGTACCTTGTAGAATACATACCGAGACAGTACTTTCTAGAACCTACAGATCGCAGTGTCTAAAAATATAAAGGATAATTTAACCCCACAAAAACACCCCGATAAGAAATATTTTAAACTACATACGAATTGAGGTGGCATAATATTCCAAAATATTAATTATTATTTTATCTTTATCCTAAAGTTAATTCCAAAAAAACAAAACTGGAGATTTATTTACAGTTACAGCATTTTATTATTGTTATAACGAATCAGAGTTGTAATACACATAATAAGAGTGTTGTTGGTAGATTTAAAAAAATGAAATTAAAAGTTATTCTCGTAGTAATCTATATACAATAATAAAACATTTTTGCCTTCAATAGATATCATAATAATTTAGGAAAGAACTACACATTTTTTCAGATTTTTTTATTTAATTTGATAGCGAATTACGTTATACCTGTATACGTTCATTAGGTTTATAAAACTAATATATGTATATTTTTTCGTCATAATTAACACAATCATAATACTATCCAGAGAGTGTATTTTTTTTCTTCAAAATGGTATATGTATTTGAAAAACATCTCAACTAACTTTTTTAATAAGTTTTATTTCATATTTTGGAAAATAAGGTCATTGAAGTACATGATAAGAAAAATACAATATTATTTTTCTTATGTTATGTGAATCATTAATTTATATATTTTGTACAAAGGCTCTCAACTTTTCCAAATGCTTTATATAACCCATTGCTTTATCATAAAAATTATGTAAGAGACTCTTGGATATATAGTTTTATGAACTATTAAAACTTAAAACAATTATTGGGCATGGTATTTAATGATATTAATGATCAAATTATCGCGGCACAGTCCAAATCAAAACTCGAATGTTATCAAGAAAGAGTAGAAGAATATTTTGAATACAAGAGAGCGAGATGGGAATACTTGGATTATCTCAGAAATTTATTCGAAATGCACACGATGCACATGCCCGAGAACGTTTCAGGATTTTTTTTTTGTTTGAATTATTGTTGTATGATAAATGTGTATATAATAAAAGGATAATAATTTGGTATTGTTTATTGTGAATTTTTTTTTTAAAAGTGTGAAAAAAAAAATTACATAAAATTTTCAAACTTACTACTGATTACGATTGTATAGTGAAATCTTTACTTCCATGAAGTTTCCAATCTATTATTCTATGAGTTAACCAAATTAAAATAATTCCAACAACTTAAATCAACGAAAGTGATTGTTTATTGTGAATTTTTTTTTTAAAAGTGTGAAAAAAAAAGATTTACATAAAATTTTCAAACTTACTACTGAAAACGATTGTACAGTGAAATCTTTACTTCCATGAAGTTTCCAATCTATTATTCTATGACTTAACCAAATTAAAATAATTCCAAGAACTTAAATGAATGAAAGTGAGATCACGTAAAGAGTTGAATTTTCCCTCGCCAGGCGGCGCGCGGCGGTTCCCGCGCAGACAGCGCGCGCCGTCCGGCGGCGCGGGGGCGCGGGCGAGGAGAGATATTAAATATTTCCCGCGAGAATCCACTGCTAAGACAGAGAGGAGATAGATTTCCCGCGGGGCCCCGTTAATTTTCTGCCGCCTTGAGCATAGTGCACCCCTGGGCGCCCTACCTCCGCGCAGGTACTCCCGCCAGCCGAGGTGTTATTACCGGCTAAGCGAAGACACACACCGCGCGAACGAACATTTTTGAATATTACAAGAACTGTATTCGCACATGTGCTTACCCCTTTAATCGACCTTGTTTGAATAAGGAATTTCGTTTCCTTTTCTTTGACTATGTAAACTCATCTCGGGTCCAATGGAATTACCGACACGGCTGCTGCATTAAGTGGTTAAACAAACTGAATCCAGGTAACTAACCATCACGCTGCTTCGCCAAAAAGGTAAGCAGAGAAGATTTACAACTACATTCTAAAATAATAATATATTTATCATTAACCATTCTATGCAAACTTCATGTCATTAGAATCAAAAATCATTTATTTACTAGGTTATCAACGGAATAAATTCAAATACATGTTTTTAAATACAGAGAGATTACCTAAATCTATAAACATTTAGAGAGTAACGGTAAAAAATAAGCCTAAATCGAGTCTGTGATGAGTCTTAAGAATACAGGTAATTAACCATTATATGCAAACTTCACGTCATTAGAATCAAAATTTATTTATTTATTTTGTTATAAACGGAATAAATTCAAATACATTTTTTTTAATACAGACAGATTACATAAATCTATAATCATTTAAAGAGCAACGGTAAAAAATAAGCCTAAATCGAGTATGTGATGAGTCTTAAGAATACAGGTATTAGGTTGTAAATGAATGAAGGATACTATTAAATTTAAGATATGAAGATTATTAACGGGAGAAGTACAATTATAAAATTAAGACTTCAGGTATATAGATTAATATTTGAACTTAAAAATGATAACAAAGAACTTATTCAAAAGACATAGAAACAGGTACACATGAAGGTTCGAAAAATCACGAAAATTAATTTTAATAAATAATGTACTTTGCAAGTCGTTTGGAGTTTGCAAGTCTAGTCATTCTCGGTATAGGTGCATTATATCCATAGTTGGTTTTATGTAGATTTTTTGCGAAATGTTTAAAATTCCTTAGATTTCGGGTGGGTATATTGAATTTTATACTTTCGAGAAGACAGGGTGCATCAAAGTGTGAGTTTATAATTTTGAAAAAGGAGATTAGAGAATATCTACAAAGTTGTATACACAAACAGGATTCAAATAACCTGCTGTTTACAAATGTACTGCAATACTTTGGTCACGTAATAAGAAGGGGAAAATACCAACTCCTAAAGCTGATGATTGAGGAGAAAATACCAGGAAAAAGTGGACCAGGTCAGAGAAGAATCTCTTGGCTTCACAATTTAAGACAATGGATCAGAAGTAGCACCATATCGCTGTTCAACAACAAGGTGGAAATAGCCCTGATGATCGCCAACCTTAGCAGAGGAGACGGCACTTAGAAAAAAAGAATATATAAATATGGAAAGCAACGGAAAACTACCACATTAAAAATGTCCAAGTAGCATCCCAAGAATCAGCAAAAATTATTTAAAAACTTTGCTACAAACCTAGGATTAAAATTTTAAAAAAACAATATACTCGTATGGAAATATTCTTTCAGCTATCCATTTTCAGCCTCCTAAACATGTTCGATTTGTTAAATTTGATTGATATTTCGTTTCTTTACCATGAAATCTGTGACTGAATATGCTCCATCGAATTCTACAAAATTTTATCTTAAACAATCATAACTTATAGAAACTTATTTCAAATTACTGTATTCAATGAATCTTCATAACGTTTTTTAATGGTTTTCACTCATCCAATATCCAATAATAATGCTTAGAAAAAATCTACATAAAGATGGCGAATGTACGAAGTGACTTCACACTCCATCAAAACATTTTTAATTGTTACAACGTTACTTAAGTAATAGGTATTCGAGATAGGTGTTGTAAAATAAAAATTAATTAATACGAATGAAAACTTCTGTTTTCTAAAAGTTTAGTTACAATATATTGGAATCAAATGTTTTGCCTTACTAAGATATTATCAAATGTCTTTTTAAAATTATATTTTGTAACTCTATCAACATTTGATAATGATGTAGCAAAGCAAAATACAAGTATGTCATGCAATATAAAAAAATACTTCTAAAAAAAAAGACCCTTTCATAAGCCACCCATTTAATGCGGAGTTTTACATCATCGTACATGAAACAAAAAATTCAATAAATAGTGTTTCTTGCATGCTTGACACGACGTATGAATGTAGAGGAATGGAAAATTGTATGTCAGAAAATAATAGCAAGGCGGTCATTTATATCTGCTTATCCCTTCGGAGAGACGGCTTAACGGTTAGTATGTTATTTGAGTATTTATTTTAAATCATTCCATAACGTACACTATGTATAATAAAAAAATACTCTCAGATGTTCCCTATTTAAAAATTAAAGAAAACATCGCACACACGCATTAAAGGTTTTGTTGGTAAAATTTTCCCACAGGACCGGCTTTCCGCAGCGCCCGGGGTGGGGGCGGGGGCAGTGTTGGGAATATTCCGTTGCCATGGCGACCGGCGGGGGCTAGGTCCCTGGGGCCCTCTGCGATGTGATTAATGCGGCGCCCCCGCGGGACCCCGCCCGCCCCCGCCCCCCGCCTGCCCCGGGGGGCCCGCGCGAATACCGTATCCAGGGCACGGCCGTGATTGCGAGGAAAATATGCCGGAGAACGTGGAAATAGCGGGAGCACGGCCACGTGACCGCGCCAGTAATTGGCGACCGCAGACTAAATTAAAGCACTCTTCATTCGAATTACTAAGCGAATAACAAACAAAATTTATTTAATATTTCCCTTATTCCAGCACCTGCCTCAATTTTTTTTTGTATCGAACTTAAAGAGCTCTTAGGTAGGTACCTAACATAGATAAAACAAAACATAAACATAGACAGTTTTATTACTTTTTATGGGAAACATTTTTTGTCTTGCTACGGCATTATCAAGAGTTTGATATTTCTTTAGGAAAGCCAGACTAAATTAAAATATTTATCATTCGAATTGTTAAGCGAATAACAAACAAATTTTATATAATATATTGAATAAAATAATAATAGAAATTTGTATTAACACCACTCTTTTTTGGTTACACCAACCGGTATCGCTCCCGCCGGAGCTTCGTCAGGGTGAGAGAATGCACCTCACCCTGACCCATTCTCTCACCCTGACGAAGATCCGGCGGGAGTGAAACCGGTTAGTGTAACCAAATAAAAGTGGTGTTAATACAAATTACTAAAAGTGTATTATTATTTTATTAATAATGTCACACCATAAATTAAGTGTTTCATACGAAAGTTTATAATAAATTGGTTAATCCATCGAATAAGTCTTTTTTTTTGTATAATAACTTAAATAGTTCTTATGTAGGTACTTAGATTAACCAAAACATGACCATAGATAGTTAATATCTATGCAAACGTAGTTTTATTATAATACATTTTATGAGAATTACATATTTTGCCTAGCTAAGACATTATCAAATGCTTGAAAGTGTTTTTACAAGGTCACACACGTCACTCATATAAAATAAAATTAAACCTCCAGAGATGAGCGATTTTCATTAAAATTAATAATTTAATGTGGAATTTTACTTTATTGTTCTAAAAACAATTAATATGCATAAGAACACATATTTTTCTTATTTAAAAAATTAAATGATGTCTACTATCCATTAAAACTCAGTTTTTGTATCATACTTAGTCACAAAACATTTTTGTCATTTTAGCAAACAAATTGGGAAGCTACTGAGATAAATTGTGACGTCAAATTAATTTCTGGTACCTTCGATTGAATAATATAATTTTATAATTCTCGTATTACTACGGGTAAAAGTCGATTAATTTTGATGCTAAACAAATGCATTGAATCTTTTTGTATTCACGATTTTAATTTATGACGTATACGTTATGATTGATAATTTTTTTTTTTAAATACTCTTTAAAATGGAGTCATTAAAAATTTTAAATCCCAAAGGTTTAATGAAAAATTCAGTCTGCACTTTTAAAACAGGAGTACCTATCGATGGTAGTTTCCGACAGTTTTAGTATCGGAGAAGTCTCTGGAGATGACGTATTTAAAATATTAGCTCACGTTTTAGAGGCATGAAAAGGACATCACCTTTAGAGAAAGCTACGCCTCTCGGTTTGGAATACGTGTATATTGTGAATAGGTGCTGAAAAGCTGCGAGTGCTATAGTGGTTGATATGACGACGTCTCTTGGGTCTGTATATGCTGAAACGTTCATTATTTTATCTATGAAAAATTCTTGGTGTGAGATATTAAAACAAACGTCAAAATATTTGTTATATTTTATATGCATACGTAAATACAGTCATCAATAAAATATAAATTAATAAATAAATATTATAATAAAATATAAATAAATAAAATAATTTATTTTTCGAAGGGATTACATGCTTTCAAAATATGAGTTTATTTCCACTGTTTAAAAAACAAAAACAAACCATCACGTCGTTTCCCCGCAGGGGTAGGCAGAGAGAATGGACCGCCACACTACTCTATCCTGGCAAACCTCTCCAGCTTCCTCCACTTTCATACAACGAGTCATACACGCACGCCGATTCCTCCGACTTCTAACATGACCAACCTTTAAAATTTGATTAATTTGGTCATGCCATGTTTTCCTCGGTCTGCCTCGACTTCGTACCCCATTTACATCATTAACGTATACTTTCTTAACCATTCTTTCTCCATCCATGCGTTCCATATGTCCGAACCAACGCAGCGATCCTTTCATAATTTTGTTTCATAAGTTTCATAACCTTTCATAAGTTTGTTCATCCACTGTTTATTAATTAATATATTAATTTTACACAAATGGGGGAAAAAAATCGAAGTGTATTTAAAAGAGAAACTTACCCGCTGTTTTATACACTTTATATTTAAAATATTTTGCAAACTAATAATATTATAAACCATATATTTTGATGGTGTTCTCATCTATCCTCGGCTATAAATATAACAATTTTCTCTCATGATATAATTCTTTTAATTTAAATTTACACCTGCGGATGGAAGAGGTCACCCTTGATACATGGAGTGTATAATATTTGTTTTTTTTTGTAAAACATAAGTATGTTTAAAAATCTCCTTCCAAATTTATATTTCAATTGCACGGTGTTAACCCCTTCCACCTTCAATAAAACATTCAAGTTATTATTGGTAACGCGTTTGGGCATAAAAAGTTAAAACAAAAATGACAATTACAAAATCAAAGTGACGGATGTGTGATTGTACATTGAGAAATCGGCACTAGAAAAATATTAGAAGGCTAGTTAATGCGAGTGTATATAAATTAACCGATGTTTCTTTTTTAACTTTGTACACAACACCAACTTTACTAAAAAATCCTTTTTTTTTTAATTTTCGGTTACAGAAGCCCTTCATCAGTTATATTAATATAACAAATATATGTTTTTTTAAATTTCATGAATGTGGTGATTTTTGACAGATAAAAAAAAACAAAACAAAGTTATGGCGAAAATGAAGAAATATATCAATTATGTTAAACAAAGGAGAACCAAGAATTACATCAAAGGAATTGATTTATAATTATTGGAAAAACGTGGACGCATGACACATTGTATAATTGTGAAAAAGGTTTGAGAATTTCAATTTCAATAGAAGGGTGCGGCAGTCTATTTACTATGTCTTCAACACCAAGAAAACGGCAAGACTTTTATTTTGTTAATAAGACAAAAATATTAATGATTTCAAAAGAAATCAATTGATGTACGAGTATGGCTGAACTACGAATTTCAAAATTTGCATTTGTACACGCAAAATGTTTATATGAAGCAAAAAAACTTTTAATTGCGGAATATAAATAAGCGAATTATATCTTAATACGAGTATATATAATTCTTCTGTACGGGAGTATGTAGTTGAACTCCTCCTAAACGGCTGGGCCGAATTCGATGAAGTTTTTGTGTGTGTTTGAGTGGGTCCCTGGATGGTTTAGATTCACAGTTGGACCAGGTAGGTGGCGGTATGTTCTGGTTCGAGGAAAACAAAATATTTTCGTTCGGGCAGGACAACATCTGTCCGGTCCGCTAGTAATGTATAAAACATCGAAGTCCTAGAAATCGCGAGAACCAATTTATAAAATATATGGAAAAAGTTTTATATTCCAAGTTTAATTATTTTTTATATTAGTTACATGTCTGGTCTTGTTGGAATATAGTTAAATGTGATGAACAGTGAGTTACGTATCATTTTATGCACAAAAGTAAGACGAAACATATCGCTCCTATAAATCATATTTTGTAGAAAACAGACGTTTTCATCGATGGAGTTTTACACAATCGTGCAAGAAACAATAAATAAAAGTGATAACACTATATCAAAAGAACATCCTAAAATATTTAGTTAACGAATGGTTGACTCCGAAACAATACTAAATGGAGAGGTCTATGATAATAGAAAATCATTCTTACAAGTGAGTGCGTCAACGTTTGTTATCTCTGAAGATACTATAAGTTGAACTAAATGTATATTTAAAATATTTTCTATGTCTTCTGTATTCGCCATAACTTTGTTTTGTGGATAATTAATGTTTCTTTTTTATGTACTTTGTAGACAACAAACACTTTATTTAAAAAAAAATTAAAACCAGCATTTAGAACTTTAAATTATTATTAAAAATAAATAGTTTTTTCCCAATATTTTTAATAACAAAAGCGTAAACTTTCCGAAATAAATCATTTAAATATCTGTCAAAACTGACCACATTCGTGGAAAAAAATAAAATATTTTTAATATAATATTTATATTAGGTATGTAATGTTTCAAGCTTTATTAATACCAGAAATACAACCGGTCAAAAATGACCGAATTTAATGTAAACAAAAAAACAATAAATACAACACAAAATATCCTTGTTATATTATAATAACAGTTTTGCACTGCTTTCATTAATTGCTACTCGTAAATCTAAACGATTTTTTGAAAAAAAATTATAACATTTTATTTTAACTACTCTATTATAGTAGAGATGAAAAGACAAATGTATGAAGAGACCACATTGATAGGATGGGTAATGCAAGAATTTCCTATGTGGTTACCCACAATATACCCGTGAGACATCGCTTGCCAGGAAGACCGCCAGAAAGATGAAAAGATGGCATTTCATTTCCCGAGAGTCCCCCTTCCAAGAACAGATCAATGATCTAAAAAAATATGATGAAGAAGAAGAAAGTAGAGATTAGTTATCAATTCTATTATAGTTTTGTCGATATTAATATATTTTTAAAAAACATGCATTTACTTGCCGTATGTTAAAAAACGAGTTTTATACTCGTATTTACAATATAATCCAGATATTATAGAATGACCCAAAAATCAATGTTAGGAAAAACCATAAGAGAGATTGGCGATTTTATTTTATATATAATACTTAGAATCATTAGTCACCTTGAAATATGTAAAATCATTTGTAAATAATTTGTAGAAAGATGTTTTTCTTGGAAACACTTTATTTCGTCCTACCTCAAATAACTTATTTTTGATTTATATAATATCCCCTCACTATGGAATCATTGTCATAAAATTTCTTAACGAGTTCCAAGAAACACTTTCCAATATTTCTGGACCTACCAAAATAATATAATATATTTTTTTAAATGTATAAAGTCACATCAATTTTCGTTAATTACCATATTCTGCTCCATTTACTAGTGTATATAAACTGTTACGAGTTGAAGTTTCGTCACAGTTGATAATGCCTTAGAAGGGCAAAACATGTCAGTCCCATAAAATGTAACAAAACTTCTATAAAACTGACGTTTTCATTCGTATTAATTATTAAGAGAGATTGTTAAAAAATAAACAGTGAGTGATAAAACAATGGTCATTGTTATCCACAGTGGAAGGAAGACATGAACCGATATGTGGGCGTAATCTGGCTTCGATCTGCACAAGACAGAGTGGCATGGAAGTAGATGGATTTGCCCTTTTTTTAAATGATGATGAAGATGAAGGAAATATCGCAGAAAGTGATATAATTATGTTCAAAACTATTTTATAATAAATGTTTAAAATTATACGACCCTATAAACTATTGTAGTTTAATTCTCAACACGCAGTTGTTCTCAAGTATTGTTATTGAAATGAAGTATGACGATATCTGATCGGACTCTAATGGAAAAGCTGATCAGACTTCCCCCCGCATCACTCCCACCCACCTCAACCATTTCACACTGTTCCCACCCACCCCGCCCGGGAGACACCTCCAAACAATTGGGTGTTTTAATAGTTTTGTTTATAGATGCCCGATAGGAAAAGGCGTTTTATAGTGACGTATTGAATGAGAATACAAAGGTCTAGTTAATGTACCAGTTGTATTCAACTAAGGACAAATATAAATTATTTTATATTCTATCTATTTTTAAATGTTACGATACTTGCATTAGATATTGCTAACATGACTTCATTTAAAATATCCAAAAGCAGTTTATTCTTTTTATTGAATGCTTAGGCATAAACGCTGTGGAATTCCATAGTAATATACTAAGGAAATTAAAAATAACTTTGGTTTTGGCCGAAACACTATGATACCATAACATTTTAAGCTGTTAAATTAAATAACTTCGTTTTGTAATTGTAACACCTGATGATGTCAACATAGGTTGATGAAACAGCTGTCGCGTAAAATAAAATACAATTGTGATACAAAAAACAAAGTTATTTAATTTAACAGTTAGAATGTTGTTGAATCCACAAAATATTTTTTTTAAATATTCAAAAAACACGACATGTTTCGGAGGATACCTCAATTTTCAGGCATAAAAATATAATAAAAACTAAGTTAATAATAAAAACCAGTTTTTATTATATTTTTACACCTGAAGATGGAGGTATCCTCCGAAACATATATTTTTATTATAACTATTCAGTTGTGAACGAAAACGTCTGCTTTCAATAGGTTTTATTCAATTTTATAAGAATGATATGATTTGTATTGCTAAGGCATTATAAAATGTCATGACTTTGACACATAAGTAATAATAAGAGGAGTTTTAAACTCTACATTTTGGTCAAACATCACATTCAAACTGTTATTATTCAAATGATAAATTAAATTTGCTTGTCTTATTTGAAATAACATTTTTTCTCAGTCAATAATTCAATTCTTTCATTTAATTAACCAAGAAAACTTTTATTTATTTATTTATTTTTCAATTTAGTTTTAAACAAATCATAAACATACAGATTAATCCAAATCTATATCCAAACCAAAAAATACTTGTAAAAGTAAAAAAAAAAACTAACTAACTAACTAACTAACCAACACGCCATTTCCCGGAGGGGTAGGCAGAGCTCTGTCCTGGCATACTTCTCGGGCTTCCTCTACATTCATACATCCTACCATGCACGCACGTCGATTATTCCGACTTCGAATGTGACCGCCTTTTAGTAATTGATTGATTTGGTCATGCCATGTTTTCCTCGGTCGTCCTCGGCTTCTTTTTCCACTCACGCTGTTTGTGTACAACTTTTTAACCATTCAACTCTCCCCCATTCGTTCCATATGTCCAAACCATATCAGGGATCGTTTTTTAATTTTATCCATGATGCAGTCATCTGCCTTACATTTCTTTCTTATTTCATCGTTCGGTATTCTATCATACGACGTTTTCCCGCACATTCTTCTTAGTGATCTCATTTCTACGGCGTTTATCCTGCTTTTTTTTTTAATTTAACTTCTTAGAAATAATGGCTTTCTATGAGAAGCCTCACTATAGAATAAAAGTTTCACACTCGAAGTGATTCTTATAGAAGGATTGTTGTCCTGCCCACCATTTAGTAGATTAGTTTTTCACTGATATTTTAGAATACCTAGCCTCCCGTGGATAGCTGCCTAAATATAGGAAAAGGATTACTTGTTATTACTACTCGTAAATAAAACAATATTTTGCAATGCTAAAAATAACACTATTCATCCAAGATACCAGAGTCTTCAATATTTTAAAATATTATATTAATTATTATTTTATTGAATAGTTCAATAATCATTACGGCGCGAGGGAAATACATTAGATATAAAAGGTATATGTTGATTCTCGTGACATGTGATATGTAGTTAATCTATAGCCATTTTATTGTCATGTGTAATCTACATCAGACCAATGACAGTGTGAGAATGGAACCCGGGTTCTTGGATGTGGCAATCATAGCTGTTGCCACTCTACCACGAAGGTCGTCTGTATGTTACTGTTTACCATTTGTTGTGTTTACATTCCGTTGTGGATACATAAGGAACTATATTTGAAATAATACAAATGCATGCTCATGTTTGAGTTAGTTCTTGAAACCCGTCAATTTACTTGTAATCTTTCATTGAAACAGACCTCCAACACGAGAACTTTCCTACGAATATGAACGAAGAATCCCAGAGCAAGGCGGCGCGGGGTTTGGCGCCCGCGGGAGGGGCCTGGGGAGGTGAGGGGGTGGGGATACCCAGGAGCGCGGGATTCCCCGGGGATCCCAACTAATCAGAGTTTTTGGCGCGGCCCCAGAGGGCGGGAAAAGCGGCAGGGGGGTACGGTGAGCCGAAAACTTTCTACTACATCCCAGATGTACAAACTCGAATGCCAAAAGCTAAAAAATCAGAAAACTGGCTAACAAAATACACCCGCGAGTAAAAAATGTCGAATCGTTTGTGTTTCATTATATTGTATATATTTTTTGTTTTTGTGTTTCTTGTGCCGTGTCTTTTACTTGAATGGATAATTGAAGATTTCCGGTCGTGGGTTCTGATAGAAAGGGCGATTTTCCCGGGCGTGGAAAGTGTTTCCCGCCATCGTACTCGCGGGGGTTTGTATAAATTTAAGTTATCTCGCTTCTAGTAGTAAGGAAGGTCCCATCAGCCGGGCCGATCGCACTGAGTGATCTGGTAATCATTTACCTACCGTTAGCCCTAGAGCTTGAGCGTCCCGCCCGATTTCTGCCCATCACTACCTCTCATACCGTTCAGTATTCATTGAAATCCTTCGTTTATGTGTAAGATGCATATTTTAAACGAAACATAAATTTAAAAGAAGCGCAATCATATGCGTATTTATTAAGTTGGAAAAAAAACTATTTTATGCGATACACGCATTTAAAAATAAATGGCATGCGAGTATATTGATAATAAGAGTCGTTATTCCGTGACAATACTACCATTTGAAATTATTTCCATTGCAATATTTAACAAGAAGTATGTAAAAAAAATTGTTTAATTCGTAATTTAATTCGATAGAAACTGAGATAATTATTAGTATTATTTTATAATAATCATAATAATAATAAACTATTTTTTTTAATAACTACTTCCCCTTTTGTCATTATTTTGACAGCGACCGGTTAAATATTATTTAATAGTTTTTTTTTAAATCATTCTTTATGATTATTTACCAGCAATTTCACACGGTTGCTTCAAACAATATTTATCAAGTATAATATTGGCTAATAGATTTAACAAAAAACACATTGATTTTGATACTTTTTCCATCGTTCATGATGAGTACATTAAATAAATATTTTTTACAGGGATTTTATTTTAAAATGGCCATAAGTGACGGTTAATAATTGTTCAATTAGAAATGTTGAAGTTAGGACTGTTAATCTACCGAATTGTATAAGCAACCTTCCACTGGGCATACAAAAAACAAACTTCTTGGCCTAACCAGGTCATTAAGCTATACATTAAGCTCCAATTTTTAATGAAACTGTAATTAAAGCTACAATTTTTAATAAAGCTCAACATTAATCTACAATTTTAATAAAATGCAATATTGAAGTGACTACTATTATTAAACCTATGGGATATTCTACATTCATAACATTGGGACATTGTTCTTTGTCAAATTTACAACTGAAATATTTCTTCTTCTTTCTTGATATAGACCTTTGAAGTACGTTTTTCAGAGAGTTGCTCCTCCTGAAAAGTCGATTCCGAGATGTCCTTCCTTTTTATAGGAGGTCTGCCAAGAGAATTATTTAATATTTGTAATGTCTTTTTGTGTATGTATGAACATAGTTGAATTTATTTATCATCCTCTTTTTGATCTCTTTTTGAATTACTGCAAATAGAAATATATCCACAGAAGCAAAAATGGCAGTACACAACGGAGTTCTAGTGCCAACCCTCGTGTATGGAAGTGAAGCTTGGAGCTTGCAAAAGAAGGATGAAAGCAGGATAAACGCCGTAGAAATGAGATCACTAAGAAGAATGTGCGGGAAAACATTGTATGATAGAATACCGAACGATGAAATTAGAGAGAAATGTAAGGCAGATGACTGCATCATGGATAAAATTAAAAAAGGATCCCTGAGATGGTTTGGACTCATGGAACGAATGGATGATAGAAGAATGATAAAAAGTCGTACACAAGCAGCGTGAGTGGAAAAAGAAGCCGAGGGCGACCGAGAAAAACATGGCATGACCATATTAATAAATTACTAAAAGGCGGCCACATTCGTAGTCGGAATAATCGACGTGCGTGCATGGTACGATGTATGAATGTAGAGGAAGCCCGAGAGATATGCCAGGACGGAGCATTGTGGCGATCCATCCTCTCTGCCTACCTCTCCGGAGAAATGGCGTGATGGTTAGTTAATCCTCTTTTTTAATTTCCCTGGTGGATTGTAGTATGAAAACCCAATCGCATAAGGTAATATGACAATCAAGTAACTAATTCACTTTAAAAGAACGCATGTTAGAGCTCAAAAGGCAGCATAAAAGTACTTATTATCAGCCGGGATATGAAGACGTGAGAGTGTACACGTGAGAGCAACGCAATCCGCCATCCACCCAGCCTCCCAGACTGGCCATAAGAATATGATATGAGCCGCCCTCCCCGCGCCACCCCCGCCCCAACCCTGGACCCCGCACCCACCCAGAGCCGTGTAATAATTCCGCCATTGTGTTTACTTCACCTGGGACCACGCCGTCAGGGGAGATACTCAGATAAATATATATGAACATCCATATGAAAATAATACTTTCTTTGTGTTGGATCGACTACTAGCAAAGTCAGCCCGATTAAGGCACAGTTGTAGCAAAGAATGTTAATATCGTTTTGTTTTTTTTCTGTTACTCATCTTCGTTAATCAATTTTATATTTTATAATTAAAAATCATCATTGTTATCAGGTTCCTGTTGGCCCCGGAAAACTACCAAAAAGATGGAAAGATAGATGGGACTCAACATCCTAAGAGAGGCCAGCCTAACAATAGAAACAGACCAAACGTCTAAAAAAAGAATAAGAAGAAGGTAAAAAAGAGTAATTATATTAAGGTAGTATCTACTTACTTTCTACAACCGATTACTGCTTAAATTACCAAACAGTTTTAGTACTGACCATAGTTTTTTGGTCTGTTTTTACTGTTTTAATGTTAATTTTTTTTTTATTCAGAGATTTTATCCGTAAAACCTACGGATATAATCATACAAATACAGTTTTAAATACATTCCACAAATCCCTTTTAAAACTTGGTTACAGCAATCAATAAAGATAAAAAAAATAATCAAATATCGTAAATACGAATGAAAACATCAGTTTTCTAGAAGTTTTATTATATTTTATGGGAATAACATGTTTCGCCCTTCTAAGGCTATTAAATGTTTAACTCTTGATAATGCTTTAGAAGGGCAAAACATGTCATTCCCATAAAATACAATAAAACTTCTAGAAAACTGACATTTTCATTTGTATCAATTATTTAATATGGAGTTTTACATCATTGCTTGAGAAACAATAAATAAAATATCATTTTAAAACAAGTACGTAAACTATAATATAATACAATTTAACTTTATTTTTTATTTGCTTTCAACTTATCTATGATAATATTTCTGTACTGTGTATTTAAATTATATAATAATGTAAATGATTATATTATACATGTTTACCTACAACTGATTATTCGTACTGTTATCCTAATATATACATTATTTACACATATGTTATGTTTTACACAATTTTCTAATGAAAAAAGTATGTACATGACACATTCACATTTCCAAAGAGTTTTAATATTTTTAATCATGTTCCATATTGATTTAACCATAACATTGAAGTAAAAAGTAACGCGAGTAAGGAGAGGGAATAGAACCTCTCTGGAGATGTTACGGGGTGGCTGCAGGGGTGCAGGGGTGGGTGGGGACCGCGGGGTGTTTTGGGTGCCAAGCCAGGGGTTGTGAAACTTTCTTAGCTAACAGGATTAATCGGGATATGTGAGCAGAGAAAAGACCTAAATACATATGGAAATTTGTTTTATTTGTTTATATTTGGGGAGATACAAAATATGAGGTTTTAGGCATAAAGAGAAAAATAATTTGAATGAACATAATATAATGTTTCTGTTCTGTTTGTTTCTGTTTCTTTTTATTTGAAACTTTAAATATATCGAATAATGCTATTGATGTGAAGACTCTTTGTGATCGTGTAAAGAACAATACAATCCGAGAGGTCTGCAAAGGTTCAAATTGTGTTCAGAATGAGATGACAACGTCGATGGTACTGGTACCATGGCTCTTCGTGGAATACCAGATAGACGGCGTCCACCACGAAGACTCCAAAACGATGGAGAGATAGCTAGAGTTCAGCATCACATGAGAAGAATCCTTTAGTAACAGACTCTTAAATCTACAAGTTAAATAAAAATAAAAAGTATAACAAGTTTTTAACCATAGTCTCAATTAACGGTCTTGAAAGCAAATGGGACATTCTATGGTTTGTTTATCGAAGAAATGTTGATCTCATTGGTGGTATTTAATTGAGTCGATAGGATAACGATTTGTTGTTTCATAAATATTACATTTACATGGTCCCCGATTGTAATGCGTGCAGTTCCCTAGCTTACCCAGTCACCTGCACCGAAGAGGACATAGCTCGAGAATCCAGAAGCGCAGCCCGACTAATGGACTTCTGGGTCAATGATAAATAGACACTCCTACTACCATTGACACGAGAAAGAATGTAGTTTCAATATTTTACATGTGACGTTTTGATTAAAAATAATGAAATAAAAAGTAATAAGATACGAATTCTTATCAAATATTTACAAAATTCAGGCATGTTTTAAAGCAAATAATTGATTTTTTTAATGAATCTGGTTTAAATACCTTACTTTAATTCCTATGGCCATACAACTCTTGAGGAGTTTTAGCCTCCTTGATGATTTTTCGCCAAGCTCCTCGATCAATCTTGCTCCCAGCAGTCCGATTCGCCCAACCTAGCCAGATCAACCACAACATTGTCCATTAGGTGCTGTCTAGGCCCTCCTAGAGGTCTTACTCCAGTCGGTCTAGACGCGTACAGGGTCTTGATTGCTCTGGTCTCTTCGGCTCGGCATACGTGCCTAATCCATGCCGGCTCTCACGGTACTCGTTGTAAGGGGCTGCTGGGTCATCGTACAGATCTCATGGTTGGTCCTATGCCTCCAAGTTCCCGCTGCAACACCAAGTCTAGGT